>JACEFO010002457.1:0-498671 GCA_015342445.1 Digitaria exilis | reverse complement strand
GAACAACATTTATTTAATTGTTAATATTGAATTAATGGTTTACTTTAATGATGGTTAAAAGATGCTTTTTAGCAACATGGTACTGGGAGCTAGAGCATGTGCTTCGTGCTTTGTTCTGGTGTCTCTTTAAGGTTGGTTCAGGGAATTAGAGCATGTGCTTCATGCTTTGTTCTAATGTCTCTTCGTAAGGTCCGGTTCTTAAAGCGGCAATCTAGGAACTTGTTCGCCGCCATTCGAACTATAATGGCTCTGATCTTGGACAATTAGCGTGTACGTCTGTAGCTCGCTAGTGGTTACCAAAAGGTGTAACTGGGGAATATGGGTGAGAGTATAGTTTGATCCATCGAGGACGGGCGATCCATTGGCTATGTCTCGTTAGGCACAATCCCGTGTGGTAAGCTACTCCGAAGGTAAGCTTCGCACGTTGCATGGTGCGATTATCTGCGCTCTGGATGCCATTGAGCCCCTCATGGTGCGAATATCCATGGGCGTATGTCAATCTCAATGTCTTTGGCCATGCTGCCTATGTTGAACCAAAACGGCTACTGTGCTTGTTAGGGTATTTTCTGAACGGCCTCGTAGCGTAAGTTCTTTAGAGCTTTACGCGACCAGCGGGGAAAGGGCGAAACCTCTGCAGAGTGTAAATCTATCATGATAGCGGTAAGCTCACGGTCACGAGCATCCTGGATCCTTGTTGATTAGAAGATGATGTTAGAGGATGATGTTGGTATATTCTAAAATTACTTATACATTATTATTATTGGGTTTATAATTAGGATTCTACTCACTCGTAGTAATTTTGGTTGATAATGAAATGAAACAACTAAAAGTGCTAAAGCAGTATGACCGTGTCAAGCCTTTTGTTCTTGCACAACCCGTGTTATACTTGTTAAGTAAGATGGTTTACTTACACTTGCAACTATTCAACAAAATCCCGGATGGGTAACAGATGGAGCAGTGAACGATCAGTCGCTTGCTGTGTTTCCAAAGGATACACCATACTTCTAGCTGTGTTCAACCAGTCAGTGTCCCTATGGACTTGAGGTTCTACTTAGTTGAGAAATGTTTAATAATAAGAAGACTTCCACTGTGTTATTTGTGTAAGACTATGTCTTGTGTTAAACTATGATGTAAACTATTTAATTTCGAGCATTGTATTCTCTGTGATGCATATTTGTAATCTATATGTGTTATGTGGACATCCTGAGCACATATGTGGAAGCATTCGGGTTTCTATGAAAACCGGGTGTGACAATAGGGCTTCGCAACCTGACGTGAAATAGACCACCTGGTCTATGCACAGCAATAGGTAAGGAATCTTTTCGCAAGATTTATTAAGACATGTATAGTCGATACACATCCTCCACTTCCCATTCTTTTTCTCTACGAGTATAGGGTTGGCCAACCATACAGGGTAGCGGACCTCTTTGATGAACCCTGCACCTAAGAGCTTGGCAACCTCCTCGGTGATCATCTTTCTCTTAAACTGTAACACCCAGATTTCCAAGAAATCCGAATGCTTCCATATGTGTGCCCAGGATGTCCACAGAATACATATAGATTACAAATATTGAATCACAGAGAACACAATGCTCGAATAAAATCGTTTACATCAGAGTTTAACACAAGACATAGTCTTAAACAAATAACACAGCGGAAGTCTTAATATTATTAAACGTTTCATAACTAGTAGAGCCTCAAGTCCACAGGGACACCGACTGGTTGAACACAGCTAGAAGTACGGCAGATCCTCCGAAAACTCAGCAAGCTACTGATCATTCAATGCTCCATCTGTTACCCATCCAGGATTTTGTTGAATAATTGCAAGTGTAAGTAAAGCATCTTACTTAACAAGTATAACATGGGTTATGCAAGAACAAAAGGCTGGACACGGTTATACTGCATTAGCACTTTTAGTTTTTTCATTTTGTTATCATCCAATTTACTACAAATGAGTAGAACCCATGTATGAACCCATTAATAGCATTGTATAAGTGTTTATAGAACAAACCAACATCAACCACTAAAATCATCTTCTAATCAAAAAGGATCCAGGCCGCTCGTATCCGTGAGCACGGCTATCATGATAGATCAACACTCTGCAGAGGTTTCGCCCTTTACCCGCCGGTCACATAAATCCATAAGAATTTATGTTACGAGGACTTTCACAAAACACCCTAACAAGCACAGTTGCCGTTTTGGTTCAACATAGGCAGCATAACCCGAGGCATCGAGATTGACGTACGCACAGGGCGCAATGTGAGGGGGTCAATGGCGTCCAAAGCAAGAGCGCAATCATCGCAACGTGTGAAGCTACAGTACATCAGACGCTTACATCACGGGACTTTGCCTAACAAGACATAGCCAACAGATAAATCCGTCCTCGATGGATCAAACTATACTCTCACGAATGTTCCCCACATACGCCTTTCGGTAACCACTGGCGAGCTAGAGACGTACAAGCTAATCATCTAAGACCAGAGCCATTATAGTTCCAACGGCGGGGAACAAGTTCCTGGGTTGCCGCTTTAAGAACCGGAACTTATAGAGAGACATTAGAACAAAGCACGAAGCACATGCTCTAACTCCCTAGACCAAACCTTATAGAGACACTAGAACAAAGCACATAACACATGCTCTAGTTCCCTGAACCATGTTGCTAAAAAGCATCTTTTAGTCATCATCGGAGTGAACTATTAATTCAATATTAATATAAAAAATAAATGTTGGTTGGAGCGCGTAGCAAATACTAACCATAATGCATATAACCCGGGTAAACAAGGAATAAGGTAAAGACTAGGAACATCCTTATGGAATAGCAAAATTAGACACATGCACATGAGTTGAATGATTAAATGGTGTATAGGTAACAAGGATTGTCCGTGTTATACTTGCCTTCCTCAGTGAACTGCTGCTGCACCTGCTCTTCGAGAACGGGATCGTCGGCGAACTCGAACGGCTCGTCAACTACTCACATCGATCACCACACAAGCATCCACACATACATGCAAACAAGGCATTTAATTAGAACAGTACACCAAACATAAACAAAAGATGAAAAGAAGGCTTTAGTGTTACTGTACGCTTCACTATGAACACATGAGCGCGAAAATCACTCAAATCGGAGTTAAAAAACGGAGAAACTACGCTTAAAACGGGCTCTAAGGGCTTGCTGGTGAAAGTTTTAGGCTTCCAGGGATGTTTTTGAAAGAAACCAGGGACCTACAACATAATTTCATATAAAAAATCGAGGGCTAACGAGTAAAAAAGTCTCCTAGGACGGCGGGTACGATTTTCCAAAACAGCGGGGGCTAAATCGAAAGAAAAAGGACTTAGTTGTAAATACTTTTGAATAGAGGTGGACCGTGGGTTGATTTTTGAAAAGTAGAGGGGCTCTTTTGCAAAAACGCTACGGCGACGGCTGGATGCTAACGAAGGCTAACGTCACGGTGGACCGGACCGTAGACCGGCCATGAACCGCGGTTCACGGGTTCACGGTGAACCGGCTCGGTTTAAAACGGTTTTCAGATCTGACCGTCAGTTTTGCATCCTACGGCTAAAATTAGATCGAGGCGCTGGGTCACCGGAGCACGGCGGCGCCGCCCGCGGCCATGGCGGGACTCGCCAGAATCGAGCACCATGGGTGCTACAGAGCTCCAAAGCGCGCCGCGATTGGCCCAGGAGAAAGAGGAGGGGATGGCGAACCCGTTTTAGGGGTTGTGCTCGATGCTCGGGCGGCAGTGGGGGCTAGGCACATGCGACGGTGACTTGACGTCTCCGGTGAGGTCGTGCGCGCGTGAGAGAGCGAGAGAGCGAGGAAGAGATGGCTCGGCGCGTTTCTTACCACACGGCGGAGCTCCGAGGCAAGCTTTTGGCGGCAATGAGGCGGTGGAGCGATGGATTGGCGGCGGCGGCTCGAAAAGAGGGCGGCGATTAGGGTTTTGAAGGAGGTGGTCGAGCGGGGGGGGAGGGGAGGCGGCGCTTAAATAGGCCGGCCGAGGTCTCCTTGGCGTGCGCGCCAAGCAGCGCGTAGTCTGGGCACGGCGCGTGAGCGAGGCAGACTCGAGCGCGGGGTCGGGCTCGACCTCGCGTCGGGCTCGCCCTGTCAGCAGCGCGAGGAAGACGGAGCTGACAGGTGGGCCCCGCGCGTTAGCCAGCGGAGTAAGGGCGCAGCGCTGCTGGGCTGGGCTGCGGTGTTGGGCTGGCTGAGCTGCTGCTGGTGGGCCGCGGGACTTGCTGGGCTGCGCAGAGGGGAAGGGAAAGGAGATGGGCCGCGCGGGAAAGAAAAAGAATAAGCTGGGCTGCTGGGCTGAAAAGGAAGAAGGAAAAAGAGAGAGAAAAGAAAAAAGGTTTTTCTTTAAAAATGGTTTTTCTTTTATTCAAACTCTTATTTGAATTCAAATTCAAATTCAAATTTGAATTCAACAATCAAAAATAAATGCACCAGCATGAATGCAACAATAATGTTTCTATACCCTATATTTGCTTTTAATTATTCAAAATTTTATTTTTCTGCATTTTTCATGAGCACTTGAATATAAAAGCCAATTAATTTCTAAATTTTAAAATAGGGCATTTTTAGGGTGTTACAAACCTACCCCCCTTAAGATGAATCTCGTCCCCGAGATTCGGACGTGGATTGGAAGAGATGTGGATATTCTGCCTTGAGATCATCCTCCCGTTCCAAGGTTGCCTCATCCTCTGTATGACGATTCCACTGGACCTTGCACATACGTATTACCTTGTTCCTGGTGACCCTCTCGGACTCCTCTAAAATCTTAACCGGATACTCCTCATAAGTAAGGTCCTCCTGCACATTCAATTCCTCCAACGGAATCTGTTCCTCTGGCACCCGTAAACACTTCTTCAGCTGGGACACATGGAACACATCATGCACTCCTGCCAATTTCTCTGGTAACTCTAACTGATAAGCCACTTCGCCTCTCCGTTCCAAGATCTTGAATGGTCCAATGTATCGAGGTGCTAGCTTGCCTTTAACATTGAATCTCTTCACACCTCTCATTGGTGACACCTTGAGATAGACGAAGTCGCCAGTTTCGAAACTGAGATCTCGTCGCCTTACATCTGCATAACATTTCTGCCGTGTCAGAGCTGTTCTCAAATTCTGCCTGATAACCTGCACTTGCTCTTCTGCCTGCTTCAAGACCTCAGGTCCAAATACTTTACCTTCTCCGGTCTGATTCCAAAACAACGGTGTCCTGCTCCTCCTTCCATACAACGCCTCAAAAGGTGACATCTTGAGACTCTGTTGGTAACTATTGTTATACGAGAACTCTGCATAACACAAACTCTTCTCCCAACTCTTCCCATACTGTAATGCACATGCCCTCAACATATCCTCCAATATCTGATTTGTCCTCTCCGTCTGACCGTCTGTCTGCGGATGGTAAGCGGAACTGAAGTGAAGTTTAGTATCCATGGACTCGTGTAGCTTGCGCCAGAAGTTTGACGTAAACTGACTGCTTCGGTGTGACACTATCTTCTTAGGTACCCCATGCAAACATACAATCCGCTCCATATACAACTCTGCTAGTTTGGCACCGGAATATGTGGTCTTTACCGGAATAAAGTGAGCCACCTTCGTCAATCGGTCCACTATCACCCATATAGAGTCATAACCTCTCTGTGTGCGGGGCAGTCCTATTATAAAATCCATACCCACTTCTTCCCATTTCCACTCTGGTATCTTCATAGGCTGAAGCAAACCTACCGGTCTCTGATGTTCGGCCTTGACTCTCTGGCATACATCGCAAAGAGCTACGTGTGCTGCAACATCGCGCTTCAAACCATACCACCAAAATCTTTCCTTGAGGTCGAAGTACATCTTGTTACTTCCCGGGTGAATGGAATATGCTGACTCGTGCGCTTCCCGTAAGATAACATCCTTGATATGCTGCTGATCTGGCACCACTATTCTGTTACCATACCACACTGTTCCTTGATCATCCAATCGGAATCCTGGCGCTTTATCTGTCCCAACCTTCTTAATCAATTCCTTGATTTCCTCATCCTCCAATTGTCCGTTTAGGATCTCCTGTTCAAGAGTTGACTCCACTTCTAGCTCAGTCACGTTGGCTACCATACCCAAGTTCAGGCGTTCGAATTCCCAACTAAGCTCTTCCGGCAAATTCTGTCTCGTCAGCACATTCGCATGACTCTTTCTACTCAAAGCATTGGCCACCAAGTTAGCCTTCCCTGGATGGTAATGAATCTCCAGCTCAAAGTCATTGATCTTCTCAAGTCAACGACGTTGCCTCATATTCAACTCGGATTGCGTGAACACATACTTAAGGCTCTTGTGGTCGGTATAGATGTCGCATTTGTGCCCAATCAAATAATGCCTCTAGATCTTCAACGCGTGTACCACGGCTGCCAATTCCAAATCATGTGTTGGATAATTCAGCTCATGTCTCTTCAACTGTCTGGATGCATATGCCACAACTCTACCCTCCTGCATGAGTACACATCCCAATCCTTGACGAGACGCATCACAATACATTGAGAAACTCTTAGTAACATCTGGCAGTACCAATACTGGTGCAGTGGTCAGCCTTTTCTTCAACTCCTCGAAGCTAGCTTGGCACTGCGGTGTCCACACGAACTTGGCATTCTTCTCAAGTAATGATGTCAAGGGCTTGGCAATCCTGGAGAATCCCTCAATAAAACGCCGATAGTAGCCTGCCATTCTGAGAAAACTCCTGATCTCACTGACATTCTGCGGTCGGATCTAGTTGAGAACGTCTCTCACCTTCTTCGGATCAACTGCGACACCTCCATTTGATAACACATGGCCCAAGAATGATACCTCCTTCAGCCAGAATTCACACTTGCTCAACTTAGCATACAACTGATGCTCTCGGAGTCTCTGCATCACTAACCTTAAATGTTCCTCATGTTGTTCCTCATTCTTGGAGAAAACCAGAATATCATCAATAAACACCACAACGAACTTGTCGAGATAATCCATGAACACATTGTTCATCAAATACATGAAGTAGGCTGCTGCATTAGTCAATCCAAAGGACATAACTGTGAACTCATACAAGCCATACCGGGTAGTGAAAGCTGTCTTGGGGATGTCTGTCACCCGAATTTGCATCTGATGATAGCCTGATCTGAGATCGATCTTCGAGAACACACAAGCTCCCCTCAATTGGTCAAAGAGATCATCGATCCTTGGCAGTGGGTACTTGTTCTTGATGGTAACCTCGTTGAGGGCTCGATAGTCTATGCACATCCTCTGTGTCCCGTCTTTCTTATCAACAAACAACACTGGAGCTCCCCAAGGCGAAGAACTAGGACGAATATACCCCTTAGGTAGTAAGGCCCTCAATTCTTCTTTAAGTTTCTTTAATTCTTTTACCCCCATTCTATATGGTCTTTTAGCTATGGGTGCTGTGCCAGACATAAGTTCAATAACAAATTCAACTTCACGTTCCGGAGGCATACCTGGCAATTCATCTGGGAACACATCTGGATACTAATTCACCACTCGAATGTCCTTCAACTCTGTGCCTTCAGCGTGATTGACCTGACCGGGCTCTGTTGATTTGGTTGCCTGATACTCAATCTTCTCCCCTGATGGTGCCACTTACTGAACTGCCTTCTTGAAACAATGTATGACGGCATCGTACTTCATCAACTAGCCCATTCCCGAGATCAGATTGGATCCTTTCCAATGGAACTCAGAACTATTGGATGCGCTACAAGTCTACCCCCCTTATGGTCCCTGCCATACTCCTCACAAAAACTCAGAGCTAGTCCTGATAAACTGAAGAAGATCCACTAAACTGACAAGGTAAGGAACCCAGATAATAGAGGAAAGGTAGATGGTGTGCACAAGAGATAGGGAACCCAACTATTTATTCATAAATTCTTATACCTTAATCCACTCTAGATGATTGCAGATTTTCATCTATGCTCATCACAATCATTACAAAAGATCCAAATCACTCATAAGCATAATGACAATCCATTCAAGCATTGAAAGACATGGTTCACACAAGACTCGACACTCTTAGACTAGTTTTGGACTCGAAAACGTTCTATTCGATCCCTATTACAACTTATGGTAGCATTTAGGGTTGATGGTGGTGCGGTAAGCTAGGGTGCTGTATCGAGTCCTTCTGTGTGGTGGCGACTGTGCACCGAACTCTGGACTGCATGGCGCAGGTCCTCCCAACTTGTGCTGCAGCTCCTCATTCTTCTGTTGTTGTTACTCTAACTCCACGGACTCGGTCTCTAGCTCCTCGGGGTCCTCTTCTTCGGCCTACTGCCTAAGAAGCTCCTCGTAGGCATCCAGGTTGCGTGCCACCAATGGGTACTCAGCGATGCGGGGTGGAAGGTAGCCATCGGTGCTCTTGCGGACTGTCTATCTCTGTCGAGCCATCTATGGAAGTGAAAATTAGAGGAGGGCCTTTGATTAAAGCTTAGAGAATTTTCAAAAAGGACAGAGGTAGAATAGAACACCATTTTTCAACAGAAACTCAACTCTAGGATGTTAAATAATTTTTAGAGCAAGTTCTAATCGACCGTTCTATCTAGGCTGTGGTCACAGTCAGCACGGCTCTGATACCAACTTTGTAACACCCAGATTTCCAAGAAATCCGAATGCTTCCATATGTGTGCCCAGGATGTCCACAGAACACATATAGATTACAAATATTGAATCACACAGAACACAATGCTCGAATAAAATAGTTTACATCAGAGTTTAACACAAGACATAGTCTTAAACAAATAACACAGCGGAAGTCTTAATATTATTAAACGTTTCATAACTAGTAGAGCCTCAAGTCCACAGGAACACCGACTGGTTGAACACAGCTAGAAGTACGGCAAATCCTCCGGAAACTCAGCAAGCAACTGATCATTTAATGCTCCATCTGTTACCCATCCGTTGCAAGTGTAAGTAAACCATCTTACTTAACAAGTATAACACGGGTTATGCAAGAACAAAAGGCTGGACACGGTTAAACTGCAATAGAACTTTTAGTAGTTTCATTTTATTATCATCCAAATTACTACAAATGAGTAGAACCCATGTACGAACCCATTAATAGCAATGTATAAGTGTTTATAGAACAAACCAACATCAACCTCTAAAATTATCTTCTAATAAAAAAGGATCCAGGCCGCTCGTCTCCGTGAGCACGGCTATCATGATAGATCAACACTCTGTAGAGGTTTCGCCCTTTACCCATCGGTCACATAAATCCAAAAGAATTTATGTTACGAGGACTTTCACAAAACACCCTAACAAGCACAGTAGCCGTTTTGGTTCAACATAGGCAGCATAACCCGAGGCATAGAGATTGACGTACGCTCAGGGCGCAACGTGAGGGGGTCAATGGCGTCCAGAGCGAGAGCGCAATCATCGCAACGTGTGAAGCTGCCATACATCGGGCGCTTACATCACGGGACTTTGCCTAACGAGACATAGCCAACGGATAAATCCGTCCTCGATGGATCAAACTATACTCTCACGAATGTTCCCCACATACGCCTTTCGGTAACCACTGGCGAGCTAGAGACGTACAAGCTAATCATCCAAGACCAGAGCCATTATAGTTCCAACGGCGGCGAACAAGTTCCTGGGTTGCCGCTTTAAGAACCGGACCTTATAGAGAGACATTAGAACAAAGCACGAAGCACATGCTCTAACTCCCTAGACCAAACCTTATAGAGACACTAGAACAAAGCACATAACACATGCTCTAGTTCCCCGAACCATGTTGCAAAAAAGCATCTTTTAGTCATCATCAGAGTGAACCATTAATTCAATATTAACATAAAAAATAAATGTTGGTTGCAGCGCGTAGCAAATACTAACCATAATGCATATAACCCGGGTAAACAAGGAATAAGGTAAAGACTAGGAACATCCTTATGGAATAGCAAAATTAGACACATGCACATGAGTTGAATGATTAAATGGTGTATAGGTAACAAGGATTGTCCATGTTATACTTGCCTTCCTCAGTGAACTGCTGCTGCACCTGCTCTTCGAGAACGGGATCGTCGGCGAACTCGAACGGCTCATCAACTACTCACATCGATCACCACACAAGCATCCACACATACATGCAAACAAGGCATTTAATTAGAACAGTACACCAAACATAAACAAAAGATGAAAAGAAGGCTTTAGTGTTACTGTACGCTTCACTATGAACACATGAGCGCGAAAATCACTCAAATCGAAGTTAAAACGGAGAAACTACGCTTAAAACGGGCTCTAAGGGCTTGCTGGTGAAAGTTTTAGGCTTGCAGGGATGTTTTTGAAAGAAACCAGGGACCTAAAACATAATTTCATATAAAAACTCGAGGGCTAACGAGTAAAAACGTCTCCTAGGACGGCGGGTACGATTTTCCAAAAGAGCGGGGGCTAAATCGAAAGAAAAAGGACTTAGTTGTAAATACTTTTGAATAGAGGTGGACCGTGGGTTGATTTTTGAAAAGCAGAGGGGCTCTTTTGCAAAAACGCTACGGCGACGGCTGGATGCTAACGAAGGCTAACGTCACGGTGGACCGGACCGTAGACCGGCCATGAACCGCGGTTCATGGGTTCTCGGTGAACCGCCTCGGTTTAAAAGGGTTTTCAGATCTGACCGTCGGTTTTGCATCCTACGGCTAAAATTAGATCGAGGCGCTGGGTCACCGGAGCACGGCGGCACCGCCCGCGGCCACGGCGGGACTCGCCGGAATCGAGCACTGTGGGTGCTACAGAGCTCCAAAGCTCGCCACGATTGGCCCAGGAGAAAGAGGAGGGGATGGCGAACCCGTTTTAGGGGTTGTGCTCGAGGCTCGGGCGGCGGTGGGGGCTAGCAACGTGCGACGGCGACTTGACGTCTCCGGTGAGGTCGTGCACGCGCGAGAAAGCGAGGAAGAGATGGCTCGGCGCGTTCCTTACCACACGGCGGAGCTCCGAGGCAAGCTTTTGGCGGCAATGAGGCGGTGGAGCGATGGATTGGCGGCGGCAGCTTGAAAAGAGGGCGATGGTTAGGGTTTTGAAGGAGGGGGTCGAGCGGGGGGGGAGGGGAGGCGGCGCTTAAATAGGCTGGCCGAGGTCTCCTTAGCGTGCGCGCCAAGCAGCGCGTAGTCCGGGCACGGCGCGTGAGCGAGGCGGACTCGAGCTCGGGGTCGGGCTCGACCTCGCGTCGGGCTCGCCCTTTCAGCGGCGCGAGGAAGACGGAGCTGACAGGTGGGCCCTGCGCGTCAGCCAGCGGAGTGAGGGCGCGGCACGGCTGGGCTGGGCTGCGGTGTTGGGCTGGCCGAGCTGCTGATGGTGGGCCGCGGGACTTGCTGGGCTGCACAGAGGGGAGGGGAAAGGAGATGGGCCGCGCGGGAAAGAAAAAGAATAAGCTGGGCTGCTGGGCTGAAAAGGAAGAAGGAAAAAGAGAGAGAAAAGAAAAAAGGTTTTTCTTTTATTCAAACTCTCATTTGAATTCAAATTCAAATTCAAATTTGAATTCAACAATAAAAATAAATGCACCAGCATGAATGCAACAATAATGTTTCTATACCCTATATTTGCTTTTAATTATTCAAAATTTTATTTTTCTGCATTTTTCATGAGCACTTGAATAGAAAAGCCAATTAATTACTAAATTTTAAAATAGGGCATTTTTGGGGTGTTACATAAACTCATTACATCGCCTCAAAGGCTGGTTGACTGGCTTCGCACCAGGTCGGATGTCCAAGGTATGCTCGGCGACTTTCCGGGGGATTCCTGGCATGTCCGCTGGAACCCAGGCGAACATGGCAGTGCTGGCCCACAAGCAGTCGACGAGCGCGCTTTCCAACTTTTCGAACAACATGGAGGAGAACGTCATAGTCTTTGTGCTGGGGCCCTAGGGGTCAAGCAGCACATTCTTTGTATCGCTGATTGGCTGGAACTGCCCTTTGCGCTGTGAGTTGAGAGCAGCCCTCTTAGGGGCCGGGTTGCCGTTGTTGGGAATGTCCCACACCATCAGGTCGGTCTGTGCTATGGCGAGCTCCCTATTGACGTCCATCGTAGTCTGTGCCACAGTGAGCTCCTTGTATGTATCAAGGGACGCCTGTGCCATGACAAATTCCTTGGAAGCGATGAGTGCCACCGCGAGCTCACAGCTCTCGACTTTGCACCGATACGCCACTTGAGGTGAGGTGCCCCACAATCACCCTGTTCAGGCCCGACATCTTGAGCTTGAGGTTGACATAGTTCGGGATGGCTGTGAACTTTGCGTAGCATGGCCTCCCAAGGATGGCATGATAGGAGCCATCGAAATCGACCACCTCAAAGCATAAGCTCTTGGTCCGGAAGTTATCCCGGTCCCCGAAGGTCACGGGGAGCATGATATGCCCCAATGGAACAACCTCTTTGCCTGGGACGACCCCATATAAAGGAGCTCGCTCCGGGCGGATCTTGCATTAATTTGACGTTGAGGGTGTCGAGCATGCTGGCAATGTTGAGCCCGCTCCCGCCGTCCATCAGCACCTTGGAAACACGCTTCCTATTGATGATGGGTGTGACGACAAGGGGGGTGACGGGTATAGAAACCTTGGGTAGACTCCTACTAGGACACCTTGTCCTACTAGGATTCCTCAGTTGTAACCGACTAGGAGACTTACCATGTAACCTTGCGCCCTGGGATATATAAAGGAGGGCAGGGGGTCCCTAGATTAGACCATCGAACAACGCTGTCAGGCGTTGTATCTGTTGGCGGTCAATATTGATGAGTTTTACCGCCAATATTTCACTAGATTTCATATAATTTGCATGTCACACATATTATAAATTGCTTAAACTAATGAATTCCACAAGTTTTGGTGTTTATTTGGTTTCAGGAGCAGGTGATAGAAAAGAGGGGCAAAATGGCCACAAAACCTGGCCGAATGGCCAATTCTTGGCCGGCCGGCCAGGATCTTTGGCCAAATGCCATGTCATCAATCCAGGGGAAAACTAACACACATGTAAAGCTCCTGAGACGTTCATCCAAGGTCGGTTTGATCCAAAGGACCGAAAGGCATAGCACATGGATAGAATGGCCCACCTTGCATGGCCTAACTGTCTATGGTCGGTAACCGTCACAACTAACGACACCAGGAGAAGATCAGAACCGTACCTGAGGAAGGCGGTGCCAGATGGCACCTATCCCTGGCCGATCGGCCAGACACCGACACCAATTCGGTTGAGCTTCGGATGGCGGTTGCATGGCAAGGTAGCTTACACTCTAAGCTGATCAACCGACCTACTCAAGCTATAAAAGGAGTTGTACCCTTCACTCTCAACACACCATTCCATAGGAGAAGAATAGATTCTTCAAGTTGTCGTCTACATATTTGTAGAATAGGGAGAGTGAGGGCTGAGGTCTCTAGCGGAAGCAGAGCTGAGCAGAGGAGTTGAGGAGTGTCTCGATCTTCCTCTACTTCTGTAGCCACCCCTGGGGAACAAGCTTTTGAGTAAGTTAAGTTCTTCGTCTACTTTCAGTTTCTCGCTAGTTCATACTTTACTTTTAGTACTTACTTTATCCACTAGGATTTGATCTGCGGGATCCCTTGTCTGCATGGACATTAGCCTGTCCATTTGGGTTTTCTCTGCCTTAGCGCTAGACAGTAGTCAGTATCTTGATAGTGTAGGTGCGGTACCTAGACTTGATAGTTACCTCGGGTTGTGTTCCACCCCACGGAAAGAGAGTGGTAGGCGGCAAGTGGTGACAGCCTTGTCCGTCCTTTGTGCGACCACAACGTTCGGGTGTTTTCATAGCAGTAGTAGCAGGTTGCCATTGGGTCCCCCTTCTACCCCGTCTGGACCCTTCCTCTTCCAGCCGCCGAAGCAGATCAGGTTAGTAGATAAGTTTGTACTAGAGTAATTATAGGCTATCTGAAAGTTAGGCCCTCTACCCTCACCATTCTTTTCCTTGGTGGGGTCCGGAAAACTAGATTTAGGCTAGTCGCGTCTGCCGTTCTTTGGATTCGATATCCCAGGTATCACTCCTCTAATGAAAGGCTATATCAGTCTCTGTGCGCTTGCGGAGTTATTCTCGTATAGGCTAAGGAGTGCCAACAAGCATTTCTGGCGCCGTTGCTGGGGAACGGTAGCAACACTAGTTTAGATTTTTTTTAGCTGTACGCTTTTTCACCTTAACCATATGGAGTGCTCTTCTAGTTCTTCAGTAGGCACCCCTAGTTATCCGGTGGTCCCATCTCGCGAGTATTTGGAACCACCACCATCATGCCACCCCATTTACACTGATGGGTACGAGATCCGTCCCAGTCTCGTAGCTATGGTTCGTGCACAGTCCTTTTCTGGTAGAAAGGACGAGAATCCCTATACTCACTTGCAGGAATTCGAGGAGAATTGTTCTCTCCTCATTATTGCCGGGATGAATCAGAACACCCTCTGGTGGAAGCTCTTTCCGTTCTCTCTGATGGGGAAGGCTAAATTCTGGTACGACCGTGTTGCAAGCAGAGTTGGAGGAGATTGGTTACAACTGAAGGATGAGTTCTGTTTGTTATTCTACCTCGTGTCCAAGGTCCGTACATTGCGTATCCAGTTATTGACTTTTTACCAAGAGAATGAGTCAATTGGAGCAGCCTGGGAAAGATTCATGTGTTTGGTCAATTCTGGACCGCCTCACGGCATTCCAGAGGAGATGCTAATGCAACATTTCATTGGCGGATTGAATGCGGATAGTGCACATTTCATTGATGTGGCCTCCGCAGGATCGGTCTTGTACAAGACCATGGACGAAGTTCAAGATCTTCTGAACAAGGTCCTCACCAGCACTGAGTATACCGAAGTGTTTGATGATCCACCAGAGCCAACAGAGAAGCAACAGATTCACACCCTGTCAGCCTCATCCTGTCCACCTCCACCGTTCATCGAGGAGATTCCCAAACCACCACTCAAGGCCCCAGATCCAGAACCACATATCAATGCATTGCCACAGTTCGTATCCCCCCTCTTCACCGAAGAGGAGTACATGTCACTCGGCAACACATCCGTCATGCCGAAGGAATTGCAATGCATGTGCTCCCGATTTGAGGCGTTCATTCCTGAAGCCACCCGGCAGATTGAGGGTTTAACTGCCATTATGAGCAAGGAATGGACAGAGGAAGTAGAGCTTTGCAGTAGGCCCATCGAGATCTACCCAGAGTTCAGAATACTCCTATGCACTATTAGGGACGCTGAGTCATAGGAAGTCATCTACGACCTGAAGGTCAGGGTTAACATCATGTCCTGTGCGTTAGCATCTGCTATTGCACCAGACGAACCCATGTCCTTTTCCAGTAAGCGCTTGAAGTGGATCGACGGCCAGATGTTGGAGAGCAAGGGAATATTGCGAGTCGTGTCAGTAAAAATGACATGGAACAAGGTACTCTGTGACATCTCTGATGCAAAAGTATTGAAAGTACCTTTAAAAACAAGTACAAAGGGGGAAAAGTGGTGTTAGAATTCAAAAATTCATCCAAATGCAAATTTAAATTCAAAAACAAAGGTCATTTGACACCCAACTGAAATCTCACGAATTTTGTACTAAACTTGAAAATCTCCAAAAATAAAAGTTGTTTGCCATCACAAATAAGGCCTAGTCACTGTTTGGAACTTTTGAAAATTTTGCAGTTTAGCCCCTCAAAAATTCGAAAAACAGTTCTAAACACCTTTTTGAAATTGGGTTGTTTGAGCTTGAAAAATTTGAAATTTCAGGTTCACCCCAAAAAGAAAGTTGTGTCCCACCTCTCAAACTCCAACTTTTATTTTTACACTTTTCAAAGTTCAGTCCAAATTTTTGGAGAAAATTCAAAAGGGGCAAAGGAGCTCCACGGGGCTGCCAGCTCGCCCCCTGGCGCGCTCTGCCCTGGCCGGAGCACGGCCGCCACGTGGCCGGCGAGCGGCGGAGGCCGCGCCAGGCCGGACAAGCCACGGTGTCGGGTGGCTCTTGTCCTCACGCGTTTGTCCAGCCCCTCCCGAGCCATCACGTCGCGCTCGACAGGCCGTCTTGCCTCGCGCCGCGCGAGCGCCATCATGGCGGGCAGAGCTCCGCCGTTGGCCGCGCGCGCGTCGCGCAGAGCCGCTCCACGGTGATTCCTTCCCGCTACGCGCCAAGGCTCCTCTGCAGCGTATCCCACTCCCTCACGCGACGATCTCTTCCGCCCAATCGAGCCGCTCGCGGGCTGCCCGAGCTCGCGCCGCACTCATGGCGATCTGCTCGCGCCGAGCCGTGCATGCGCACGCTCCCAAGGCAGCACAGTGCCTCTCTAGCGTGCCCAAGCACCCCACCGAGCTCTCACACTCCTTCCCCTCAGTCCACACGTAGCCATTTTCACTTCCCCACGCTCGCTCCCGTCGTCTTCAACCTTCGGCCGCGCGGACCGAGCCGAGCTTCGAAGCCAAATTCGTCCTCGTCCCTCCACCATTCCCAAATCCCTCACGCACAGAGCTAGACCACTTCTCTAGCTCCCATTTCCCCCACTTCTCGTGAGCTTTCCCCAAGTCTCCAGCGAGAAATCGGATTTTCCCCCAAATCCGGAGCACGCGCACGTCGAGCCCCTACTTCGAGCCTTCCACTAGCTTCGCCAAGTCCCACTGGTGCTCAAGGACTCCTCCAACCCCGGCGAGATCCACCACCCTCGCCAGAATCGAGCCTGCGGCGGCCGCACCGCCACCGCACGTCGCCGGCGAACTCCGAGCTTCCCCCGGCCTCCCAACCGCCACCAATCGACTCGTGGTGAGCCACCGGTCCTTTTCCCCCACTTCTCCGACCCTCTCTCGCCGTCGTTCGGCCGGCGCAACTCCGGCGACGAGCCGAGGACCTAAGTCCATCTTCTTCCTTTTTCCAGGGTTCCCAGTGAAAAAGGTAGGGACCTGTTCGCAAAGTTTTAAAAGTTTCAAGGGCCGGCGCGTAAAAAGATTCTTAAGGTTTAAACCTTTTTTCCCGAAATCTTGTAAAATCCACCAAAAATCGTATAAAAGTCAGAAAAATGCACAAAAATACTCCTTGGACTCATGAGATTGTAAACTCCAATCTCATGTCAGCATGTATGTACTTTTGGTGAACCGTTTTTGAATTAGAATTCAAACTGTGAATTTAGAAACTTGTGCACCATTTGAAATCCAGAGCTCCGCTAGGGCTGAGCTTTGGATATGTTGTTTGTAGTTACTTTGAACGTCTTGTGTCCAAAGGGGACCTAAAAATACGGACTGTAGCTTCAGTTATGAATTAAATTGTGATTCCTGTCTTATTGCAGTCCTGAAATTATTAAAAATAATCCATGCAGCTAAAAATCACCATTTTTCTCCAGAGGCCTAAGAACTTGTTAGCACATCTGTTAAAAATGCAAAACTTAATTTTTGCCCTGTTTAGACTAGCAAATAAATAGATATGTTTTTTCGGATAGAAAATTGTTGAGGACTGTCCAAAGGTTATTTTGAGCCACCACTTGGCCAGAGCCCTCCTTACACTCATGACTAGCTCTGGTAGGAAAATTATCTGATTTGGAAGTATTTTCGATTTTATATGAATTTATCTTATTTCTTTAAGCAGCAGTTTATACTATTTGTAATAAATTCTGTGTAGCTCAGTTTTAGCTAAATTTTGGAGTGAGCCTAACTCTTATACTCCAGTAGCTATCATAAAGTTTGTAGATAAAAAGGATGAACAGAAACAGAGAAACAAAAATGAGAAGAAACTAGGGTAGAATTGAGTTATAAAAAGGAAATAGACCATTTTGATAATTAATTAAAATGAAAACATGGGAGGTCTAAAATTCCAGAACAGCACCCTAAACTTCAAATAATAAATGGAATTCCTTTATATATGTACACAATCACCATCATAGAAACGTAAAATTTTCCACACCCCTTCTCTAATTTTGTGAAGGAGAAAGTAGTACACTAGCATGTCTAGGTGAATATGGCCTTCAAGGCCTTGGTTTTAGACCACTTAAACAGCCACTATAAAGTTATGCATCTCATGTAGAAGGCGCTATTGCGTTCGACATCTATTATCTCATCCCCGCCGACGAAGAAGGAATCCCGGAGGGAGGTGCCAACAAAGTAGCAGTAAGCCCGGAGGCTAACATTCAGCTAGCGCAAGAAGGCAAGCCCCGGAGCATAACTTAACTTTTAAAAGTTTATGCATCTATGAATTCTCTATGCTTGTGCATTTACGTTTCCAGGAGTTGATTGAATACCTTAGTTGCATATTTCTAGTACCTATGACTTGCAACACTAGTATGAAAGGATCGATAGGGCAATGCTTAGGTCCGTTACAAGTCGAGTGATTTCCTGTCACTCGCGAGACATAGGAGTTGCATGTCTTTTACTTATGTTGGAATCATAAGGATGGACGGGCGGGATGGTAGATGTAGATCTCCCGTCCGTGTATGATAATTGATTTAAGGTCAAAACGTGTGGTTGTGTGTGTCAAGTTTTTGAACGTACCACATGCATGCCGATATATGGGAATCGGTAAGCCCGGTACCAGATTGAAGCAGCTAGGGCCGATAGCCATCTCTCCTTGGAAACTTTTGTTTCCCCTGCCGTACACTTGTGGATATATGCGTGATGCTGTGAGTGAAGCAGTAAACCTTTATCCTAAGGAAGTGGACCCGGTTCTGAATTGTGGATCGATGGGAAAGGTTGGGAAGTGCTTGTACCTTTTATAGCAAGCATTGTCCGTGTGTGTTGGGTTTCCCCTGGCCAGGTAGCAAAATTCGGTTCGAACTGTCCGCTTCTCGCGGTTAATGAGACTGCTTGACCGCTTGGCTGCATTGAGTAACAAGTGGAACTATGAGAATGATGAACTTGTTGTATGAATTAAATTGTATTGCACCACTTGTATGCTTAGAGAGGATGCTAATCTAGAATGATTAAATCTAGTAGAATATGATGCTAAAACCATGAAAGCAAGGATCTACTCTTAGTTGCTTTTTGGCAAACAAACCCACCAGCCAAAAGCCTCTCATGTCTAGATGTCGGTGATGTAGTTTTCACCCGACGGGTAAGCCTTGCTGAGTATTAGTATACTCAGCCTTGCTTGTGGCTTTTATTACAGGTACTGTGATGGATGTGGCAGTCGATGCCATCACTTGGCCTACCCAGGTTCCCCCTGGATGGCACATCGAGTGGGTTCCGTCCTCTGCCGAGGAACGGGAGGAGTAGCACCGTGGCAGGCTTCATCATGGTGTCACTATGTATCGTCGCTAGTTTACTTTTCCGCTGCAATGAACTATTTATTCCGCTGCAATGAACTTTGCTACTCTGATTTAAATTTCAAACTTGGTTTGTAATAACTTTATGATACCATTTATGTATGATGAATTTGTGGAATGTTGTAATCTCTGGAGTACCTTCGTGTGGGCGCGCGTGTTGTTTCGATCGGGAAAAGTACGTGGTTAAATCGGGTTTAATCCGACGGTGCTCCAGCTTATTCCGGATTAAGTGCCTGACTGCTTGATTAGCGGTCCGAGGGTACTGAACTTGGAATAATTTCGGAGTGGTCCGCCATAGCTGGTACCAGAGCCGAAACAGGCGCACCAGAGTGAGCAACAAACCTTAAATAAACATTTTGGAATAAAACTTGCCAACTTTTACTTCCGCCGCGCATTGCGATGGAAGATTATTCTTAGGACCGCTAAGGATGTTACATAGAGCGTGAAGCCTATGTGGGTTAAGGGATCACGATATGATAGGTGGCTAATAATATATTATACTGACTTCCAGCACATTTCATTCTGTCATTTACTTTACGCAATGGTGGGCGCAAGGTACGGCGATTGCTGTAACGTACCACGGCACTATATGAAAATATAGTGGCGGCACATAGTCAATACGCTGTGATGGCGTACGAAACTAGAATAGCATGGTGGGCGCAAGGTACGGCGATTGCTGTAGCGTACCATGGCATCATATGCAAATATCATGGCGGCACAAAGTCAATACGCTATTTTATGAGAGTATGAAATTGTCAATATGTTGCCTTGGTGACATATGAAACATTGCCCGTTCAATGTTGAACGTTCGGGTGCCACCTCTATAGTGGGTGGTAATGTATGGAGACGCTTTCGTGAGTGCTGGCACGAAACGTTGATTATATATGCTCTGGAATGGAAATTTCTGCAGGTACACTAACCACGATTCCGTATGATGAACGGTTAGAAAAGTTCGGCTAGTTAATATAGGGAGAGACGGATATTGCCTAGCCACCAGCACTAACTTTGTAGGCCAAAAGTTTATTGGCATGTGTGTTGGCGAGAATGAATAGGCCGCTTATGCATTGTAATCCACTGAATTATATTGAACTTTAATGCGTGACCATCGAACCCGCCATCAAGAATTGAATAACAACCGGAAATTATGCCGAAACCAGTCTGTTCGTATCGTTAATTCGAACCTGAAAACGTTGTCAAACGAAAAAGTGTTCAACATGAAAGTTGTCAAAAATTTTATCTCGTTTCTGCTGTAGAAATTGCAACGAAAATGGTTCAGTAAAACTGGAGTTATTCTTAAAATGGTAATCCCCTGTCTGCTGGAAATTCCTGGGATCAGTGAGGTAAAAATTGAATTTTTACACCTTCTTAACGACAGTTTATGATTAAACTTTCAACATGAAACTTGTTTGGAATTACTTAAACAATGTCCTGGCCAAATTTGGGAATTTTTGAGCTTATGGATGCCGGGTTTTAGAATTTTTACTATGCTGTCGAGAATCTGTTTTATTTTCTTTGGCGCTAATCGGTTCTCACCCTTGCCCTTTTTGGTTCAGAATGGATGTTCACGCTGACTTGGCCAGCTACCCCAACGACACTTCCTTTTCGGACTGCCTAGGATGGGAAGGTTTCCCTAGCATTCTGTGGTCAGTTTTGCAGGCACTCGATTATCCTACCCCGCCGCAGTATGAGAGAACCCTCATCCGAGACCAAGGTGTGACCCGATCTCGTGTGCGTTTGGTGGTACATCGCCATCCACCGTGTCCTAGCTTCCCCACTTGGAGTGTGGAAGTTCATGGACACCACATGGAGACTACTTGTGAGCTAGCCGCCTTGAATGGCATTGTGGCGGACCACTCCGAAATTATTCCAAATTAAGTACCTTAGGACCACTAAACAAGTAGTCAGGCACTTAATCCGGAATAAGCTGGAGCGCCGTCGGATTAAACCCGATTAAACCACGTACTTTTCTCGATCGAAACAACAGCACGCCCACACGAAGGTGAGTTCCAGAGATTACAACATTCCACAAATTTAACATGCACAAATAGAATCTCAAAGTTATTACAAACCAGTTTGAAATTAAATCAGAGTATCAAGTCTTGCAGCGGAATAAAGTAGTTCATTGCAGCGGAATAAAACTAACGACGATACACGTAACACCATGATGAAGCCTGCCACGGTGCTACTCCTCCCGATCCTTGGCAGAGGACGGAACCCACTCGATATGCCATCCAGGGGGAACCTGGGTAGGCCAAGTCAAAGCATCGACGGCCACATCCAACATGGTACCTGTAAATCAATGCCACAAGCAAGGCTGAGTATACTAATACTCAGCAAGGCTTACCCGTCGGGTGAAAACTACATCACCGACATCTAGACAATGAGAGGCTTTTGGCTGGTGGGTTTGTTTGCCAAAAAGCAACTAAGAGTAGGTCCTTGCTTTCAAGTTTTAGCATCATATTCTAGTAGATTTAACCATTCTAGATTAGCATCCTCTCTAAGCATACAAGTGGTGCAATACAATTTATTTCATAGAACAAGTTCATCAATCTCAAAGTTCCACTTGTTACTCAATGTAGCAACGCGGTCAAGCAGTCTCATTAACCGCGAGAAGCGGACAGTTCGAACCGAATTTTTGCTACCTGGCCAGGGGAAACCCAACACACACGGATAATGCTTGCTATAAAACGTACAAGCACTTCCCAACCTTTCCCATCGATCCACAATTCGGAACCGGGTCCATTTCCTTAGGATAAAGGTTTACTGCTTCACTCACAGTCTCACACATATATCCACAAGTGTACGGCAGGGGAAAACAAAGATTCCAAGGAGAGATGGCTATCGGCCCTAGCTGCTTCAATCTGGTACCGGGCTTACCGACTCCCATATATCGGCATGCATGTGGTACGTTCAAAAACTTGACACACTCAACCACACGTTTCGACCTTAAATCAATTATCATACACGGACGGGAGATCTACATCTATCACCCCGCCCGTCAATCCTTATGATTCCAACATAAGAAAAGACAAGCAACTCCTATGTCTCGCGAGTGACAGGAAATCACTGGACTTGTAACGGACCTGAAGCATTGCCCTATCGATCCTTTCATACGTGTTGCAAGTCATAGGTACTAGGAAATGTGCAGCTAAGGTATTCAATCAACTCCTTGAAACGTAAATGCACAAGCATAGAGAATTCAAAGCTGCATAATTTTAAAGGTTAGGTTATGCTCCGGGGCTTGCCTTCTTGCTCTAGCTGGGGGTTAGCCTCCGGGTTGGTCGATCTTTCGCCGGCACCTTCCTCCGGGATTCCTTCCTCGTCAGCGGGGATGAGGTGGTAGTTGCCGTCCGGAATAGCGCCTTCTACATGAGATGCATAACTTAAGGTGGCTGCCTATGGATTCTAAGATTAAGGCCTTGAAGACCATATTCACCTAGACATGCTTAAGTATTATTCTCTTTTTCATAAAATTAGAGGAGGGGTGTGTGGAAAAGTTTTTATTCAACTTTGATGGTGATTGTGTACATATATAAAAGAATTTTATTTATTATTTGGGAATTAGGGTGCTGTTCTAGAATTTCAGATTCCCTTTATTTTATTCTAGCTAATTAACAAAAAGGTTTATTCTTCTATATAAATCAATTTCCACCTAGATTACTTCTCATTTTTGTTTCTCCATTTCTGTTCATCATTTTTATCTATAAACTTTATGACAGCTACTGGAGTATAAGAGCTAAGCTCACTCCAAAATTTAGCTAAATCTGAGCTACACAAAATTTATTAAAAATATATCATACTGCTGCCTGCAGAAATGAAATTAATTCATATAAAATTGAAAATTCATCAAAATCAGGAAATTTTCCTACCAAAGCTAGTCATAAGTGCAAGGAGGGCTCTGGCCAAGTGGTGGCTCAAAATAACCCCTGGACAGTCCTCAATGAATTTCTATCCAAAAACACATATTTATTTATTTGCTAGTCTAAACAGAGCAAAAATTAAATTTTTCATTTTTAACAGGTGTGCTAACAAGTTTTTAGTCCTCTAGAGAGAAATGGTGATTTTTCACTGCATGGATTATTTTTAATAATTTCTGGACTACAAATAGACAGGAAACACATTTTAATTCATAACTGAAGCTACACTTCGTATTTTTAGGTCCCCTTTGGACAAAAGGTGCCCAAAATCACTACAAACAACATTTCCAAAGATCAACCCTAGCGGAGCTCTGGATTTGAAATGGTGCTCAAGTTTCAAATTTTACAGTTTGAATTTTACGCCGGGGACCCTAGAACTTTCAAAACCTTTCAAACTAGTCCCTGACTTTTGCACGGAGGACCCTAGAAAAACGAAGACGATGAACTTATGCCCTCGGCTCTCGCCGGAGTTGCGCCGGCCAAACGACGGCGAGCTAGGGTCGGGGAAGTGGGGGAAAAGATCCAGGGGCTCACCACGAATCGACTGGTGACGGTTGGGAGGCCGGGGAAGCTCGGGGTTTCGCCGGCGACGAGCGGTGGCGGTGCGGCGACTGCTACGCCGGTGAGGTCGGGGGCGTTCGTCGAGGTTTGAAGGGTCCTAGAGCACTAGTGGGGCTCGAGGAAGCTAATGGCGTGCTCGGTTGACCTCGGGAACGGCTCGGCGTGGGGTCTCGACGTGAGGGTGCTCCGGCGGCCGAAAATCGAGATTTTGGGGGAAATCTTGATTTCTCACCGGAGATGCGACGATTGCTCGAGAGAAGTGGGGGGAAATGGAGCTAGGGTAGAGGTCTAGCTTCGTGCGCGATGAATTTGGGAACGGTGGGGAGTGGAGGGCGAATTTTGCCTCGAAGCGCGGCTCGGTCCGTGCGGTGCGAGGTGGAAGACGACGGAGCGAGGCGCGAGGAGGGTGAGAAGGGTTGAGTGCTAGCTGAGGGAAGGGAATGGGATGCTTGGGGAAGCTTTTGGGATGCTTGGGCACGCTAGAGAGGCACTGTGCTGCCTTGGGAGCGCGCGCACGTGCGGCTCGGCGCGAGCAGACCGCCATGAATGCGGCGCGAGCTCGGGCAGCGCGGGAGCGACTTGACCGGGCGAAGGAGATCCTTGAGTGACGTCGGGGGATCCTCTACAGGGCTCTTGGCGCGGAGCGGGCAGAGAATCAGCCGCGGAGCGGCTTCGCGCGACGCGCGCGCGCGTGGCCACGGCGGCGGTCGACCGCCATGATGGCGCTCCGCGGCGCGAGGCGAGGCGAGCGGACGAGCGGTGATGTGACGGCGCGGACAGCTCGGACAAACGCTCGAGGACAAGCGCCACCCCACGCTGCTGCCTGGCCAGCTCGGCGCTCCCTCCGCCGCTCGCCGGCCACGTGGCGGCCGGCTCCCGGCCGGAGCAGGGGCGCGCTAGGGCCACTGTTGGCGTCCGTGGGGCTCCTTCTTCCCCTTTTGAATTTTCTCCAAAAATTTGAACTAAACTTGAAAAAGTGCGAAAATAAAAGTTGGAGTTTGAGAGGTGGGACACAACTTCCTTTTTGGGGTGAACCTGAAATTTCAAATTTTTCGAGCTCAAACAACCCAAATACAAAAAGGTGCCCAGAACTGTATTTCGAGTTTTTGAGGGACTAAACTGCAAAATTTTCGAAAGTTCCAAACAGTGACTAGGCCTTATTTGTGATGACAAACAACTTTTATGTTTGGAGATTTTCAAGTTTAGTACAAAAATCTCGAGTTTTCAGTTGGGTGTCAAACAACCCTTGTTTTTGAATTTTAATTCGAAATTTTGATGGATTTTCAAATTTTTAACCCATAATTCCCTTTTTAACCTGTTTCAAATGTGTTTTATTCATTATTACATCAAAGATGTCACAGGAATCAGCTCTTTCTGCGCTCAGAACCAGGACTTGGTGGAGCATCAGCTGCTCGGGTTGTTCCCACCGACCCAGCCTGACGATGCCCATTGGATGAGGCGCTATCTTAGCTCCCCTTTGAGGATGGCGGAGAATCCCTTCGCTGCAGCTGCACTTATGATGAGATGGATCCGAGCCTACCACCGCTTGCAGGCACTTTTAGGACGGTCACAGAGCGAGATGCTCAACCTTGCTATGGACATGTCTGCCCGTGCCCGTGACATTGGGGTTGAGAGGACCTCCTTGTCCATTGAGGTGAGCACCAGAGACGCCATGATTGCTGATTTGGAAAGACAATTGACTGACCTCCACATCGCGCACAACAATGTCCAAAACGAGCTAGCCCAAACAAGAGAAGAGCTTGAGGAGGTGCATGGAACTTTGGAGCATGCCAATGCCATGTTAGCCGCCCATGATGCTCAGCACCTTCTTGAGCAGAAAGGAGAGCATGGGGAAGGAGAGGATGACATGCCGCCCATTCCAGCTCCACCATCACCTATGGGCAGCGAGGCTACCGCTAACAACCTAGATGATTTCTAGAAGTGGTAGTAGCAAAATTACTCCTTCGCATAGCCTAAATTTTGGCTTCCTGTTGTAATAGGCTAGATGGAGTTGAGCTCCCCTTTAATCTTTTGAGACAATGTAATTTAATGATAGGGTTGTGTGAACCAAAACTTGATGAAGGTTGTAATGGCTGTGTGGAAAACATTCTGCAGCTAACTTTGTTTTCATTATTGATGGGTTTTCCATTCATTTCTGGGCTGTGATGTGAACTACAAAGTTGTTTGGAATTTGTCAAACGAAATGCTCACCAAATTTTAACTCTATTGGTTAAGCGAAATAAAAATGGCAACCAAAACATTACAGCTCGGCCTGCCGTAAAACAGCAAACGCAGAGAGCTAAAGATTGAATTTTTCGGCTTAGTTCCAGCCCGAATTTGATTCTGAGCCAAACACGAAAGTTGTAGAGTATGAAATTTTCAAGCTACTGACCGAAGTGGAGAATTTGACTTGCTTCCTGTTGGGAGATATGAATTTTTCTTCCGAACTGCTTGTGATATGTCATTCTTGCGCAGTAAACTTCATTACATTGCCACGTTCTATCTTGTCATCTTTATGCAAGCTTATGAAATGTGGCTAATACAAGTACCTACTGCAGATGGCAATCACCCACAGCGGTCATGACGCTAGTGGCTCCAATGCTAACCAGCAAGGGCCAGAGGGGCAGCAACAGCCGCCACCACCTCCGCCACCGCAGCAACCTCCGACGTGGCAGCAATTGTATGCTACGCAAACGGAAATCCTACGGAACCTGCAGTATCAGCAGCAAATGATGCAGCAGCAGATGCAACAACAGGGTGGTCAACGGGCCCCTCAGCCTCAAGTGGCCCGGTATGAGGATTTCCTGGCTACACACCCGCTGGTGTTCTCAAGAGCCGAAGAGCCTCTGGAGGCCGATGCGTGGATTCGAGCCATCGAATCCAAGTTCTCTATCTTGGCCACGCCTTGCACTTCCAACCGCAAGGTGGTTTTCGCGGCGCAGCAGCTCCACGGCACGGCTCTCCTATGGTGGGAGAATTACTTGGCCCTGCAGCAGGAGGGTCACGTGATTGAGTGGGAAGAGTTCAAGACTGCTTTCAAGGCTCACCATATTCCTGTCGGCTTGGTGGAGCAGAAATTGAATGAGTTTCTGGCTTTGACCCAGGGTACCCGCACGGTGCTCCAATACGCCTAGGCGTTCAATGGTCTGTGCCCATACGCGGGTCATCACGCCGACTCTGACGAGAAGAAAGTGGAGAGGTTCCGACGTGGCCTCAACACCAAGCTAAAGGCCCAACTTACCACCACCCGAGCTGCCACGTATGGCGAGCTTGTGAACATCGCCATCGCCCAAGAAGAAGCCAACGTAGTACACAAGGCGGAGAAGAAGAGGAAAGCTCCCGCTGGTCCCTCGAGCGTGCAGCCGCAGAGGTTCCGCCTGGTTCCCCCGGCTGCACCGCAAGGGTAGTCAAGGGCACCTCAAGGAGGAAGATGGGTTGCTAGGCCACCACAGCGAAGTGCGCCCCGTTTCCCTCCACCACCGCAGCAGCAACCGGCGCCAAGGCAGAACGCACCACAGTCAGCTCGCCCAGGAGCCGGTTATCAGTGCTTCAAGTGTGGCAGCAATAGTGACTTCATTAAGGACTGGCCACAGAACAAGCAACAGAACCAGTGCTCGGGAAATCAGCAAAGCAAGGGCAAACAGCAACAACGTGTGCAGGTCCGACAAGGAAGGCTTAACTACACCACCTTGGCCGACCTACTTGAGGAAGCCCCAGATATGATTGGTACCTTTCCTCTCCACAATCAACCTGCTGTGATATTGTTTGATTCCAGGGCAACACATAGTTTTATAAGCACAAGATTTCATGCAAAATGTGGGTTAAAATCTTACCATACCAAATCATCATATGTGATATCAACTGCGGGAGGTAAAATAGCATCCAACCAAGTCACCCGAAGAGTGCCAATCAGGCTGGGAAGTAAAATATTTCCTACTGATTTAATTCTGCTTGGTATGGAAGGGATTGACATTGTTTTGGGGGCCAATTGGATGACTCAACATAAGGTTGTGCTAGATGTTGCAGAACGAGTTGTCGAAATAAACTCGCCTACACATGGCCCTAGTGTGCTATATCTGCCACAACGGAATTGCGCCAATGCGTGTGCTTATACAATGGTAGAAACGCAACTAAAGGACATTTCGGTGGTATGTGAGTATGCCGATGTTTTTCCGGATGACTTACCTGGGATGCCGCCGGATAGGAACATTGAATTTGTGATTGAACTCCAACCTGGCATGGCACCTATATCAAAGAGACCATATAGAATGCCACCCAATGAATTGGCTGAATTAAAAATTCAACTCCAAGAACTGCTAGACAAGGGTTTCATTCGTCCTAGTGTGTCACCTTGGGGATGTCCAGCTATCTTTGTGAAGAAGGACCATTCTTTGAGGTTGTGTATCGACTACCGGCCTCTCAATGCGGTGGCTACTAAAAACAAGTACCCACTCCCCCGTATTGATGTCTTGTTTGACCAACTAGCTGGCGCCAGAGTGCTCTCCAAGATTGATCTTCACTCTGGCTATCACCAAATTAAAATCCGACCTTGTGACATAACAAAGACTGCCTTTTCTACTCATTACGAACTTTATGAATTCTTGGTCATGTCTTTTGGACTCACCAACGCCCCAGCCTACTTCATGTACCTCATGAATTCGGTTTTCATGTCTGAGCTAGACAAGTTCATGGTGGTTTTCATTGACGACATTCTTATATATTCCAAGAATGAGGAAGAGCATGCCGAGCACCTTCATATTGTTCTTCAAAGATTGAGAGACCATCAACTCTACGCCAAGTTCTCAAAATGTGAATTCTGGATAGAGAGTGTGAAATTCTTGGGTCACATGGTATCCAAGGATGGTATATCTATGGATCCAACCAAGGTGCAAGAGGTGCTGGATTGGCAACCACCTACCTCTGTCCATGAGATTCGGAGTTTTCTGGGTTTAGCCGGGTATTATCGTCGTTTTATTCCGGACTTCTCTCGGATTGCGAAACCCATGACCGAACTCTTAAAGAAGGGAGTCAAATTTGAGTGGAATGACAAATGTGATGAGGCTTTCCACACTTTGAGGAAACATTTAACTTCAGCCCCAGTTTTAGCTCAACCCGATTGCACCAAGCCCTATGATGTCTATTGCGATGCTGCAGGCACCGGACTTGGCTGTGTCCTCATGCAAGAGAACCGAGTCATTGCTTATGCTTCTCGAGCACTTCGGCCTCATGAGCAAAACTACCCTACGCATGATCTTGAGTTAGCAGCGGTTATTCATGCTCTCAGGATGTGGAGACACTATCTGATGGGTGTTCCATGCAACATATACACCGACCACAAGAGTCTCAAATATGTCTTCACTCAGGCACATTTGAATATGAGGCAGCGAAGATGGTTGGAGTTAGCAAAGGACTATGACCTTAGTGTGCATTATCACCCCGACAAGGCTAATGTGGTTGCGGATGCACTAAGCCGCAAGGCTCATTGTCACTGCCTTTCTGTGGAGTCCTACGCTGACACCTTGTGCCATGAAATGGCAAAGCTCAACTTAGAGATTGTTCCACACGGGTACTTCAACCATATCTCTGTTGAACCAACCTTGCATGATCAGATCGTCGAAGCCCAATTAAATGACGCAAAGATTAAAATCCTTAAAAGGAAATTGGCAAAGGAGAAAGTCAAGGAAAAATACAAATGTTTCCGGCTAGATGGGCAGGGAGTGATGTGGTTTGGACATCGCATAGTGGTGCCCAAGGACTCTTGAACTTCGGAGGAAATTTTTGGACGAGGCCCATCTCTCTAAATTCTCTATCCATCCCGGTAGCACCAAAATGTACCAAGATTTGAAACAAAACTTTTGGTGGACTAGGATGAAGCGAGAAATTGCCACGTATGTGTCAGAATGTGACACGTGTCAGCGGGTTAAGGCTAGCCACTTGAAGGTAGCAGGCACGCTTCAACCTCTACCAATTCCGTCATTGAAGTGGGAAGATATAAGCATGGACTTCATTGTTGGACTTCCCAGAACCCCTCAGGGGCATGGCTCCATTTGGGTAATTGTGGACGGCCTTACCAAGACCGCACATTTTATTCCTGTCAATACCGCTTATACCGCTAAGAAGTACGCTGAGATTTATTTGGAACAGGTCGTTTGTCTACATGGGGTACCCAAGATGATAATTTCAGATCATGGTACTCAATTCGTGGCACGCTTTTGGGAACAATTGCAACTATCCCTAGGCACAAAACTGATCCGTAGTTCAGCATATCACCCTCAAACGGATGGGCAGACAGAAAGGGTAAATCAAATACTTGAGGATATGCTTCGAGCTTGTGTTATCCATTACGGGAAGAATTGGGACAAGTGCTTATCTTTGGCTGAATTCTCCTATAACAACAGTTACCAAGCGAGTCTTAAAATGGCACCTTTTGAAGCCCTGTATGGTAGAAGATGTCGGACCCCGTTGTGTTGGTCCCAGGCAGGCGAGAGGTATACCTATGGCCCTGACCTTGTAAACGAAGCGGAAGAAAAGGTTAGGATCATCCGTGAAAATTTGAGAACCGCACAGTCACGGCAAAAGAGTTACTTTGATCAACGGTGGAAGCCACTTCAATTCGAAGCCGGCGATCACGTGTATCTCAAGGTCTCCCCGACCAAGGGTGTGCAAAGGTTTGGATTAAAGGGAAAACTTGCACCTCGCTACATCGGCCCATATGAAATCACTCAACAATGTGGACCGGTAGCCTACCGTGTGAAGCTTCCCCAGAAGCTCTCCGCCATGCACGAAGTATTCCACGTTTCCCAACTCAAGAAGTGTCTTCGTGTTCCGACCGAAGTTGTTGACCAAGAAGAACTCTCGGTTGAACCGGATCTCTCTTATGATGAGCATCCCATTAAGATCCTCGATGAGAAAGAGAGACAAACCCGAAGGAAAGGACTCAAAATGTACAAAATTTAGTGGAATCATCACTCCGAGGATGAAGCCACGTGGGAAACCGAGGACTACCTTAAGAAGAACTTCCCCGACGCCTTTTCTTAGACCAAGGTACCTTTTTCCCACCTTGTTCCTAACTGTAATCGAATCTCGGGACGAGATTCCTTTTAAGGGGGCAGGGTGTGACATCTCTGATCTAAAAATGTAGAAGGCACCTTTAAAACAGGTTAAAAGGGGGGAAAGTGGTGTTAGAATTCAAAAATTCATCCAAATGCAAATTTAAATTCAAAAACAAAGGTCATTTGACACCCAACTGAAATCTCACGAATTATGTACTAAACTTGAAAATCTCCAAAAATAAAAGTTGTTTGTCATCATAAATAAGGCCTAGTCACTGTTTGGAACTTTTGAAAATTTTGCAGTTTAGCCCCTCGAAAACTCGAATTATAGTCCTGAACACCTTTTTGAAATTGGGTTGTTTGAGCTTGAAAAATTTGAAATTTCAGGTTCACCCCAAAAAGAAAGTTGCGTCCCACATCTCAAACTACAACTTTTATTTTTGCACTTTTCCAAGTTCAATTCAGTTTTTCGGAGAAAATTCAAAAGGGGCAAAGGAGCTCCCCGGGGCGCCCGACAGGCCCCTGGCGCGCTCTGCGCCTGGCCGTAGCACGGCCGCCACGTGGCCGGCGAGCGGCGGAGGCGGCGCCAGGCCGGCCGAGCCGCGGCGTCGGGTGGCTCTTGTCCTCGCGCGTTTGTCCAAGCCCTCCGTACGGTCACGTCGCGCGCGACAGCGCTGCTTTGCCTCGCGCCGCGCGAGCGCCATCATGGCGGGCGGAGCTCCGCCGCTGGCCGCGCGCGCGCGCCCTGCAGAGCCCCTCCGCGGTGGATTCCTTCCCACTACGCGCCATGGAGCACTGTGGAGGATCCCTACAGCGTATCCCAGCACCCACGCCACGATCCCCTTCGCCCAACCCCGTCACGCGCTCTGTTCGAGCTCGGCAGCGCTTCAATGGCGCGTCGCGTTGCTGTCTCCCCTCACGCGCGCTCCCGAGGCCGCTCTCTACTCTCTAGCGTGCTCAAGCACCCCACCGAGAACTCACCACTTCCCTTCAGTCCACACGTAGCCATTTTCACTTCCCCGCGCTCGCTCTCGTCGTCTTCAACCTCCGGCCACGCGGACCGAGCCGAGCTTCGAAGCGAAATCCGCCCTCGTCCCTCCACCATTCCCAAATTCCTCGCGCACAGAGCTAGACCACTACCGCAGCTTCCATTTCCCCCACTTCTCTCGAGCTATCCCCAACTCTCCGGCGAGAAATCGGATTTTCCCCCAAATCCGCATTTCCGGCCGCCGGAGCACGCGCACGTCGAGCCCCTACTTCGAGCCCTCCCCGAGGTCAACCAAGCCTTCCACTAGCTTCGCCAAGTCCCACTGGTGCTCAAGGACCCCTCCAACCCCGGCAAGATCCACCACCCTCGCCGGAATCGAGCTCGCGGCGGCCGCACCGCCACCGCACGTCGCCGGCGAACTCCGAGCTTCCCCCGGCCTTCCAACCGCCACCAATCGACTCGTGGTGAGCCACTGGTCCTTTTCCTCCACTTCCCCGACCCTCTCTCGCCGTCGTTTGGCCGGCGCAACTCCGGCGACGAGCCGAGGACCTAAGTCCATCTTCTTCCTTTTTCCAGGGTTCCCAGTGAAAAAGACAGGGACATGTTCGCGAAGTTTCAAAAGTTTCAAGGGTTGGCGCGTAAAAAGATTCTTAAGGTTTAAACCATTTTTCCCGAATTTTGTAAAATCCACCAAAAATCGTACAAAAATCGGAAAAATGCACAAGAATACTCCCTGGACTCGTGAGATTGTAAACTCCAATCTCATATTGGCATGTATGTACTTTTGGTGAACCGTTTTTGAACTAAAATTCAAACTGTGAATTTAGAAACTTATGCACCATTTTAAATCCAGAGCTCCGCTAGGGCTGAGCTTTGGATATGTTGTTTGTAGCGACTTTGGACACCTTGTGTCCAAAGGGGACCAAAAATACGGACTGTAGCTTCAGTTATGAATTAATTGTGATTCCTGTCTTATTGCAGTCCTGAAATTATTAAAAATAAACTGTGCAGCTAAAAATCACCATTTTTCTTCAGAGGCCTAAGAACTTGTTAGTACATCCCCTAAAAATGCAAAACTTAATTTTTGCCCTGTTTAGACTAGCAAAAAATAGATATGTGTTTTCGGTTGGAAAATTATTGAGGATTGTCCAAGGGTTATTTTGAGCCACCACTTGGCCAGAGCCCTCCTTACACTCATGACTAGCTCTGGTAGAAAAATTTTCTGATTTGGAAGTATTTTCGATTTTATATGAATTTAACTTGTTTCTTTAAGCAGCAGTTTATACTATTTTTAATAAATTCTGTATAGCTCAGTTTTAGCTAAATTTTGGAGTGAGCCTAACTCTTATAGTCCAGTAACTGTCATAAAGTTTGTAGATAAAAAGTATGAACAGAAACCGAGAAACAAAAATGAGAAGAAACTAGGGTAGATTTGAGTTATAAAAAGGAAATAGACCATTTTGATAATTAATTAAAATGAAAACATGAGAAGTCTAAAATTCCAGAACAGCACCCTAAGCTTCAAATAATAAATAGAATTCCTTTATATATGTACACAATCACCATCATAAGATACGTAAAATTTTCCACACCCCTCCTCTAATTTTGTGAAGGAAAAAGTAATACACTAGCATGTCTAGGTGAATATGGCCTTTAAGGCCTTGGTTTTAGACCACTTATACAGCCGCTATAAAGTTATGCATCTGATGTAGAAGGCGCTATTGCGGACGGCTTCTATCATCTCATCCCCGCCGACGGAGAAGGCATCCCGGAGAGCAGTGCCAACGAAGTAACAGTCGACCCGGAGGCTAACATTCAGCTAGAGCAAGAAGGCAAGCTCCGGAGAATAACCTAACTCGAAAGTTTATGCATCTATGAATTACTTATGCTTGTGCATTTACGTTTCAAGGAGTTGATTGAATAACTTAGTTGCACATTTCTAGTACCTATGACTTGCAACACTAGTATGAAAGGATCGATAGGGCAACGCTTTAGGTCCGTTACAAGTCGAGTGATTTCCTGTCACTCGCGAGACATAGGAGTTGCATGTCTTTAATTATGTTGGAATCATAAGGATGGACGGGCGGGATGGTAGATGTAGATCTCCCGTCCGGTTATGATAATTGATTTAAGGTCAAACGTACCACATGCATGCCGATATATGGGAATCGGTAAGCCCGGTACCAGATTGAAGCAGCTAGGGCCGATAGCCATCTCTCCTTGGAAACTTTTGTTTCCCCTGCCGTACACTTGTGGATATATGCGTGATGCTGTGAGTGAAGCAGTAAACCTTTATCCTAAGGAAGTGGACCCGGTTCCGAATTGTGGATCGATGGGAAGTGCTTGTACCTTTTATAGCAAGCATTGTCCGTGTGTGTTGGGTTTCCCCTGGCCAGGTAGCAAAATTCGGTTCGAACTGTCCGCTTCTCGCGGTTAATGAGACTGCTTGACCGCTTGGCTGCATTGAGTAACAAGTGGAACTATGAGAATGATGAACTTGTTGTATGAATTAAATTGTATTGCACCACTTGTATGCTTAGAGAGGATGCTAAGCTAGAATGGTTAAATCTACTAGAATATGATGCTAAAACCATGAAAGCAAGGATCTACTCTTAGTTGCTTTTTGGCAAACAAACCCACCAGCCAAAAGCCTCTCATGTCTAGATGTCGGTGATGTAGTTTTCACCCGACGGGTAAGCCTTGCTGAGTATTAGTATACTCAGCCTTGCTTGTGGCTTTTATTACAGGTACTGTGATGGATGTGGCAGTTGATGCCATCACTTGGCCTACCCAGGTTCCCCTTGGATGGCACATCGAGTGGGTTCCGTCCTCTGCCGAGGAACGGGAGGAGTAGCACCGTGGAAGGCTTCATCATGGTGTTACTATGTATTGTCGCTAGTTTACTTTTTCCGCTGCAATGAACAATTTATTCCGCTGCAATGAACTTTGCTACTCTGATTTAAATTTCAAACTTGGTTTGTAATAACTTTATGATACTATTTATGTATGATGAATTTGTAGAATGTTGTAATCTCTGGAACTCACCTTCGTGTGGGCGCGCGTGTTGTTTCGATCGGGAAAAGTACGTGGTTAAATCGGGTTTAATCCGACGGCGCTCCAGCTCATTCCGGATTAAGTGCCTGACTGCTTGATTAGCGGTCCGAGGGTACTTAACTTGGAATAATTTAGGAGTGGTCCGCCATAAGATGATAGATGCCGTCCGCAATAGCGCCTTCTACATGAGATGCATAACTTTATAGTGGCTGTTTAAGTGGTCTAAAACCAAGGCCTTGAAGGCCATATTCACCTAGACATGCTAGTGTACTACTTTCTCCTTCACAAAATTAGAGAAGGGGTGTGGAAAATTTTACGTTTCTATGATGGTGATTGTGTACATATATAAAGGAATTCCATTAATTATTTGAAGTTTAGGGTGCTGTTCTGGAATTTTAGACCTCCCATGTTTTCAATTTAATTAATTATCAAAATGGTCTATTTCCTTTTTATAACTCAATTCTACCCTAGTTTCAACTCATTTTTGTTTCTCTGTTTCTGTTCATCCTTTTTATCTACAAACTTTATGACAGCTACTGGAGTATAAGAGTTAGGCTCACTCCAAAATTTAGCTAAAACTGAGCTGCACAGAATTTATTAAAAATAGTATAAACTGCTGCTTTAAGAAACAAGATAAATTCATATAAAATCGAAAATACTTCCAAATCAGATAATTTTCCTACCAGAGCTAGTCATGAGTGTAAGGAGGGCGCTGGCCAAGTGGTGGCTCAAAATAACCTTTGGACAGTCCTCAACAATTTTCTATCCGAAAACACATATCTATTTATTTGCTAGTCTAAAAAGGGCAAAAATTAAGTTTTGCATTTTTAACAGATGCGCTAACAAGTTCTTAGGACTTTGGAGAAAAATGGTGATTTTTAGCTGCAAGGATTATTTTTAATAATTTCAGGACTGCAATAAGACAGGAATCACAATTTAATTCATAACTGAAGCTACAGTCCATATTTTTAGGTCCCCTTTGGACACAAGACGTTCAAAGTCACTACAAACAACATATCCAAAGCTCAGGCCTAGCGGAGCTCTGGATTTAAAATGGTGCACAAGTTTCTAAATTCATAGTTTGAATTTTAATTCAAAAACGGTTCCCCAAAAGTACATACATGCTAACATGAGATTGAAGTTTACAATCTCACGAGTCCAGGGAGTATTTTTATGCATTTTTCCAATTTTTGTACGATTTTTGGTGGATTTTACAATATTCGGGAAAAATGGTTTAAACCTTAAAAATCTTTTTACGCGCCGGCCCTTGAAACTTTTGAAACTTCACGAACAGGTCCCTGTCTTTTTCACTGGGAACCCTGGAAAAAGGAAGAAGATGGACTTAGGTCCTCGGCTCGTCGCCGGAGTTGCGCCGGCCAAACGACGGCGAGAGAGGGTCGGGGAAGTGGAGGAAAAGGACCAGTGGCTCACCACGAGTTGATTGGTGGCGGTTGGAAGGCCGGGGGAAGCTCGGAGTTCGCCGGCGACGTGCGATGGCGGCGCGGCTGCCGCGAGCTCGATTCCAGCGAGGGTGGTGGATCTTGCCGGGGTTGGAGGGGTCCTTGAGCACCAGTGGGACTTGGCAAAGCTAGTGGAAGGCTTGGTCGACCTCGGGGAGGGCTCGAAGTACCTCCGGCGGCCGGAAATGCGGATTTGGGGGAAAGTCCGATTTCTCGCCAGAGAGTTGGGGAAAGCTCGCGAGAAGTGAGGGAAATGGGAGCTAGGAAAGTGGTCTAGCTCTGTGCGCGAGGGATTTGGGAGTGGTGGAGGGACGAGGACGAATTTGGCTTCGAAGCTCGGCTCGGTCCGTGCGGCCGGAGGTTGAAGACGACGGGAGCGAGCGCGGGGAAGTGAAAATGGCTACGTGTAGACTGAGGGGAAGGAGTGTGAGAGCTCGGTGGGGTGCTTGGGCACGCTAGAGAGGCACTGTGCTGCCTTGGGAGCGTGCGCACGCACGGCTCGGCGCGAGCAGATCGCCATGAGTGCGGCGCGAGCTCGGGCAGCGCGCGAGCGGCTCGATTGGGCGGAAGAGATCATCGCGTGAGGGAGTGGGATACGCTGCAGAGGAGCCTTGGCGCGTAGCGGGAAGGAATCGCCGCAGAGCGGCTCTGCGCGACGCGCGCGCGGCCAACGGCGGAGCTCCGCCCGCCATGATGGCGCTCGCGCGGCGCGAGGCAAGACGGCCTGTCGAGCGCGATGTGATGGCTCGGGAGGGGCTGGACAAACGCGTGAGGACAAGAGCCACCCGACGCCGCGGCTTGGCCGGCCTGGCGCGGCCTCCGCCGCTCGCCGGCCACGTGGCGGCCGTGCTCCGGCCAGTGTAGAGCGCGCTAGGGGGCGAGCTGGCAGCCCCGTCCCGCTATGCTCCAAGACACCCTGTAGACGATCTCCCAGCGTCACGCAAGGATCTCCCTCGCCAATCGAGCCGCTCGCGCTCTGTCCAAGCTCCCAGCGCATCAATGGCGCGTCACGTCGGCCATTACTCCGCGCGCACGCTCCCGAGGCATCACGACCCCTCTCTAGCGTGCCAAGGCACTCACCCGAGCCACTCACTCACTCCCCTAGCACGCTCACCTCACCAGTTCGTCTCCTCGCGCTTTTCCCCGTCGTCTTCCACCTTACGACGCGCGGACCGAGCCGAGCTTCGAGGCAAAATTCGCCCTCCACTCTCCACCATTCCCAAATTCATCGCGCATGAAGCTAGACCTCTAACCTAGCTCCATTTCCCCCCACTTCTCTCGAGCTATTGTCGCTTCTCCGGCGAGAAATCAAGATTTCCCCCAAATCGCGATTTTCGGCCGCCGGAGCACCCTCACGTCGAGACCCCACTCCGAGCCGTCCCCGAGGTCAACCGAGCACGCCATTAGCTTCCTCGAGCTTCACGGGTGCTCTAGGACCCTTCAAACCCCGACGAGACCAACAGTCCTCACCGGCGTAGCAGTCGCGGCGGCCGCACCGCCACCGCTCGTCGCCGGCGAAACCCCAAACTTCCCCGGCCTCCCAACCGTCACCAATCGATTCGTGGTGAGCCCCTGGATCTTTTCCCCCACTTCCCCGACCCTAGCTCGCCGTCGTTTGGCCGGCGCAACTCCGGCGAGAGCCGAGGGCATAAGTTCATCGTCTTTGTTTTTCTAGGGTCCCTCGTGCAAAAGTCAGGGACTAGTTTGAAAGGTTTTGAAAGTTCTAGGGTCCCCGGCGTAAAAAGATTCTTAACCCTAGATCTAATTTTCCCGAATCTTGTAAAATCCGTTAAAAATCGTACAAAAATCATAAAAATGCACAAAAATACTCCCTGGATTCGTGAGATTGTAAACTCCAATCTCCTTTAGGTATGTGTATACTTTTGATGAACCATTTTTGAATTAAATTCAAACTGTAGAAATTGAAACTTGTGCACCATTTCAAATCCAGAGCTCCGCTAGGGTTGATCTTTGGATATGTTGTTTGTAGTGACTTTGGACACCTTGTGTCCAAAGGGGACCTAAACATATGAAGTGTAGCTTCAGTTATGAATTAAAATGTGTTTCCTGTCTTTTTGTAGTCCAGAAATTATTAAAAATAATCCATGCAGTGAAAAATCACCATTTTTCTCCAGAGGACTAAAAACTTGTTAGCACACCTGTTAAAAATGAAAAACTTAATTTTTGCTCTGTTTAGACTAGCAAATAAATAGATATGTGTTTTTGGATAGAAATTTATTAAGGACTGTCCAAGGGTTATTTTGAGCCACCACTTGGCCAGAGCCCTCCTTGTACTTATGACTAGCTCTGGTAGGAGGATTTTCTGAATTGGATGTTTTTCAATTTTATATGAATTTATTTCATTTCTGCGGGCAGCAGATTGTATTAATTTTTATAAATTATGTGTAGCTCAGATTTAGCTAAATTTTGGGGTGAGCTTAGCTCTTATACTCCAGTAGCTGTCATAAAATTTATAGATAAAAATGATGAACAGAAATGGAGAAACAAAAATGAGAAGTAATCTAGGTGGAAACTGATTTATATAAAAGAATAAACCTTTTTGTTAGTTAGTTAGAATAAAATAAAGGGAATCTGAAATTCCAGAACAGCACCCTAATTTGCAAATAATAAATAGAATTCTTTTATATATGTACACAATCACCATCGAAGTCAAATAAAAATTTTCCACACCTCTACTCTGTTTTTGTGAAGAAAATAGTAGTACTTAAGCATGTCTAGGTGAATATGGCCTTCAAGGCCTTAATCATAGAATCAATAGGCAGCCACCTTAAGTTATGCATCTCATGTAGAAGGCGCTATTCCGGACGGCAACTACCACCTCATCCCCGCTGACGAGGAAGGAATCCCGGAGGAAGGTGCCAGCGAAGGATCGACCAACCCGGAGGCTAACCCCCAGCTAGAGCAAGAAGGCAAGCCCCGGAGCATGACCTAACTTCTAAAATTATGCATCTATGAATTCCCTATGTTTGTGCATTTACGTTTCAAGGAGTTGATTGAATACCTTAGCTGCACATTTCCTAGTACCTATTGTGGCGGACCACTCCGAAATTATTCCAAGTTAAGTACCTTGGGACCACTAACACGTAGTCAGGCACTTAATCCGGAATAAGCTGGAGCGCCGTCGGATTAAACCCGATTAAACCACGTACTTTTCTCGATCGAAACAACAGCACGCCCACACGAAGGTGAGTTCCAGAGATTACAACATCCCACAAATTTAACATACACAAAGGGGTAACATAGAGTTATTACAAACCGAGTTGAAATTAAATCAGAGTACAAAGTCTTGCAGCGGAAATAAAAGTTCATCGCAGCGGAAGAAATAATCTAACAACGATACAAATAACACCGTGCTGAAGCCTGCCACGATGCTACTCCTCCCGATCCTCGGCAGAGGACGGAACACATTCGATGTGCCAGTCAGGTGGAACCTGGGCAGGCCAAGACAAAGCATCGACATCCAAAGGTATACCTGTAAAATAATGCCACAAGCAAGGCTGAGTATACTAATACTCAGCAAGGCTTACCCGTCGGGTGAATCTATATCACCGACAGCTAGACCATGAGAGGCTTTTGGCTGGTGGGTTTGTTTGCCAATAAGCAACTAAAGTAAGTCCTTGCTTTCAAGTTTTAGCATCATATTCTAGTGAATTTAACCATTCTAGATTAGCATCCTTTCTAAGCATACAAGTGGTGCAATACAATTTAATTCATACAACAAGCTTATAAATCTCATAATTCCACTTGTTACTCAATGTAGCATGGCGGTCAAGCAGTCTCATTAACCGCGAGAAGCGGACAGTTCGAACCGAATTTCTGCTACCTGGCCAGGGGAAACCCAACACACACGGATACTCTGCTTGCTATAAAAGGTACAAGCATTTCCCAACCTTTCCCATCGATCCACAATTCGGAACCGGGTCCATTTCCTTAGGATAATGGTTTACTGCTTCACTCACAGTCTCACGCATATATCCACAAGTGTACGGCAGGGGAAAACAAAGTTTCCAAGGAGAGATGGCTATCGGCCCTAGCTGCTTCAATCTGGTACCGGGCTTACCGATCCCCATACATCGGCATGCATGTGGTACGTTCAAAAACTTGACACACTCAACTACACATTTCGACCTTAAATCAATTATCATACACGGACGGGAGATCTACATCTATCATCCCGCCCGTCAATCCTTATGATTCCAACATAAGTAAAGACAAGCGATTCCTATGTCTCGCGAGTGACAGGAAATCACTCGACTTGTAACGGACCTAAAGCAATGCCCTATCGATCCTTTCATACTAGTGTTGCAAGTCATAGGTGCTAGGAAATGTGCAGCTAAGGTATTCAATGAACTCCTTGAAACGTAAATGCACAAGCATAGGGAAATTCATAAATGAATATTTTTTGAAAGTTAGGTCATGCTCCGGGGCTTGCCTTCTTGCTCGGACTGGGGGTTAGCCTCCGGGTTGGTCACTTCTTCGCCGGCACCGTGCTCCGGGACTCCTTCCTCGTCTGCGGGGATGAGGGTGTAGTTGCCGTCCGGGATAGCGCCTTCTACATGAGATGCATAGTTTAAGGTGGCTGCCTATAGATTCTAAGATTAAGGCCTTGAAGGCCATATTCATCTAGACATACTTTGGTATTATTATGTTCTTCACAAAAACAAGGTGTAGGTGTGGAAAAAGTTTTATTGATTTCGATGGTGATTGTGTACATATATAAAAGAATTCTATTTATTTCTTCACAAGTTTAGGTTGCTGTTCTGGAATTTCAGATTCCATTTATTTTATCCTAACTAATTAACCAAAAAGGTTTATTCTTTTATATAAATCAATTTCCACCTAGATTCCTTCCTATTTTTGTTTCTCCATCTCTGTTCATCATTTTTAGCTATAAGCTTTATGACAGCTACTGGAGTATAAGAGCTAAGCTCACCCCAAAATTTAGCTAATTTTGAGCTACACACAATTTATTAAAAATATACAAACAGCTAACTGCAGAAAGTGAAATAAATTCATAATAAATTGAAAATTCATCCATTTCAGGAGATTTTCCTACCAAAGCTAGTCATAAGCATGAGGAGGGCTCTGGCCAAGTGGTGGCTCAAAATAACCCTTGGGTAGTCCTCAATAATTTTCTATCTAAAAATACATATTTAATTATTTGCTAGCCTAAACAGATAAAAAATTTACGTTTTTCATTTTTAACATGTGTGCTAACAAGTTTTTAGTCCTCTGGAGCAAAATGGTGATTTTTCATTGCACAGATTATTTTTAATGATTTCTGCACTGCAAAAAGACAGGAAATACATTTTAATTCATAACTGGAGCTACAGTTCATATTTTTAGGTCCCCTTTGGACACAAGCAGTCCAAAGTCACTACAAACCACATATCCAAAGCTCAACCCTAGCGTAGCTCTGGATTTGAAATGGTGCACAACTTTCAATTTTCATAGTTTGAATTTTAATTCAAAAACAATTCGTCAAAAGTGTATACATGTCTAATAGAGATTGTAGTTTAGACTCTCACGAATCCAGAGAGTATTTTTGTGCATTTTTCTGATTTTTGTACGATTTTTAATTGATTTTACAAGATTCGTGAAAATCAAATCTAGGTTTAAGAATCTATTTTCGCAGGGAACCCTAGAACTTTCAAAACTTCGTGAACAAGCCCCTGGTTTTTGCGCAGAGGCCCCTAGACAAACGAAGAAGATGAAGTTCGGTCCCTGGGACCTCGCCGGAGTTGCGCCGGCCAAACGACGGCGAACTAGGCTCGGGGAAGTGGGGGAAAAGGATCCTGGGCTCACCACGAGTCGTTTGGGGACGGTTTGGAGGCCGGGGATCGTCGGAGTTGCGCCGGCGACGAGGTGGTGGCGGCGCGGCCGCCGCGGCTTCTACGCCGGTGAGCTCGAGGTCGTTCGCTGAGGTTCGAGGGGTCCTAGAGCATCAGTGGAGCTCGAGGAAGCCAATGGCGTGCTCGGTTGACCTCGGGGACGGCTCGGAGTAGGGGCTCGACGTGCGGGTGCTCCGGTGGCCGTGCTCGGTTGACCTCGGGGACGGCTCGGAGTAGGGGCTCGACGTGCGGGTGCTCCGGTGGCCGGAATTCGCGATTTGGGGGAAATCTCAAATTCACGCCGGAGAAGGGACAATAGCTTGGGGAAAGTGGGGGGAAATGGAGCTGGAGTAGTGAGCTAGCTTCGTGCGGGACGAATTTGGGAATGGTGGAGTGAGGAGGGCGAATTTCTCGGAGAAGCTCGGCTCGGTTTGCGTGGCGCGAGGAGGAAGAAGACCGAGCGAGCGCGGGGGAGTGGAAATGGTCAAGTGCGCGAGTGAGAGGAGGGTTGGGAGTGCTCGGTGGAGTGCTTGGGCACGCAAAGGAGGCGCTGTGCTGCTTCGGGAGCGAGCCAGTGCGCGGCGCGGCGCGAGCAGGCCACCATGAATGCGGAGCGAGCTCGGGCAGCGCGCGCTCGACTCGACGGGGCGAAGGATCCTTGAGTGACGTCGCGGGGATGCTCTATAGTGCGTTTGGCGCGGAGTGGAGGAGAATCACGGCCTGCAGGGCGCTCAGCGCAGCGCGAGCGCGCGTGCGGCCACGGCGGTGCGAGACCGCCATGATGGCGTCCGCGGCGCGAGGCGAGGCGAGGCGACGGCAGCGAAGTGACGGCTCGGGAGTGGCCGGACAGAAGCTAGGCGACAAGCGCCAGCGTCCGCCGTGGCTTGGCCAGCTCAGCGCCGCCTGCGCCGCTCGCCGGCCACGTGGCGGCCGAGCTCCGGCCGGCGCCAGCGCGCGCCAGGGGCACTGTAGCTTGCCCGTGGAGCTCCGTTTCAAATTCGAAATTTTCTCCAAAAATTTGAACTGAACATGAAAAAGTGTAAAAATAAAAGTTGTAGTTTGGAAGATGGGACACAACTTTCTTTCTGGGATGAACTTGAAATTCCAAGTTTTTCAAGCTCAAACAACCCAAAAACAAAAAGGTGCCCAGAACGGTAATTTGAGTTTTCGAGGGGCTAAACTGCAAAATTTTCAAAAGTTCCAAACAGTGACTAGGGTTTATTTGTGATGACAAACAACTTTAGATTTTCAAGTTTAGTACAAAAATCTTGAGTTTTCGGTTGGTGCCAAACAACCCCTGTTTTTGGAGTTTAAATTTGAATTTTTGATGGATTTTTGAATTTTACCCAAAATTCCCTGTTGCATTGATTTTAATTGCACTTTTAATCCTTTTTGACATCAGAGATGTCACAGCCTACCCCCCTTAAAAGGAATCTCGTCCCGAGATTCGATTAAACTTAGGGATAAAGAGGGGAAAAAGAAATACCTCGGCTTAGGAAAGGATGTCGGGGAAATTCTTCCTAAGATAGTCCTCGGTTTCCCACGTGGCTTCATCTTCGGAGTGATGACTCCACAGAATTTTGTACATTTTAACTCCCTTTCTTCGTGTTTGTCGTTCTTTCTCGTCGAGGATCTTAACGGGATGCTCATCATAAGAGAGATCCGGTTCAACCGAGAGTTCCTCTTGTTCAACAACCTCGGTCGGAACACGAAGACACCTCTTGAGTTGAGAAACATGGAAAACATTGTGTACAGTTGAAAGTTTCTCGGGAAGTTTCACTTGATAGGCTACCGGCCCACATTGCTGAATAATTTCATACGGGCGGATATAACGGGGTGCAAGCTTTCCTTTTAGTCCAAACCTTTGCACACCCTTGGTCGGGGAGACCTTAAGATACACGTGATCACCAACTTCAAACTGAAGTGGCTTCCGCCGTTGGTCAAAGTAGCTCTTTTGCCATGACTGGGCGGTCTTCAAATTTTCCCGAATAATCCTAACCTTTTCTTCTGCTTCTTTCACAAGGTCAGGGCCATAAGTATATCTTTCGCCTGCCTGGGACCAACACAACGGGGTCCGACATCTTCTACCATATAAGGCTTCGAAAGGTGCCATTTTAAGACTTGCTTGGTAGCTGTTGTTATAGGAGAATTCGGCCAGAGACAAACATTTCTCCCAATTCTTCCCATAATGAATAACAAAGGCTCGGAGCATATCCTCAAGTATTTGATTTACCCTTTCCGTCTGCCCATCGGTCTGTGGGTGATATGCTGAACTACGGATCAGTTTGGTGCCTAGGGATAACTGCAACTGTTCCCAAAAGCGTGCTACGAACGGAGCACCACAATCTGAAATTATCGTCTTGGGTACCCCATGTAGACAAACGATCCGCTCCAAATAAATCTCCGCGTACTTCTTAGCAGCATAAACGGTATTGACTGGAATAAAATGTGCGGTCTTGGTAAGGCGATCCACAATTACCCAAATGGAGTCATGCCCCTGAGGGGTCCTGGGAAGTCTAACAATAAAATCCATGCTTATATCTTCCCACTTCCATGAGGGAATAGGTAGAGGTTGAAGCGTGCCTGCTACCTTCAAGTGGCTGGCCTTGACCCGCTGGCATGTGTCACATTCTGACACATATGTGGCAATTTCTCGCTTCATCCGAGTCCACCGAAAGTTTTGTTTCAAATCTTGGTACATTTTGGTGCTGCCGGGATGGATAGAAAATTTAGAGAGATGTGCCTCATCCATAATCTTCCTCCGGAGTTCTGTGTTTTTGGGCACTACGAGGCGATGTCCAAACCACATCACTCCCTGCCCATCTAACCGGAAACACTTGTACTTCTCTTTCACCTTCTCCTTAGACAATTTCCTTTTAAGAACTTTAATGCCCGCGTCATTTAATTGGGCTACAACTATCTGATCGTGCAAGGTTGGTTCCACTGCAATATGGTTGAAGTACCCGTGTGGAACAATCTCTGAGTTGAGCTTTGCCATTTCATGACACAGGGTGTCAGCGTAGGACTCCACGGAAAGACAATGACAATGAGCCTTGCGGCTTAGCGCATCCGCAACCACATTAGCCTTCCCGGGATGATAGTGCACACTAAGGTCATAGTCCTTTGCTAACTCCAACCATCTTCGCTGTCTCATGTTCAGATGTGTCTGAGTGAAGACATATTTGAGGCTCTTGTGGTCTGTGTATATGTTGCATGGAACACCCATCAGATAGTGTCTCCACATCTTGAGGGCATGAATAACCGCTGCTAACTCAAGATCATGCGTGGGGTAGTTTTGCTCATGAGGCCTAAGTGCTCGAGAAGCATAAGCAATAACTCGGTTCTCTTGCATGAGAACACAGCCAAGACCGGTGCCTGATGCATCGCAATAGACATCATAGGGCTTGGTGCAATCGGGCTGAGCCAAAACTGGGGCTGAAGTTAAATGTCTTCGCAGGGTGTGGAAAGCTTCATCACATTTGTCATTCCACTCAAATTTGACTCCCTTCTTTAAGAGTTCGGTCATGGGCTTTGCAATCCGAGAGAAGTCCGGAATAAAACGGCGGTAATAATCGGCTAAACCCAGAAAACTCCGAATCTCGTGGACAGAGGTAGGTGGTTGCCAATCCACCACCTCTTGCACTTTGGTTGGATCCACGGATATACCATCCTTGGAAACCGTGTGACCTAAAAACTTCACGCTCTCTAACCAGAATTCACACTTGGAGAACTTGGCGTAGAGCTGGTGATCTCTCAGCCTTTGAAGAACAATACGAAGGTGCTCAGCATGCTCTTTCTCATTCTTAGAATATATAAGAATGTCGTCAATGAAGACCACCACAAACTTGTCTAGTTCAGACATGAAGACCGAATTCATGAGGTACATGAAGTAGGCTGGGGCATTGGTAAGTCCAAAAGACATAACCAAGAATTCGTAAAGTCATAACGTGTGGAAAATGCAGTCTTTGGAATGTCACAAGGCCTGATTTTGATTTGGTGATAGCCAGAGCGAAGGTCAATCTTGGAGAACACTCTGGCGCCAGCTAGTTGGTCAAACAAGATGTCAATACGGGGGAGTGGATACTTGTTCTTAATAGTTACCGCATTGAGAGGCCGGTAATCAATGCACAACCTCAAGGAATGGTCCTTCTTCTTCACAAAGATAGCGGGACATCCCCAAGGTGATACACTTGGACGAATGAAACCCTTATCTAGCAATTCTTGGAGTTGAATTTTTAATTCAGCCAATTCATTGGGCGGCATTCTATATGGTCTCTTTGATATAGGTGCTGTGCCAGGTTGAAGTTCAATCACGAATTCAATGTCTCTATCCGGCGGCATCCCAGGTAAGTCATCCGGAAATACGTCGGCATACTCACATACCACCGGAATGTCCTTTAGTTGGGTTTCGGCCATGGTATAAGCGCACGCATCGACGCAAGTCCGTTGTGGCAGATATAGCACACTCGGGCCATGCGTAGGCGAGTTTATCTCGACAACTCGTTCCGCAACATCTAGGACAACCTTATGTTGAGTCATCCAATTGGCTCCTAACACAATGTCAATTCCTTCCATACCAAGCAGAATCAAATCAGTAGGAAATGTTTTACTTCCCAACCTGATTGGAACTTTTCGGGTGACTTGGTCGGATGCAATTTTACCTCCCGCAGTCGATATCACATAAGATGATTTGGTATGGTACGATTTTAATCCGCATTTCACATGAAATCTTGTGCTTATAAAACTATGTGTTGCCCCGGAATCAAACAATATCACAGCAGGTTGAGTGCAGATAGGGAAGGTACCAGTCATGTCTGGGGCTCCCTCGGGTAGGTCGGCCAAGGTGGTGTAGTTGAGCCGACCCTGTCGAACCTGCACACGCTGCTGCTGCTTGCCCTTGCCTTGCTGATTTCCCGGGCGCTGATTCTGCTGCTTGTTTTGCGGGCAATCCTTGATAAAATGATCTTTGCTTCCACACTTGAAGCACTGATAGCCGGCTCCAGGGCGAGCTGGCTGCTGTGCATTTTGCCTTGGTGCCTGCTGCTGCTGCGGCGGTGGAGGGAAACGGGGCGCGTTAGGCTGTGGCGGCCTAGCAACCCATCCACCTCCCTGAGGTGCCCTGGACTGTCCCTGCGGTGCAGCCGGGGGAACCAAGCGGAACCTCTGTGGCTGCGAGCTCGACGGTCCCGCGGGAGTCTTCCTCTTCTTCTCCGCCTTGTGCACCATATTGGCGTCTTCCTGGGCGATGGCAAGGTTCACCAGGTCGCCGTACGTGGCAGCACGGGTGGTGGCCAACTGTGCCTTCAACTTGGTGTTAAGGTCACGTCGGAACCTCTCTAGCTTCTTCTCGTCCGAGTCGGCGTGATGACCCGCGTAGGGGCACAGACCATTGAAAGCCTGGGCGTACTGCAGTACCGTGCGAGTACCCTGGGTCAGCGCCAAAAACTCATTCAGCTTCCTTTCTACCAGACCGGCCGGAATGTGATGAGCCTTGAATGCGGCTTTGAATTCATCCCACTCAACCACATGACCCTCCTGCTGCAGGGCCAGGTAGTTCTCCCACCAAAGGAGGGCTGGGCCGCGGAGCTGCTGCGCCGCGAACACGACCTTGCGGTTTGAGGTGCAAGGCGTCACCAGGATGGTGAACATGGACTCGATGGCTCGAATCCAGGTGTCGGCCTCCAAGGGCTCATCAGCTCGAGAGAAGATCGGCGGGTGCGTTGCCAGAAAATCCTCGTATCTGGCCACCTGAGGCTGAGGGGCCCGTTGACCTCCCTGCTGAAGCATCTGCTGCTGCATCATCTGCTGCTGATGCTGCAGGTTCCGGAGAATCTCCGTTTGCGTGGCGTACAGCTGCTGCCACGTCGGAGGTTGCTGCGGTGGAGGAGGTGGCGGTGGCTGTTGCTGCCCCTCAGGCCCCTGCTGGTTAGCGTTGGAGCCACTAGCGTCGTGACCGCTGCGGGTGATTGCCATCTGCAGTAGGTACTTGTATTTGCCACATTTCATAAGCTTGCATAATAAATGTCAAGATAGAATGTGACAACATATTGAAGTATACTACTCAGAATGACAGATCAACACGCAGTTCGGGAGAAAAATCATATCTCCCAACAGGAAACAAGTCATAAGTTCCCATTCGGTCAGTAGCTCGAAAATTTTATGCTCTACAACTTTCATGTTGGGCTCAAAATCAAATTCGGACTGGAACTAAGCTGAAAAATTCAATCTTTAGCTCTCTGCATTTGCTGTTTTTCAGCAGGCCGAGCTGTAATGTTTTGGTTGCCATTTTTAATTCGCTTTACCAATAGGGTTGCAATTTGGTGATCAATTTGTTTGACAAATTCCAAACAACTTTGTAGTTCACATCACAGCCCAGAAATGAAAGGAAAACCCATCAATAATTAAAACAAGGCTAGCTGCAGAATGTTTTCAACACCGCTTTACAACTTCATCAAGTTTCACACCACAACCACACCATTAATTTACATTGCCACAAAAGATAAAAAGGAGAGTTCAACTCCATCTAGCCTATTACAACATGAAGCCAAAATTTAGGCCTAGCGGAGGATACTTGCCACTATCACATCTAGAAATCATCTAAGTTGTTAGCGGTAGCCTCGCTGCCCATAGGTGAAGGTGGAGCTGGGAGAGGAGGCATGTCGTCCTCGGTGTCCATATCGGAATCGGGGGCCTCTCCTTCACCATCCACATCCCCTCCTTGCTGCTCGAGAAGGTGCTGAGCGTCGTGGGCGGCAAGCATAGCATTGGCATGCTCCAAGGTACCGTGTACCTCCCCAAGCTCATCCCTAGTTTGTGCTAACTCATTCTGGGTGTTATTGTGTGCAATCTAGAGGTCATTCAGTTGCCTCTCTAAGTCAGCAATCATAGCATCTCTAGTGGTCACCTCAATGGACAAAGAGGTCCTCTCAACCCCTATGTCACGGGCGCGAGCGGACATGTCCATGGCAATGTTGAGCAACTCGCTCTGCGACCGTCCCAGAAGTGCCTGCAAACGGTGGTACGCCCGCATCCACCTCATCATCAAGGCGGCTGCAGCGACGGGGTTCTCCGCCATCCTCAGAGGGGAACTAAGGTAACGCCTCATCCAGTGGGGGTCATCTGGCTGAGTCGGTGGGAATAACCCAAGCAACTGATGCTCCACCAACTCCTGGTTCTGAGTCACAAAGGAGCTAACGCCATTCAAGGCAGCTAGCTCGCACGTCGTCTCCATGTGGTGCCCGTGAACTTCCACCGTCCAGGTGGGAGAGCTAGGACACGGCGGGTGGCGATACACCACCAACCGCACACGGGAACGAACCACACCTCGGTCGCGGATAATAGTCCTCTCATACTGCGGTGGTGTCGGGTAGTCCAGTGCCTATAGAACCGACCACAGGATGCTAGGGAATCCTTCCCATCCCAAGCAATCAGAGAAAGACACGTCGTTGGGGTAGCTAGCCAGGTCAGCGAGGGCGTCCATCTGAACCAAAAGGAAAAGGGGGCAAGGGTAAGAACCGGTTAGCGCCAAAAGAAACAAAAACAGATTCTGTGCAGGGTGGTAAAAATTACAAAACTCGGAATCTACCAGCTCAAAAATTCCCAAATTTGGCCAGAACACTGTTTAAGTAATTCCTAACAAGTTTCATGTTGGAGGTTTGAGCAGTAACTGTCGTTAAGATGGTGTAAAAATTCAAATTCTATCTCACTGTCCCCAGAAATTTCCAGCAGACAGGGGGTTACCATTTTTAGCATAACTCCAGTTTTACTGACCCAATTTCGTCGAAATTTCTCCAGCATATACTTCATAATATTTATGACCACTTTCATGTTGAAAACTTTTTCATTTGGCAACGTTTTCAGTTTCGAAATAAGGGTGCAAACAGACTGTTCTCAGCAGGATTTTGGGTTGTGCTTTCAATTTCTTTGATGGCGGTTCGATTTGGTCATGGGTTAAAATTTGATATTAAATCAGCGAGATGCAATGCATGAGCGGCCTATTCGTTCTCGCCAACACACATGCCAATAAACTCTTGGCCTACGAAGTTAGTGCCGGTGGCTAGGCAATATCCGTCTCTCCCTATATTATCTAGCCGAACTTTTCTAACCGTCTCAACATACGGATTTGCGGTTAGTGTACCTGCAGAAAATTTCATTCCAGAGCATGTATAATCAACCTCTCGTGCCAGCACTCACGAAAGCGTCTCCATTCATTACCACCCACTATAGAGGTGGCACCCGAACGTTTAACATTGAACGGGCAATGTTCATATGTCACCCAGGCAACATATTGACAGTTTCATACGCTATTTGAAATAGCGTATTGACTTTGTGCCGCCATCATATTTGCATATGATGTCGTGGTACGGTACAGCAATCGCCGTACCTTGCGCCCACCATCCTATTCTATTTTCATACGCCATCACAGCGTATTGACTATGTGCCGCCACTATATTTTCATATAGTGCCGTGGTACGTTACAGCAATCGCCGTACCTTGCGCCCACCATTGCGTAAAGTAAATGACAGAATAAAATGTGCTGGAAGTCAGTATAATATACTATTTGCCACCTATCATAACGTGATCCCTTAACCCACATAGGCTTCACGCTCTAGGTAACATCCTTAGCGGTCCTATAATAACCTTCCTTCGCAAAACGCGTCGGAAGCACGAGTTGGCAAGTTTTATTCAAAATCGTTTATTAAAGGTTTGTTGCTCTCTCCGGTGCGCTGCTTCGGCTCTGATACCAGCTGTGGCGGACCACTCCGAAATTATTCCAAGTTAAGTACCTTGGGACCACTAACACGTAGTCAGGCACTTAATCCGGAATAAGCTGGAGCGCCGTCGGATTAAACCCGATTAAACCACGTACTTTTCTCGATCGAAACAACAGCACGCCCACACGAAGGTGAGTTCCAGAGATTACAACATCCCACAAATTTAACATACACAAAGGGGTAACATAGAGTTATTACAAACCGAGTTGAAATTAAATCAGAGTACAAAGTCTTGCAGCGGAAATAAAAGTTCATCGCAGCGGAAGAAATAATCTAACGACGATACAAATAACACCGTGCTGAAGCCTGCCACGATGCTACTCCTCCCGATCCTCGGCAGAGGACGGAACCCATTCGATGTGCCAGTCAGGTGGAACCTGGGCAGGCCAAGACAAAGCATCGACATCCAAAGGTATACATGTAAAATAATGCCACAAGCAAGGCTGAGTATACTAATACTCAGCAAGGCTTACCCGTCGGGTGAATCTATATCACCGACAGCTAGACCATGAGAGGCTTTTGGCTGGTGGGTTTGTTTGCCAATAAGCAACTAAAGTAAGTCCTTGCTTTCAAGTTTTAGCATCATATTCTAGTGAATTTAACCATTCTAGATTAGCATCCTTTCTAAGCATACAAGTGGTGCAATACAATTTAATTCATACAACAAGCTTATAAATCTCATAATTCCACTTGTTACTCAATGTAGCATGGCGGTCAAGCAGTCTCATTAACCGCGAGAAGCGGACAGTTCGAACCGAATTTCTGCTACCTGGCCAGGGGAAACCCAACACACACGGATACTCTGCTTGCTATAAAAGGTACAAGCATTTCCCAACCTTTCCCATCGATCCACAATTCGGAACCGGGTCCATTTCCTTAGGATAAAGGTTTACTGCTTCACTCACAGTCTCACGCATATATCCACAAGTGTACGGCAGGGGAAAACAAAGTTTCCAAGGAGAGATGGCTATCGGGCCTAGCTGCTTCAATCTGGTACCGGGCTTACCGATCCCCATACATCGGCATGCATGTGGTACGTTCAAAAACTTGACACACTCAACTACACATTTCGACCTTAAATCAATTATCATACACGGACGGGAGATCTACATCTATCATCCCGCCCGTCAATCCTTATGATTCCAACATAAGTAAAGACAAGCGATTCGTATGTCTCGCGAGTGACAGGAAATCACTCGACTTGTAACGGACCTAAAGCAATACCCTATCGATCCTTTCATACTAGTGTTGCAAGTCATAGGTGTGACATCTCTGATGTCAAAAAGGATTAAAAGTGCAACTTTTATTTTTGGAGATTTTCAAGTTTAGTACAAAAATCTTGAGTTTTCGGTTGGTGCCAAACAACCCCTGTTTTTGGAGTTTAAATTTGAATTTTTGATGGATTTTTGAATTTTACCCAAAATTCCCTGTTGCATTGATTTTAATTGCACTTTTAATCCTTTTTGACATCAGAGATGTCACACCTATGACTTGCAACACTAGTATGAAAGGATCGATAGGGCATTGCTTTAGGTCCGTTACAAGTCGAGTGATTTCCTGTCACTCGTGAGACATAGGAATTGCTTGTCTTTACTTATGTTGGAATCATAAGGATTGACGGGCGGGATGATAGATGTAGATCTCCCGTCCGTGTATGATAATTGATTTAAGGTCGAAACGTGTGGTTGAGTATGTCAAGTTTTTGAACGTACCACATGCATGCCGATATATGGGAGTCGGTAAGCCCGGTACCAGATTGAAGCAGCTAGGGCCGATAGCCATCTCTCCTTGGAAACTTTGTTTTCCCCTGCCGTACACTTGTGGATATATGCGTGAGACTGTGAGTGAAGCAGTAAACCTTTATCCTAAGGAAATGGACCCGGTTCCGAATTGTGGATCGATGGGAAAGGTTGGGAAGTGCTTCTACCTTTTATAGCAAGCATTATCCGTGTGTGTTGGGTTTCCCCTGGCCAGGTAGCAAAATTCGGTTCGAACTGTCCACTTCTCGCGGTTAATGAGACTGCTTGACCGCCTTGCTGCATTGAGTAACAAGTGGAATTACGAGATTTATGAACTTGTTGTATGAATTAAATTGTATTGCACCACTTGTATGCTTAGAGAGGATGCAAATCTAGAATGATTAAATCTAATAGAATATGATGCTAAAACATGAAAGCAAGGACCTACTCTTAGTTGCTTTTTGGCATACAAACCCACCAGCCAAAAGCCTCTCATGTCTAGATGTCGGTGATGTAGTTTTCACCCGACGGGTAAGCCTTTCTGAGTATTAGTATACTCAGCCTTGCTTGTGGCATTGATTTACAGGTACCATGTTGGATGTGGCAGTCGATGCTTTGACTTGGCTTACCCAGGTTCCCCCTGGATGGCACATCGAGTGGGTTCCGTCCTCTGCCGAGGAACGGGAGGAGTAGCACCGTGGCAGGCTTCAGCATGGTGTTACTTGTATCGTCGTTAGATTATCTTCCGCTGCAATGAACCTTTTTAATTCCGCTGCAAGACTTTAATACTCTGATTTAAATTTGAACTTGGTTTGTAATAACTCTGAGATTCTATTTGTGTATGTTAAATTTGTGGAATGTTGTAATCTCTGGAACTCACCTTCGTGTGGGCATGCTGTTGTTTCGATCGAGAAAAGTACGTGGTTAATCGGGTTTAATCCGACGGCGCTCCAGCTTATTCCGGATTAAGTGCCTGACTACTCGGTTAGTGGTCCCGGGGTACTTAACTTGGAATAATTTCGGAGTGGTCCGCCACAGCTGGCATCAGAGCCGAAACAGCGCACCGGAGAGAGCAACAAACCTTTAATAAACATTTTTGAATAAAATTTGCCAACTCGTACTTCCGCCGCGCCTCACGACGGAAGGATATTATTAGGACCGTTAAGGATGTTACCTAGAGCGTGAAGCCTATGTGGGTTAAGGGATCACGATATGATAGGTGGCAAATAATATATTATACTGACTTCCAGCACATTTCATTCTGTCATTTACTTTACGCAATGGTGGGCGCAAGGTACGGCGATTGCTGTAACGTACCACGGCACTATATGAAAATATAGTGGCGGCACATAGTCAATATGCTGTGACGGCGTATGAAACTAGAATAGCATGGTGGGCGCAAGGTACGGCGATTGCTGTAGCATACCACGGCATCATATGCAAATATGATGGCGGCACAAAGTCAATACGCTATTTCATGAGCGTATGAAACTGACAATATGTTGCCTTGGTGACATATGAATATTGCCCGTTCAATGTTAAACGTTCGGGTGCCACCTCTATAGTGGGTGGTAATGAATGGAGACGCTTTCGTGAGTGCTGGCACAAAAGGTTGATTATACATGTTCTGGAATGGAATTTTCTGCAGGTACGCTAACCACGATTCCGTATGTGAAACGGTTAGAAAAGTTCGGCTAGATAATATAGGGAGAGACGGATATTGCCTAGCCACCGGCACTAACTTCGTAGGCCAAAACTTTATTGGCGTGTGTGTTGGTGAGAACGAACAGGCCGCTCATGCATTGCATTTCACTGAAATAATGTTGAACCTTAACACGTGGCCAAATCGAACCGCCGTCAAAATTCAAATCACCACCCCAAAAATCCTGCTGAGACCAGTCTGATTGCACCAATGTTTCGAAACTGAAAACGTTGTCAAATGAAAAAGTGTTCAACATAAAAGTTGTCATAAATATTATGAAGTATATGCTGTAGAAATTTCAACGAAAATGGTTCAGTAAAACTGGAGTTATGCTTAAAATGGTAACCCCCTGTCTGCTGGAAATTTCTGGGGACAGTGAGATAAAAATTGAATTTTTACAACATCTTAACGACAGTTTCTGCTCAAACTTCCAACATGAAACTTGTTAGGAATTACTTAAACAATGTCCTGGCCAAATTTGGGAATTTTTGAGCCTGTAGGTTTTGAGTTTTGTATTTTTTACTACACTATCCAGAATCTGTTTTTGTTTTCTTTGGCGCTAACCGGTTCTCACCCTTGCCCTTTTTCTTTTGGTTCAGAATGGATGCTCACGCTGACTTGGCCAGCTACCCCAACAACGTGTCCTTCTCAGATTGCTTGGGATGGGAAGGCTTCCCTAGCATTTTGTGGTCGGTCTTGCAGGCGCTCGACTACCCTACACCGCCGCAGTATGAGAGGACCCTCGTCCGAGACCGCGGTGTGACCCGTTCCCGTGTGCGTTTGGTGGTATATCGCCACCCACCGTGTCCTAGCTCCCCCACTTGGACAGTGGAAGTGCATGGACACCATATGGAGACGACCTGTGAGCTAGCTGCCTTGAATGGCATTAGCTCTTTTGTTGCTCAGAACCAGGAGTTGGTAGAGCACCAGTTGCTGGGGTTGTTTCCACCGACTCAGCCGGATGATCCCCATTGGATGAGACGCTACCTTAGCTCCCCTTTGAGGATGGCGGAGAACCCCGTCGCTGCTGCCGCATTGATGATGAGATGGATGCGAGCCTACCACCGTTTGCAGGCACTTCTTGGACGGTCGCAGAGCGAGATGCTCAATCTTGCTATGGACATGTCCGCCCGTGCCCGTGACATTGGGGTTGAGAGGACCTCATTGTCCATTGAGGTTAGCACAAGAAATGCCATGATTGCTGATTTGGAGAGGCAACTGAATGATCTCCACATTGCGCACAACAATGTCCAAAACGAGCTAGCCCAAACTAGAGATGAGCTTGAGGAGGTACACGGTACCTTGGAGCATGCTAATGCTATGCTAGCCGTCCATGATGCTCAGCACCTTCTTGAGCAAGAGGGAGAGCAGGGAGAAGGAGAGGCCCCCGATTCCGACATGGACACCGAGGATGACATGCCGCCCCTTCCAGCTCCACCTTCACCTATGGGCAGCGAGGCTACCGCTAACAACTTAGATGATTTCTAGAAGTGGTAGTAGCAAGTTTACTCCTCCGCTAGGCCTAAATTTTGGCTTCATGTTGTAATAGGCTAGATGGAGTTGAGCTCCCCTTTTTATCTTTTGGTGGCAATGTAATTTAATGATGTGGTTGTGTGATCAAAACTTGATGAAGTTGTAATAGCTGTGTTGAAAATATTCTGCAGCTAACCTTGTTTTAATTATTGATGAGTTTTCCATTCATTTCTGGGCTGTGATGTGAACTACAAAGTTGTTTGGAATTTGTCAAACAAAATGATCACCAAATTTCAACCCCATTGGTTACGCGAAATAAAAATGGCAACCGAAACACTACAGCTCGGCCTGCTGAAAAACAGCAAACGCACAGAGCTAAAGATTAAATTTTTCGGCTTAGTCCAGTCCGAATTTGAATCTGAGCCCAACATGAAAGTTGTAGAGCATGAAATTTCCGAGCTACTGACCGAATTGGAGCATTTGACTTGTTTCCTGTTGGGAGATATGATTTTTCTTCCGAACTGCGTGCTGACTTGTCATTCTGCGCAGTAAACTTCAATATATTGTCACGTTCTATCTTGTCATCATTATGCAAGTCTATAAAATGTGGCTAATACAAGTACCTACTGCAGATGGCAATCACCCGCAGCGGTCATGACGCTAGTGGCTCCAACGCTAACCAGCAGGGGCCAGAGGGGCAGCAACAGCCGCCGCCACCTCCGCCACCGCAGCAACCTCCGACGTGGCAGCAGTTGTATGCTACGCAGACGGAGATTCTACGGAACCTGCAGCATCAGCAGCAAATGATGCAACAGCAGATGCTACAGCAGGGAGGTCAATGGGCCCCTCAGCATCAGGTGGCCAAATATGAGGATTTCCTGGCTACGCACCCGCCGATATTCTCACGAGCCGATGAGCCCTTGGAGGCCGATACGTGGATTCGAGCCATCGAGTCCAAGTTCACCATCCTGGCGACGCCTTGCACTTCCAACCGCAAGGTCGTGTTCGCGGCGCAGCAGCTCCGCGGCCCAGCTCTCCTTTGGTGGGAGAACTACCTGGCCCTGCAGCAGGAGGGTCATGTGGTTGAATGGGATGAGTTCAAGGCTGCATTCAAGGCTCATCACATTCCGGCCGGGTTGGTAGAGCGGAAGTTGAATGAATTTCTGGCTCTGACCCAGGGTACTCGCACGGTGCTTTAGTACGCCCAGGCCTTCAATGGTCTGTGCCCATACGCGGGTCATCACGCCGATTCTGACGAGAAGAAGTTAGAGAGGTTCCGACGTGGCCTTAACACAAAGTTGAAAGCTCAGTTGGCCACCACCCGTGCAGCCACATATGGCGACCTTGTGAACCTCGCCTTTGCCCAGGAAGACGCCAACATGGTGCACAAGGCGGAGAAGAAGAGAAAGACTCCCGCTGGACCTTCGAGCGTGCAGCCGCCGAGATTCCGTTTGGTTCCCCCGGCTGCATCGCAAGGACAGTTCAGGGCACCTCAGGGAGGTGGATGGGTTGCTAGGCCACCACAGCCTAATGCGCCCCGTTTCCCTCCACCGCCGCAGCAGCAACAGGCGCCAAGGTAGAATGCACAGCAGCCAGCTCGCCCTGGAGCCGGCTATCAGTGTTTCAAGTGCGGCAGTAACAATCACTTCATCAAGGATTGCCCGCAGAACAAGCAGCAGAACCAGCGCCCGGGAAATCAGCAAGGCAAGGGCAAACAGCAGCAGCGTGTGCAGGTTCGGCAAGGACGGCTCAACTACACCACTTTGGCCGACCTACCCGAGGGAGCCCCAGACATGACAGGTACCTTCCCTATCTGCACTCAACCTGCTGTGATATTATTTGATTCCGGGGCAACACATAGCTTTATAAGCACAAGATTTCATGTGAAATGTGGATTAAAATCTTACCATACCAAATCATCGTATGTGATATAAACTGCGGGAGGTAAAATTGCATCCAACCAAGTCACCCGAAAAGTTCCAATCAGGCTGGGAAGTAAAACATTTCCTACTGATTTAATTCTACTTGGTATGGAAGGGATTGACATTGTCTTGGGAGCCAATTGGATGACTCAACATAAGGTTGTGCTAGATGTTGCGGAACGAGTTGTTGAAATAAACTCGCCTACGCATGGCCCTAGTGTGCTATATCTGCCACAACGGACTTGCGTCAATGCGTGTGCTTATACGATGGTAGAAACCCAACTAAAGGACATTCCGGTGGTGTGTGAGTATGCCGATGTATTTCCGGATGACTTACCTGGGATGCCGCCGGATAGGGACATTGAATTTGTGATTGAACTTCAACCTGGCACAGCACCTATATCAAAGAGACCATATAGAATGCCACCCGACGAATTGGCTGAATTAAAAATTCAACTCCAAGAACTACTAGACAAGGGTTTCATTCGTCCAAGTGTATCACCTTGGGGATGTCCCGCTATCTTTGTGAAGAAGAAGGACCATTCCTTGAGGTTGTGTATTGATTACCGGCCTCTCAATGCGGTAACTATTAAGAACAAATACCCACTCCCCCGTATTGACATCCTATTTGACCAACTAGCTGGCGCCAGAGTGTTCTCCAAGATTGACCTTCGCTCTGGCTATCACCAAATAAAAATCAGGCCTTGTGACATTCCAAAGACTGCCTTTTCTACCCGTTACGGACTTTACGAGTTCTTGGTTATGTCTTTTGGACTTACCAATGCCCCAGCCTACTTCATGTACCTCTTGAATTCGGTCTTCATATCAGAACTAGACAAGTTTGTGGTGGTTTTCATCGACGACATTCTTATATATTCTAAGAATGAGGAAGAGCATGCCGAGCACCTTCGCATTGTTCTTCAAAGGTTGAGAGATCACTAGCTCTACGCCAAGTTCTCCAAGTGTGAATTCTGGTTAGAGAGCGTGAAATTCTTAGGTCACACGGTTTCCAAGGATGGTATATCCGTGGATCCAACCAAAGTGCAAGAGGTGTTGGACTGGAAACCACCTACTTCTATCCACGAGATTCGGAGTTTTCTGGGTTTAGCCGGTTATTATCGCCGTTTCATTCCGGACTTCTCTCGGATTGCGAAGCCCATGACCGAACTCTTAAAGAAGGGAGTCAAGTTTGAGTGGAATGACAAATGTGATGAAGCTTTCCACACTTTGAGAAGACATTTAACTTCAGCCCCAGTTTTAGCTCAGCCCGATTGCACCAAGCCCTATGATGTCTATTGTGATGCATCAGGCACCGGACTTGGCTGTGTCCTCATGCAAGAGAACCGAGTCATTGCTTATGCTTCTCGAGCACTTAGGCCTCATGAGCAAAACTACCCCACGCATGATCTTGAGTTAGCAGCGGTTATTCATGCCCTCAAGATGTGGAGACACTATCTGATGGGTGTTCCATGCAACATATACACAGACCACAAGAGCCTCAAATATGTCTTCACTCAGACACATCTGAACATGAGACAGCGAAGATGGTTGGAGTTAGCAAAGGACTATGACCTTAGTGTGCACTATCATCCCGGGAAGGCTAATGTGGTTGCGGATGCGCTAAGCCGCAAGGCTCATTGTCATTGTCTTTCCGTGGAGTCCTACGCTGACACCCTGTGTCATGAAATGGCAAAGCTCAACTCAGAGATTGTTCCACACGGGTACTTCAACCATATTGTAGTTGAACCAACCTTGCACGATCAGATTGTTGTAGCCCAATTAAATGACGCGAGCATCAAAATCCTTAAAAGGAAATTGTCAAAGGAGAAGGTGAAAGAGAAGTACAAGTGTTTCCGGTTGGATGGGCAGGGAGTAATGTGGTTTGGACATCACCTCGTGGTGCCCAAAAACACGGAACTCCGGAGGAAGATTATGGATGAGGCCCATCTCTCTAAATTTTCTATCCATCCCGGTAGCACCAAAATGTACCAAGATTTGAAACAAAATTTTTGGTGGACTCGGATGAAGCGAGAAATTGCCACGTATGTGTCGGAATGTGACACGTGCCAGCGGGTTAAGGCTAGCCACTTGAAGGTAGCAGGCACGCTTCAACCTCTACCTATTCCCTCATGGAAGTGGGAAGATATAAGCATGGATTTCATTGTTGGACTTCCCAGAACCCCGCAGGGGCATGACTCCATTTGGGTAATTGTGGATCGCCTTACCAAGACCGCACATTTTATTCCGGTCAATACCATTTATACCGCTAAGAAGTACGCGGAGATTTATTTGGAGCGGATCGTTTGTCTACATGGGGTACCCAAGACGATAATTTCAGATCGTGGTACCCAATTCGTGGCACGCTTTTGGGAACAATTGCAACTATCCCTAGGCACAAAACTGATCTGTAGTTCAGCATATCACCCTCAAACCGATGGGCAGACGGAAAGGGTAAATCAAATACTTGAGGATATGCTTCGAGCTTGTGTTATTCATTATGGGAAGAATTGGGAGAAGTGTTTATCTCTGGCCGAATTCTCCTATAACAACAGCTACCAAGCGAGTCTTAAAATGGCACATTTCGAAGCCTTATATGGTAGAAGATGTCGGACCCCGTTGTGTTGGTCCCAGGCAGGCGAGAGGTATACCTATGGCCCTGACCTTGTAAAGGAAGCAGAAGAAAAGGTTAGGATCGTTCGTGAAAATTTGAGAACCGCTCAGTCACGGCAAAAGAGTTACTTTGATCAACGGCGGAAACCACTTCAGTTTGAAGTTGGTGATCATGTGTATCTTAAGGTCTCCCCGACCAAGGGTGTGCAAAGATTTGGATTAAAAGGAAAGCTTGCACCTCGTTATATCGGCCCATATGAAATTACTCAACAATGTGGACCGGTAGCCTACCGAGTGAAGCTTCCCGAGAAGCTCTCAGCCATACACGATGTGTTCCATGTTTCCCAACTTAAGAGGTGTCTTCGTGTTCCGACCGAAGTTGTTGAACAGGAGGAAGCCACATGGGAAACCGAGGACTATCTTAAGAAAAATTACCCCGACATTCTTTCGTAAGCCAAGGTATTTCTTTCCCCACCTTGTTCCTTAGTTTAATCGAATCTCGGGACGAGATTCCTTTTAAGGGGGGTAGGCTGTGACATCTCTGATGTAATAATGAATAAAACACATTTGAAACAGGTTAAAAAGGGAGTTATGGGTTAAAAATTTAAAAACCCTTCAAAAATTCGAATTAAAATTCAAAAACAAGGGTTGTTTGACACCCAACTGAAAACTCGAGATTTTTGTACTAAACTTGAAAATCTCCAAACATAAAAGTTGTTTGTCATCACAGATAAGGCCTAGTCACTGTTTGGAACTTTTGAAAATTTTGCAGTTTAGTCCCTCAAAAACTCGAAATACAGTTCTGGGCACCTTTTTGTATTTGGGTTGTTTGAGCTCGAAAAATTTGAAATTTCAGGTTCACCCCAAAAAGAAAGTTGTGTCCCATCTTTCAAACTCCAACTTTTATTTTCACACTTTTTCAAGTTCAGTTCAAATTTTTGGAGAAAATTCGAGTGGAAAACAGAAGCTCCACGGGCGCCAACAGTGCCCCTGGCGCGCCCCTGCTCCGGCCGGGCGTCGGCCGCCACGTGGCCGGCGAGCGGCGGAGGCCGCGCCGAGCTGGCCAAGCCGCAGCGTCGGGTGGCGCTTGTCGCCTTGTGCTTGTCCAACTCCTCCCGAGCCGTCGCATCGCCGTCGTCAAGCCGCTTCGCCTCGCGCCGCGCGAGCGCCATCATGCGGTCGGAGCGCCGCCGTGGCCGCGCGCGCGCGTCGCGCTGAGTCGCTCCGCAGGCCGCGATTCCGTCCCGCTACGCTCCAAGACACCCTGTAGACGATCTCCCAGCGTCACGCAAGGATCTCCCTCGCCAATCGAGCCGCTCGCGCTCTGTCCAAGCTCCCAGCGCATCAATGGCGCGTCACGTCGGCCATTACTCCACGCGCACGCTCCCGAGGCATCACGACCCCTCTCTAGCGTGCCAAGGCACTCACCCGAGCCACTCACTCACTCCCCTAGCACGCTCACCTCACCAGTTCGTCTCCTCGCACTTTTCCCCATCGTCTTCCACCTTGCGACGCGCGGACCGAGCCGAGCTTCGAGGCAAAATTCGCCCTCCACTCTCCACCATTCCCAAATTCATCGCGCACGAAGCTAGACCTCTACCCTAGCTCCATTTCCCCCCACTTCTCTCGAACTATTGTCGCTTCTCCGGCGAGAAATCAAGATTTCACCCAAATCGCGATTTTCGGCCGTCGGAGCACCCTCACGTCGAGACCCCACTCCGAGCCGTCCCCGAGGTCAACCGAGCACGCCATTAGCTTCCTCGAGCTCCACTGGTGCTCTAGGACCCTTCAAACCCCAACGAGACCCACCGTCCTCGCCGGCGTAGCAGTCGCGGCGGCCGCACCGCCACCGCTCGTCGCCGGCGAAACCCCGAACTTCCCCGGCCTCCCAACCGTCACCAATCGATTCGTGGTGAGCCCCTGGATCTTTTCCCCCACTTCCCCGACCCTAGCTCGCCGTCGTTTGGCCGGCGCAACTCCGGCGAGAGCCGAGGGCATAAGTTCATCGTCTTCGTTTTTCTAGGGTCCCCCGTGCAAAAGTCAGGGACTAGTTTGAAAGGTTTTGAAAGTTCTAGGGTCCCCGGCGTAAAAAGATTCTTAACCCTAGATCTAATTTTCCCGAATCTTGTAAAATCCGTTAAAAATCGTACAAAAATCAAAAAAATGCACAAAAATACTCCCTGGATTCGTGAGATTGTAAACTCCAATCTCCTTTAGGCATGTGTATACTTTTGATGAACCATTTTTGAATTAAAATTCAAACTGTAGAAATTGAAACTTGTGCACCATTTCAAATCCAGAGCTCCGTTAGGGTTGATCTTTGGATATGTTGTTTGTAGTGACTTTGGACACCTTGCGTCGAAAGGGGACCTAAACATATAAAGTGTAGCTTCAGTTATGAATTAAAATGTGTTTCCTGTCTTTTTGTAGTCCAGAAATTATTAAAAATAATCCATGCAGTGCAAAATCACCATTTTTATCCAGAGGACTAAAAACTTGTTAGCACACCTGTTAAAAATGAAAAACTTAATTTTTGCTCTGTTTAGACTAGCAAATAAATAGATATGTGTTTTTGGATAGAAATTTATTGAGGACTGTCCAAGGGTTATTTTGAGCCACCACTTGGCCAGAGCTCTCCTTGTACTTATGACTAGCTCTGGTAGGAAGACTTTCTGAATTGGATGTATTTTCAATTTTATATGAATTTATTTCATTTCTGCGAGCAGCAGATTGTATTAATTTTTATAAATTATGTGTAGCTCAGATTTAGCTAAATTTTGGGGTGAGCTTAGTTCTTATACTCCAGTAGCTGTCATAAAGTTTATAGATAAAAATGATGAACAGAAATGGAGAAACAAAAATGAGAAGTAATCTAGGTGGAAACTGATTTATATAAAAGAATAAACCTTTTTGTTTGTTAGTTAGAATAAAATAAAGGGAATCTGAAATTCCAGAACAGCACCCTAATTTGCAAATAATAAATAGAATTCTTTTATATATGTACACAATCACCATCGAAGTCAAATAAAAATTTTCCACACCTCTACTCTGTTTTTTTGAAGAAAATAGTAGTACTTAAGCATGTCTAGGTGAATATGGCCTTCAAGGCCTTAATCACAGAATCAATAGGCAGCCACCTTAAGTTATGCATCTCATGTAGAAGGCGCTATTCCGGACGGCAACTACCACCTCATCCCCGCTGACAAGGAAGGAATCCCGGACGAAGGTGCCAGCGAAGGATCGACCAACCCGGAGGCTAACCCCAGCTAGAGCAAGAAGGCAAGCCCCGGAGCATGACCTAACTTCTAAAATTATGCATCTATGAATTCCCTATGTTTGTGCATTTACGTTTCAAGGAGTTGATTGAATACCTTAGCTGCACATTTCCTAGTACCTATGACTTGCAACACTAGTATGAAAGGATCGATAGGGCATTGCTTTAGGTCCGTTACAAGTCGAGTGATTTCCTGTCACTCGCGAGACATAGGACTTGCTTGTCTTTACTTATGTTGGAATCATAAGGATTGACGGGCGGGATGATAGATGTAGATCTCCCGTCCGTGTATGATAATTGATTTAAGGTCGAAACGTGTGGTTGAGTGTGTCAAGTTTTTGAACAAACCACATGCATGCCGATATATGGGAGTCGGTAAGCCCGGTACCAGATTGAAGCAGCTAGGGCCGATAGCCATCTCTCCTTGGAAACTTTGTTTTCCCCTGCCGTACACTTGTGGATATATGCGTGAGACTGTGAGTGAAGCAGTAAACCTTTATCCTAAGGAAATGGACCCGGTTCCGAATTGTGGATCGATGGGAAAGGTTGGGAAGTGCTTGTACCTTTTATAGCAAGCATTATCCGTGTGTGTTGGGTTTCCCCTGGCCAGGTAGCAAAATTCGGTTCGAACTGTCCGCTTCTCGCGGTTAATGAGACTGCTTGACCGCCTTGCTGCATTGAGTAACAAGTGGAATTACGAGATTTATGAACTTGTTGTATGAATTAAATTGTATTGCACCACTTGTATGCTTAGAGAGGATGCAAATCTAGAATGATTAAATCTAATAGAATATGATGCTAAAACATGAAAGCAAGGACCTACTCTTAGTTGCGTTTTGGCAAACAAACCCACCAGCCAAAAGCCTCTCATGTCTAGATGTCGGTGATGTAGTTTTCACCCGATGGGTAAGCCTTGCTGAGTATTAGTATACTCAGCCTTACTTGTGGCATTGATTTACAGGTACCATGTTGGATGTGGCAGTCGATGCTTTGACTTGGCCTACCCAGGTTCCCCCTGGATGGCACATCGAGTGGGTTCCGTCCTCTGCCGAGGAACGGGAGGAGTAGCACCGTGGCAGGCTTCAGCATGGTGTTACTTGTATCGTCGTTAGATTATCTTCCGCTGCAATGAACCTTTTTAATTCCGCTGCAAGACTTTAATACTCTGATTTAAATTTGAACTTGGTTTGTAATAACTCTGAGATTCTATTTGTGTATGTTAAATTTGTGGAATGTTGTAATCTCTGGAACTCACCTTCGTGTGGGCGTGCTGTTGTTTCGATCGAGAAAAGTACGTGGTTAATCGGGTTTAACCCGACGACGCTCCAGCTTATTCCGGATTAAGTGCCTGACTACTCGGTTAGTGGTCCCGGGGTACTTAACTTGGAATAATTTCGCAGTGGTCCGCCACACTTGGGAAGCTTCACACGGTAGGCTACCGGTCCACATTGTTGAGTGATTTCATATGGGCCGATGTAGCGAGGTGCAAGTTTTCCCTTTAATCCAAACCTTTGCACACCCTTGGTCGGGGAGACCTTGAGATACACGTGATCGCCGGCTCCGAATTGAAGTGGCTTCCGCCGTTGATTCAAGTAACTCTTTTGCCGTGACTGTGCGGTTCTCAAATTTTCATGGATGATCCTAACCTTTTCTTCCGCTTCCTTTACATGGTCAGGGCCATAGGTATACCTTTCGCCTGCCTGGGACCAACACAACGGGGTCCGACATCTTCTACCATATAGGGCTTCGAAAGGTGCCATTTTAAGACTCGCTTGGTAGCTGTTGTTATAGGAGAATTCGGCCAGAGATAAACATTTCTCCCAATTCTTCCCGTAATGGATAACACAAGCTCGAAGCATATCCTCAAGTATTTGATTTACCCTTTCCGTCTGCCCATCGGTTTGAGGGTGATATGCTGAACTACAGATCAGTTTTGTGCCTAGGGATAGTTGCAATTGTTCCCAAAAGCGTGCCACGAATTGGGTACCACGATCTGAAATTATCGTCTTGGGTACCCCATGTAGACAAACGGCCCGTTCCAAATAAATCTCAGCGTACTTCTTAGCGGTATAAGCGGTATTGACTGGAATAAAATGTGCGGTCTTGGTAAGGCGGTCCACAATTACCCAAATGGAGTCATGCCCCTGAGGGGTTCTGGGAAGTCCAACAATGAAGTCCATGCTTATATCTTCCCACTTCCATGAGGGAATAGGTAGAGGTTAAAGCGTGCCTGCTACCTTCAAGTGGCTAGGCTTAACCAGCTGACACGTGTCACATTCCGACACATACGTGGCAATTTCTCGCTTCATCCTAGTCCACCAAAAGTTTTGTTTCAAATCTTGGTACATTTTGGTGCTACCGAGATGGATATAAAATTTAGAGAGATGGGCTTCATCCATAATCCTCCTCCGGAGCTCAGTGTTTTTGGGCACCAGTATGCGATGTCCAAACCACATCACTCCCTGCCCATCTAGCCGGAAACATTTATATTTTTCCTTCACCTTCTCTTTTGCTAATTTCCTCTTGAGAATTTTAATCTTTGCGTCATTTAATTGGGCTTCGACGATCTGATCATGCAAGGTTGGTTCAACAGAGATATGGTTGAAGTACCCGTGTGGAACAATCTCTAAGTTGAGCTTTGCCATTTCATGGCACAAGGTGTCAGCGTAGGACTCCACAGAAAGGCAGTGACAATGAGCCTTGCGGCTTAGTGCATCCGCAACCACATTAGCCTTGCCGGGGTGATAATGCACACTAAGGTCATAGTCCTTTGCTAACTCCAACCATCTTTGTTGCCTCATATTCAAATGTGCCTGAGTGAAGACATATTTGAGACTCTTGTGGTTGGTGTATATGTTGCATGGAACACCCATCAGATAGTGTCTCCACATCCTGAGAGCATGAATAACCGCTGCTAACTCAAGATCATGCGTAGGGTAGTTTTGCTCATGAGGCCGAAGTGCTCGAGAAGCATAAGCAATGACTCGGTTCTCTTGCATGAGGACACAGCCAAGTCCGGTGCCTGCAGCATCGCAATAGACATCATAGGGCTTGGTGCAATTGGGTTGAGCTAAAACTGGGGCTGAAGTTAAATGTTTCCTCAAAGTGTGGAAAGCCTCATCACATTTGTCATTCCACTCAAATTTGACTCCCTTCTTTAAGAGTTCGGTCATGGGTTTCGCAATCCGAGAGAAGTCCGGAATAAAACGACGATAATACCCGGCTAAACCCAGAAAACTCCGAATCTCATGGACAGAGGTAGGTGGTTGCCAATCCAGCACCTCTTGCACCTTGGTTGGATCCACAGATATACCATCCTTGGAAACCGTGTGACCTAAGAATTTCACACTCTCTAGCCAGAATTCACATTTTGAGAACTTGGCGTAGAGTTGATGGTCTCTCAATCTTTGAAGAACAATATGAAGGTGCTCGGCATGCTCTTCCTCATTCTTGGAATATATAAGAATGTCGTCAATGAAAACCACCACGAACTTGTCTAGCTCAGACATGAAAACTGAATTCATGAGGTACATGAAGTAGGCTGGGGCGTTGGTGAGTCCAAAAGACATGACCAAGAATTCATAAAGTCCGTAACGAGTAGAAAAGGCAGTCTTTGGAATGTCACAAGGTCGGATTTTTATTTGGTGATAGCCAGAGCGAAGATCAATCTTGGAGAGCACTCTGGCGTCAGCTAGTTGGTCAAACAAGACATCAATACGGGGGAGTGGGTACTTGTTTTTAGTAGTCACCGCATTGAGAGGCCGGTAGTCGATACACAACCTCAAAGAATGGTCCTTCTTCTTCACAAAGATAGCTGGACATCCCCAAGGTGACACACTAGGACGAATGAAACCCTTGTCTAGCAGTTCTTGGAGTTGAATTTTTAATTCAGCCAATTCATTGGGTGGCATTCTATATGGTCTCTAGGTGTCGTGCCAGGTTGGAGTTCAATCACAAATTCAATGTTCCTATCCGGCGGCATCCCAGGTAAGTCATCCGGAAAAACATCGGCATACTCACATACCACCGGAATGTCCTTTAGTTGCGTTTCTACCATTGTATAAGCACACGCATTGACGCAATTCCGTTGTGGCAGATATAGCACACTAGGGCCATGTGTAGGCGAGTTTATTTCGACAACTCGTTCCGCAACATCTAGCACAACCTTATGTTGAGTCATCCAATTGGCCCCCAAAACAATGTCAATCCCTTCCATACCAGGCAGAATTAAATCTGTAGGAAATATTTTACTTCCCAGCCTGATTGGCACTCTTCGGGTGACTTGGTTGGATGCTATTTTACCTCCCGCAGTTGATATCACATATGATGATTTGGTATGGTAAGATTTTAACCCACATTTTGCATGAAATCTTGTGCTTATAAAACTATGTGTTGCCCTGGAATCAAACAATATCACATCAGGTTGATTGTGGAGAGGAAAGGTACTAGTCATATCTGGGGCTCCCTCAGGTAGGTCGGCCAAGGTGGTGTAGTTAAGCCTTCCTTGTCGGACCTGCACACGCTGCTGCTGTTTGCCCTTGCTTTGCTGATTTCCCGGGTGCTGGTTCTGTTGCTTGTTCTGCGGGCAGTCCTTAATGAAGTGACTGTTGCTGCCACACTTGAAGCACTGATAGCCGGCTCCTGGGCGAGCTGGCTGTGGTGCGTTCTGCCTTGGCGCCGGTTGCTGCTGCGGCGGTGGAGGGAAACGGGGCGCACTTGGCTGTGGTGGCCTAGCAACCCATCTTCCTCCCTGAGGTGCCCTTGACTGCCCCTGCGGTGCAGCCGGGGGAACCAGGCGGAACCTCTGCGGCTGCACGCTCGAGGGACCAGCGGGAGCTTTCCTCTTCTTCTCCGCCTTGTGTACTACATTGGCGTCTTCTTGGGCGATGGCGATGTTCATAAGCTCGCCATACGTAGCAGCTCGGGTGGTGGTAAGTTGGGCCTTTAGCTTGGTGTTGAGGCCACGTCGGAACCTCTCCATTTTCTTCTCGTCAGAGTCGGCGTGATGACCCGCGTATGGGCACAGACCATTGAAGGCCTGGGCGTATTGGAGCACCGTGCGGGTATCCTGGGTCAAAGCCAGAAACTCCTTCAATTTCCGCTCTACCAAGCCGGCAGGAATATGGTGAGCCTTGAAAGCAGTATTGAACTCTTCCCACTCAATCACGTGACCCTCCTGCTGCAGGGCCAAGTAATTCTCCCACCATAGGAGAGCCGTGCCGCAGAGCTGCTGCGCCACGAAAACTACCTTGCGGTTGGAAGTGCAAGGCGTGGCCAAGATAGAGAACTTGGATTCGATGGCTCGAATCCACGCATCGGCCTCCAGAGGCTCTTCGGCTCTTGAGAACACCGGCGGGTGTGTAGCCAGGAAATCCTCATACCAGGCCACTTGAGGTTGAGGGGCCCGTTGACCTCCCTGTTGTTGCATCTGCTGCTACATCATTTGCTGTTGATACTGCAGGTTCCGTAGGATTTCCGTTTGCGTAGCATACAATTGCTGCCACGTCGGAGGTTGCTGCGGTGGCGGAGGTGGTGGCGGCTGTTGCTGCCCCTCTGGCCCTTGCTGGTTAGCATTGGAGCCACTAGCGTCATGACCGCTGCAGGTGATTGCCATCTGCAGTAGGTACTTGTATTAGCCACATTTCATAAGCTTGCATAAACATGACAAGATAGAACGTGGCAATGTAATGAAGTTTACTGCGCAAGAATGACATATCACAAGCAGTTCGGAAGAAAAATTCATATCTCCCAACAGGAAGCAAGTCAAATGCTTCAGTTCGGTCAGTAGCTCAAAAATTTCATACTCTACAACTTTCGTGTTTGGCTCAGAATAAAATTTGGGCTGGAACTAAGCCGAAAAATTCAATCTTTGGCTCTCTATGTTTGCTGTTTTATGGCAGGCCGAGCTGTAGTGTTTTGGTTGCCATTTTTATTTTGCTTATCCAATAGGGTTGAAATTTTTGTGAACATTTCGTTTGACAAATTCCAAACAACTTTTTAGTTCACATCACAGCCCAGAAATGAGTGGAAAGCCCATCAATAATTAAAACAAAGTTAGCTGCAGAATGTTTTCTACACAGCCATTACAACCTTCATCAAGTTTTGGTTCACACAACCACACCATTAAATTACATGGTCTCAAAAGATTAAAGGGGACCTCAACTCCATCTAGCCTATTATAACATGAAGCCAAAATTTAGGCTATGCGGAGGAGTAATCTTGCTACTACCACTTCTAGAAATCATCTAGGTTGTTAGCGGTAGCCTCGCTGCCCATAGGTGATGGTGGAGCTGGAAGGGGCGGCATGTCATCCTCGGTATCCATGTCGGAATCGGGGGCCTCTCCTTCCCCATGCTCTCCTTCCTGCTCAAGAAGGTGCTGAGCATCATGGGCGGCTAACATGGCATTGGCATGCTCCAAAGTACCGTGCACCTCCTCAAGCTCTTCTCTTGTTTGGGCGAGCTCGTTTTGGACATTGTTGTGCGCGATGTGGAGATCAGACAATTGCCTTTCCAAATCAGCAATCATGGCGTCTCTGGTGCTCACCTCAATGGACAAGGAGGTCCTCTCAACCCCAATGTCACGGGCACGGTCAGACATGTCCATAGCAAGGTTGAGCATCTCGCTCTGTGACCGTCCTAAAAGTGCCTGCAAGCGGTGGTAAGCTCGGATCCATCTCATCATAAGTGCAGCTGCAGCGACGGGATTCTCTGCCATCCTCAAAGGGGAGCTAAGATAGCGCCTCATCCAATGGGGATCGTCAGGCTGGGTCGATGGGAACAACCCAAGCAGCTGATGCTCTACCAAGTCCTGGTTCTGAGCGCAGAAAGAACTGATGCCATTCAAGACGGCTAGCTCACAAGTAGCCTCCATGTGGTGTCCATGGACTTCTACACTCCAAGTGGGGGAGCTAGGACACGGTGGATGGCGATGTACCACCAAACGCACACGAGATCGGGTCACACCTCGGTCTCGGATGAGGGTTCTCTCATATTGTGGCGGGGTAGGATAGTCGAGCGCCTGCAAAACTGACCACAGAATACTAGGGAAACCTTCCCATCCTAGGCAGTCCGAAAAGGAAGTGTCGTTGGGGTAGCTGGCCAAGTCAGCGTGAGCGTCCATTCTGAACCAAAAATGGCAAGGGTGAGAACCGGTTAGCGCCAAAGAAAATAAAACAGATTCTGGACAGTGTAGTAAAAATTATAAAACTCTGCATCCACACGCTCAAAAATTCCCAAATTTGGCCAGGACATTGTTTAAGTAATTCCAAACAAGTTTCATGTTGAAAGTTTGAGCAGAAACTGTCGTTAAGAAGGTGTAAAAATTCAATTTTTATCTCACTGTTCCCAGGAATTTCCAGCAGACAGGGGGTTACCATTTTAAGCATAACTCCAGTTTTACTGAACCATTTTCATTGAAATTTTCACAGCACAAACTAGATAAAATTTTTGACAACTTTCATGTTGAATACTTTTTCGTTTGACAACGTTTTCAGGTTCGAATTAATGATACGAACAGATTGGTTTCGACACAATTTCCGGTTGTTATTCAATTCTTGATGGCGGGTTCGATGGTCACGCATTAAGGTTCAATATAATTCAGTGGATTACAACGCATGAGCGGCCTATTCGTTCTCACCAACACACATGCTAATAAACTTTTGGCCTACGAAATTAGTGCCGGTGGCTAGGCAATATCCGTCTCTCCCTATATTAACTAGCCGAACTTTTCTAACCGTTCATCATACGGAATCGTGGTTAGTGTACCTGCAGAAATTTTCCATTCCAGAGCATATATAATCAACCTTTCGTGCCAGCACTCACGAAAGCGTCTCCATACATTACCACCCACTATAGAGGTGGCACCCGAACGTTCAACATTGAACGGGCAATGTTTCATATGTCACCAAGGCAACATATTGACAATTTCATACGCTCATGAAATAGCGTATTGACTTTGTGCCGCCATCATATTTGCATATGACACCGTGGTACGCTACAGCAATCGCCGTACCTTGCTCCCACCATGCTATTCTAGTTTCATACGCCGTGATGGCGTATTGACTATGTGCCGCCACTATATTTTCATATAGTGCCGTGGTATGTTACAGCAATCGCCGTACCTTGCGCCCACCATTGCGAAAAGTAAATGACAGAATGAAATGTGCTGGAAGTCAGTATAATATATTATTAGCCACCTATCATATCATGATTCCTTAACCCACATAGGCTTCACGCTCTATGTAACATCCTTAGCGGTCCTAAGAATAACCTTCCATCGCAATGCGCGGCGGAAGTAAGAGTTGGCAAGTTTTATTCCAAAATGTTTATTTAAGGTTTGTTGCTCACTCTGGTGCGCCTGTTTTGGCTCTGGTACCAGCTATGGCGGACCACTCCGAAATTATTCCAAGTTAAGTACCCTCGGACCGCTAATCAAGCAGTCAGGCACTTAATCCGGAATAAGCTGGAGCGCCGTCGGATTAAACCCGATTTAACCACGTACTTTTCCCGATCGAAACAACACGGGCGCCCACACGAAGGTGAGTTCCAGAGATTACAACATTCTACAAATTCATCATACATAAATAGTATCATAAAGTTATTACAAACCAAGTTTGAAATTTAAATCAGAGTAGCAAAGTTCATTGCAGCGGAATAAATAGTTCATTGCAGCGGAAAAGTAAACTAGCGACAATACATAGTAACACCATGATGAAGCCTTCCACGGTGCTACTCCTCCCGTTCCTCGGCAGAGGACGGAACCCACTCGATGTGCCATCCAAGGGGAACCTGGGTAGGCCAAGTGATGGCATCAACTGCCACATCCATCACAATACCTGTAATAAAAGCCACAAGCAAGGCTGAGTATACTAATACTCAGCAAGGCTTACCCGTCGGGTGAAAACTACATCACCGACATCTAGACATGAGAGGCTTTTGGCTGGTAAGTTTGTTTGCCAAAAAGCAACTAAGAGTAGATCCTTGCTTTCATAGTTTTAGCATCATATTCTAGTAGATTTAACCATTCTAGGTTAGCATCCTCTCTAAGCATACAAGTGGTGCAATACAATTTAATTCATACAACAAGTTCATCATTCTCATAGTTCCACTTGTTACTCAATGCAGCCAAGCGGTCAAGCAGTCTCATTAACCGCGAGAAGCGGACAGTTTGAACCGAATTTTGCTACCTGGCCAGGGGAAACCCAACACACACGGACAATGCTTGCTATAAAAGGTACAAGCACTTCCCAACCTTTCCCATCGATCCACAATTCGGAACCGGGTCCACTTCCTTAGGATAAAGGTTTACTGCTTCAGTCACAGCATCATGCATATATCCACAAGTGTACGGCAGGGGAAAAAAAAGTTTCCAAGGAGAGATGGCTATCGGCCCTAGCTGCTTCAATCTGGTACCGGGCTTACCGATTCCCATATATCGGCATGCATGTGGTACGTTCAAAAACTTGACACACACAACCACACGTTTCGACCTTAAATCAATTATCATACCCGGACGGGAGATCTACATCTACCATCCCGCCCGTCCATCCTTATGATTCCAACATAAGTAAAGACATGCAACTCCTATGTCTCGCGAGTGACAGGAAATCACTCGACTTGTAACGGACCTAAAGCATTGCCCTATCGATCCTTTCATACTAGTGTTGCAAGTCATAGGTACTAGAAATGTGCAACTAAGGTATTCAATCAACTCCTTGAAACGTAAATGCACAAGCATAAGTAATTCATAGATGCATAAACTTTCGAGTTAGGTTATGCTCCGGGGCTTGCCTTCTTGCGCTAGCTGAATGTTAGCCTCCGGGTTGACTGTTAGTTCGTTGGCACTGCTCTCCGGGATGCCTTCTCCGTCGGCGGGGATGAGATGATAGAAGCCGTCCGCAATAGCGCCTTCTACATGAGATGCATAACTTTATAGCGGCTGTTTAAGTGGTCTAAAACCAAGGCCTTGAAGGCCATATTCACCTAGACATGCTAGTGTATTACTTTTTCCTTCACAAAATTACAGGAGGGGTGTGGAAAATTTTACGTATCTTATGATGGTGATTGTGTACATATATAAAGGAATTCTATTTATTATTTGAAGCTTAGGGTGCTGTTCTGGAATTTTAGACTTCTCATGTTTTCATTTTAATTAATTATCAAAATGGTCTATTTCCTTTTTATAACTCAAATCTACCCTAGTTTCTTCTCATTTTTGTTTCTCGGTTTCTGTTCATCCTTTTTATCTACAAACTTTATGACAGCTACTGGAGTCTAAGAGTTAGGCTCACTCCAAAATTTAGCTAAAACTGAGCTATACAGAATTTATTAAAAATAGTATAAACTGCTGCTTAAAGAAACAAGTTAAATTCATATAAAATCGAAAATACTTCCAAATCAGATAATTTTCCTACCAGAGCTAGTCATGAGTGTAAGGAGGGCTCTGGCCAAGTGGTGGCTCCAAATAACCCTTGGACAGTCCTCAATAATTTTCTAACCGAAAACACATATCTATTTATTTGCTAGTCTAATCAGGGCTAAAATTAAGTTTTGCATTTTTAGCAGATGTAACAACAAGTTCTTAGGCCTCTGGAGAAAAATGGTGATTTTTAGCTACACGGATTATTTTTAATAATTTCAGGACTGCAATAAGACAGGAATCACAATTAATTCATAACTGAAGCTACAGTCCGTATTTTTAGGTCCCCTTTGGACACAAGGTGTCCAAAGTCGCTACAAACAACATATCCAAAGCTCAGCCCTAGCGGAGCTCTGGATTTAAAATGGTGCACAAGTTTCTAAATTCACAGTTTGAATTTTAGTTCAAAAACGGTTCACCAAAAGTACATACATGCCAATATGAGATTGGAGTTTACAATCTCACGAGTCCAAGGAGTATTATTGTGCATTTTTCCGATTTTTGTATGATTTTTGGTGGATTTTACAAAATTCGGGAAAAATGGTTTAAACCTTAAGAATCTTTTTACGCGCCAACCCTTGAAACTTTTGAAACTTCACGAACAGGTCCCTGTCTTTTTCACTGGGAACCCTGGAAAAAGGAAGAAGATGGACTTAGGTCCTCGGCTCGTCGCCGGAGTTGCGCCGGCCAAACGACGGCGAGAGAGGGTCGGGGAAGTGGAGGAAAAGGACCAGTGGCTCACCACGAGTCGATTGGTGGCGGTTGGAAGGCCGGGGGAAGCTCGGAGTTCGCCGGCGACGTGCGGTGGCGGTGCGGCCGCCGCGAGCTCGATTCCGGCGAGGGTGGTGGATCTTGCCGGGGTTGGAGGGGTCCTTGAGCACCAGTGGGACTTGGCGAAGCTAGTGGAAGGCTTGGTTGACCTCGGGGAGGGCTCGAAGTAGGGGCTCGACGTGCGCGTGCTCCGGCGGCCGGAAATGCGGATTTGGGGGAAAATCCGATTTCTCGCCGGAGAGTTGGGGATAGCTCGAGAGAAGTGGGGGAAATGGAAGCTACGGTAGTGGTCTAGCTCTGTGCGCGAGGAATTTGGGAATGGTGGAGGGACGAGGGCAGATTTCGCTTCGAAGCTCGGCTCGGTCCGCGCGGCCGGAGGTTGAAGACGACGGGAGCGAGCGCGGGGAAGTGAAAATGGCTACGTGTGGACTGAAGGGAAGTGGTGAGTGCTCGGTGGGGTGCTTGAGCACGCTAGAGAGTAGAGAGCGGCCTCGGGAGCGCGCGTGAGGGGAGACACCGACGCGACGCGCCATTGAAGCGCTGCCGAGCTCGAACAGAGCGCGCGACGGGGTTGGGCGAAGGGGATCGTTGCATGGGTGCTGGGATACGCTGCAAGGATCCTCCACAGTGCTCCGTGGCGCGTAGTGGGAAGGAATCCACCGTGGAGGGGCTCTGCGCGGCGCGCGCACGCGCGGCCAACGGCGGAGCTCCGCCCGCCATGATGGCGCTCGCGCGGCGCGAGGCAAAGCGGCGTTGTTGCGCGCGACGTGACCGTACGGAGGGCTTGGACAAACGCGCGAGGACAAGAGCCACCCGACGCCGTGGCTCGGCCGGCCTGGCGCTGCCTCCGCCGCTCGCCGGCCACGTGGCGGCCGTGCTCCGGCCAAGCGCAGAGCGCGCCAGGGGCCTGTCGGGCGCCCCAGGGAGCTCCTTTGCCCCTTTTGAATTTTCTCCAAAAATTTGAATTGAACTTGGAAAAGTGTAAAAATAAAAGTTGTAGTTTGAGATGTGGGACAGAACTTTTTTTTTGGGGTGAACCTGAAATTTCAATTTTTTCAAGCTCAAACAACCCAATTTCGAAAAGGTATTCAGGACTGTAATTCGAGTTTTCGAGGGGCTAAACTGCAAAATTTTCAAAAGTTCCAAACAGTGACTAGGCCTTATTTGTGATGACAAACAACTTTTATTTTTGGATATTTTCAAGTTTAATACATAATTCGTGAGATTTCAGTTGGGTGTCAAATGACCTTTGTTTTTGAATTTAAATTTGCATTTGGATGAATTTTTGAATTCTAACACCACTTTTCCCCCTTTTAACCTGTTTTAAAGGTGCCTTCTACATTTTTACATCAGAGATGTCACACATCTCATCCCCGCCGACGAAGAAGGAATCCCGGAGGGAGGTGCCAATGAAGTAGCAGTCAGCCCGGAGGCAAACATTCAGCTAGCGCAAGAAGGCAGGCCCCGGAGCATAACCTAACTTTTAAAAGTTTATGCATCTATGAATTCTCTACGCTTGTGCATTTACGTTTCCAGGAGTTGATTGAATACCTTAGTTGCATATTTCTAGTACCTATGACTTGCAACACTAGTATGAAAGGATCGATAGGGCAATGCTTAGGTCCGTTACAAGTCGAGTGATTTCCTGTCACTCGCGAGACATAGGAGTTGCATGTCTTTACTTATGTTGGAATCATAAGGATGGACGGGCGGGATGGTAGATGTAGATCTCCTGTCCGTGTATGATAATTGATTTAAGGTCGAAACGTGTGGTTGTGTGTGTCAAGTTTTTGAACGTACCACATGCATGCCGATATATGGGAATCGGTAAGCCCGGTACCAGATTGAAGCAGCTAGGGCCGATAGCCATCTCGCCTTGGAAACTTTTGTTTCCCCTGCCGTACACTTGTGGATATATGCGTGATGCTGTGAGTGAAGCAGTAAACCTTTATCCTAAGGAAGTGGACCCGGTTCCGAATTGTGGATCGATGGGAAAGGTTGGGAAGTGCTTGTACCTTTTATAGCAAGCATTGTCCGTGTGTGTTGGGTTTCCCCTGGCCAGGTGGCAAAATTCGGTTCGAACTATCCGCTTCTCGCGGTTAATGTGACTGCTTGACCGCTTGGCTGCATTGAGTAACAAGTGAAACTATGAGAATGATGAACTTGTTGTATGAATTTAATTGTATTGCACCACTTGTATGCTTAGAGAGGATGCTAATCTAGAATGGTTAAATCTACTAGAATATGATGCTAAAACCATGAAAGCAAGGATCTACTCTTAGTTGCTTTTTGGCAAACAAACCCACCAGCCAAAAGCCTCTCATGTCTAGATGTCGGTGATGTAGTTTTCACCCGACGGGTAAGCCTTGCTGAGTATTAGTATACTCAGCCTTGCTTGTGGCTTTTATTACAGGTACTGTGATGGATGTGGTAGTCGATGCCATCACTTGGCCTACCCAGGTTCCCCCTGGATGGCACATCGAGTGGGTTCCATCCTCTGCCGAGGAACGAGAGGAGTAGCACCGTGGCAGGCTTCATCATGGTGTTACTATGTATCGTCGCTAGTTTACTTTTCCGCTGCAATGAACTATTTATTCCGCTGCAATGAACTTTGCTACTCTGATTTAAATTTCAGACTTGGTTTGTAATAACTTTATGATACCATTTATGTATGATGAATTTGTGGTGTGGGCGCGCGTGTTGTTTCGATCGGGAAAAGTACGTGGTTAAATCGGGTTTAATCCGACGGCGCTCCAGCTTATTCCGGATTAAGTGCTTGACTGCTTGATTAGCGGTCCGAGGGTACTTAACTTGGAATAATTTCGGAGTGGTCCGCCATATACTCCTAGATTTCCACATCTTCGATATCCCTGAAGGTGACACATTCTTCCTGATTCGACAGCTAATAGAGCCACTTGTCAACCCCAACATGGACCGAACTTCTCTTCAGTTCAAGGTTAGCAAAGAAATATACTCGGCCAGCCTAGTTCGTTCAGTGAACACTATGGCAGAAGAAGCACCGAAGCAAGACCCTCTGGACAAGGCTACGGGCAAGGTACTGGAAGAACTCGTTCAGCCCAGTATTGAAGAGGATGCCCAACACTTCATCCAGGAAGCAGAACTGGGCGGCTACCTCAAGCTCAGTGAGATGGAGAAACCGCAACCTCCCCTCCCTGAATTGAAGCTGCTGCCATCTGGATTGAAGTATGCCTTCCTCAACAACAACCGAGCCACGCCTGTTATCATTAGCGATGAGCTATCAGAGAGTGAAGCAAGGCGACTTGTGACAATCCTAGAGAAAGACCGATCCGTCTTTGGGTATTCTCTACAGGATTTGAAGGGGATCAGCCCCAACCTTTGTACCCATCGCATCCCTATGGAACCAGACCATAGGCCGTCAAGAGAGCATCAACGACGGTTGAATGATGCGATGCGGGAAGTGGTTAAGAAAGAGATACTGAAGCTCTTGCACGCCGGTATCATATACCCCGTGCAAGATAGTGAATGGGTCAGTCCCGTTCAAGTGGTCCCAAAGAAGGGAGGTATGACAGTCGTTCGCAACGAGAGAAATGAGCTTATACCTCAGCAGACACTCACCGGATGGAGGATGTGCATTGACTACCGGATGCTCAACAAGGCTACCCGGAAGGATCACTTCCCCCTGCCCTTCATCGACGAAATGCTTGAACGCCGGGCCAAGCACTCGTTCTTCTATTTCCTCGATGGCTACTCAGGTTATCACTAGATTCCTATTTATCCGGATAACCAGAGTAAGACCACTTTCACCTGCCCCTATGGAACATTCGCATATCGTCAGATGTCATTTGGTCTTTGCAACGCACCTGCCTCATTTCAAAGATGTATGATGGCAATATTCTCTGACCTTATCGAGCAAGTCATGGAAGTTTTCATGGATGACTTCTCAGGTTATGGCAAGAGTTTTGCAGAATGCCTCGAGAACTTAGACAAAGTTCTTGAGAGATGTGAGGAGACACATCTGGTCCTTAACTGGGAGAAGTGTCACTTCATGGTTAGAGAAGGAATTGTCCTCGGGCATAGAGTATCAGAAAGAGGGATAGAAGTAGATCGAGCAAAGATCGAGGTAATTGAAAAGCTACCCCCTCCGACCAATGTCAAGGGAGTAAGGAGTTTTCTCGGCCACGCCGGATTCTATCGGAGATTTATCAAGGATTTCTCTCAGATAGCAAGACCCTTGACGAATTTGCTCGCCAAGGAGAAATCATTCGTCTTCGACGAAGATTGCCTCATAGCTTTCTACACCCTCAAGAAGGCACTCGTTTCAGCACCCATCATTTAGCCTCCAGATTGGAGCCTGCCCTTTGAAATAATGTGCGATGCAAGTGACTATGCTGTGGGCGCAATGCTCGGTCAGTGCAAGGATAGGCACTGTTATGCAATAACTTATGCAAGCAAGACACTGACTGGGGCCCAGCTGAACTACGCCACAATGGAAAAGGAATTTCTGGCAGTCGTTTTTGCCATGGACAAGTTCAGATCTTACTTGGTTGGAGCTAAGGTGATAGTATACACGAATCATGCTGCACTAAAGTATCTCTTGATCAAGAAAGATGCAAAGCCACGTCTTATCCATTGGATACTGCTCCTTCAAGAGTTTGACTTAGAAATCAGGGATAAAAAGGGCGCGGATAATTGTGTGGCAGATCATCTCTCGAGATTACAAGTTAAAGGATCGGACCTGCCAATCAACGATTACCTTAGAGATGATACCCTCCTCAAGGTCACAACAACTCATCCATGGTATTCCAACCTGGTGAATTTCATGGTTACTGGTTATGTCCCGCCAGGAGAGGATAAAAAGAAATTAATCCACCTTAGCAGATTTCATTTGTGGGACGACCCCTACCTATTCAAGGTTTGTGCGGATGGTTTACTCCGCCGCTGCATCCCAGTATGTGAGACCAGCAAAATTCTTGAGCGTTGCCACTCCTCACCCTATGGAGGGCATTATGGAGCCTTTCGCACCCATGCTAAGGTTTGGCAAAGTGGATTCTTTTGGCCAAACATGTATGGAGATACAAAAGAATTTGTGCGGCGCTATCCAAGATGTTAGAAGCACGGGAACATCAACACCCGTGATGCAATGCCACTTCAAAATAATCTCCAAGTTGAGATATTCGATGTGTGGGGAGTTGACTTCATGGGTCCCTTCCCCATGTCAGAGCAATGCGAGTATATCTTGGTAGCTGTGGACTATGTGTCCAAATGGGTTGAAGCATTACCCTGTGTTGCGGCCGATGCAAGGTGTTCAAAGAAAATGTTCCAGGAAATCAAATTTCCTCGCTTTAGAGTTCTGAGAGTTGTGATCAGCGATGGAGGCTCACACTTCATCGACAAAACATTCAAGAAATGTCTCAGTGAGTTAGGAGTAAATCATCGGGTTGCCACGCCATACCATCCTCAAACAAGTGGGCAAGCAGAGACGTCCAATAAGCAGATCAAGAACATCCTACAAAAGACAGTCAATGCCATGGGGAGGGGATGGAAAAGCAAGCTTCCTGAAGCACTCTGGGCCTATCGAACAGCATACAAGACCCCTATAGGTATGACTCCATATCAACTGGTCTGGCAAAACCTGCCACCTACTGATAGAAATGGAATTCAAGTCTCACTGGGCAATCAAGAAGTGGAACATGGACCTCCAATCAGCTGGAGTTAAGCGACAAATACAGCTAGCTGAATTGGATGAATGGAGAGAGAAAGCCTACCACAACTCAAAATTGTACAAAGAACGTACAAAGCGATGGCACGACAAGCGCATCAAGATCAAGGAGTTCAAAGCAGGAGATAAGGTACTACTCTTTAACTCTCGTATTCGTCTTTTTGGTCATGGTAAGCTTAGGAGTAAGTGGGAAGGGCCTTTGATGGTTATAAATGCTGCCGATCATGGAGCTATAACTCTCTAGGACGATTATGGGAATGCATTCAAGGCTAATGGCCAAAGACTCAAAGTATTCCTTGAGCCCAAAATGCCAGACCTCGAAGAGATGGATGTCTTCGAGCTATCCGAGATAGAGGAATAAATATATCCACAGTATTCGCCGGACTTAAAACGGGCCTTACCCTAGTATAGGATTCCATTAGCTATCTTTTTCTCTATTTTCTTCTCTATTTTTTAGCCAACCGACACAAAATTCTATCTGAGGGAAGATAGGAGAGAACCTTCCAGAAGGAGGAGCCCGAGCCGCGGCCACCCTTGGCCGAACGGCCAGGCCCTGGCCGATCGGCTAGGGGCCGTTCCCCCACGCTCCAATTCAAATTTCAAACCTTCTGATATCTTATCCCTTCTGAGATTTCGAGGAGCTCGTGCGAAGTCCCCCGTAGGGAAGGGCATCATTAGCCCTGAGATGCAGGGGACCAGAAGGCCAACCAAGGGGATCCTTTCTCCTCGAAAGGCCATCACGAAGAAGATTGTCTTCTCCCCCACCGGGAAGCAGGCGATCTCTTCCGTCCCTCGTGCCAAGTCGCCGGAGTACACACCCGGCAGTCCACCGCGATACCGCGTGACTGGACCTGGCATCGGGAAGGTCCTCATACCGCCACTCAACGTTGTTCCACCGGAGTCGGTTGACTCCACGACGGAGAGGTTGAGGCGTCACCGCTCGCCACCACCGATCCGTGGACCTCCAATGATCATGGAGTGGTCGGACGATGACGACGACGAGGAGAAGGAGGTTTGGGCACTCCGGAAGCAGGTGGCTGCGCTGAAACTTGAAGTGAACAACATGAACGAGCGCGTCGCCGAGTCCGAGATCGCTAGGATGGAGACGGATGACAAGATGGACACACTGTGTAGGGCACTTAGTGCCAAGCTCAAGCGCCTCGCAAAGGCGACAGGGCACGCAGAAGCCATCCACATTCCGGATCCAAGGGATTAAGGGTCAGGCTAGGCAAGATTCTTAGGTTATAGGTGCTTTAGTTTATTTCTCTTTCCAATTTCCCTTTTCAAACATGTATGCAGCACCTCCCTAAGAAGTTGAATAAAATTTGATTTGTTTAATTGCTTGTCCCATGAGTGGTTGGTACACACTTGTGTGCCAACCACACCCCCTGTTCTCATGTTTACGAAGTGTGCAGAGAAACGCGGCGTACAGGACGTACATGATACACAGAGCAAAACGTGTCGCCAGACGGGCCCGTGTCCAGCCGATCGGCCAGGCCACGGCCGGCCGGCCGTACTTCACGCAGATTTCCACTGTCGCGACTTTGCCACGTCATCCCGTTCAAGGCTACACGCTCCAAAATTTGAAAAGAACAGAACGGAGAAAATTCTTGGCCGAGCGGCCAGATCCTGGCCGGCTGGCCACACAACACTATCAAAATCCGTGGCCCGGCTGCCACGCTCAGGTTTGCACATCTCCACCCTGTTTCATCGGTTATGCACAGATAATAATTTAAATAAAATGAAATAGGAGATTAGATGATTTCAACCATGATTTTTTTCTCTACCTAAGTGTAATTTTTTATGCAAGTATCTTGTGCCTTTGGAACTATTATTTTAGGATCATTTTCAATCAACCTATTGGCTCCCATGATATGACAATGCTTGTGTTTGATCTTATCTGAATTCAATGCTTGGAGAGAAATTTGTTTTCAAAACTTAAAACAACATGGCTCCCTCTTGTCTCAATAATTATCCAGTCCTACCAAAGCCAAAACATATACATAACATGGAAAAGTCTGAATTACATGATCTTCATCAACATCTTGAGTTTGCTCAAACGCTTTTGCCTTTAGTGTGGATATCTGTTCTTCTAGCACTTTGGCCATTCACGTACACATTCACAACATAAAGTCCTGAGGTACAAATGCAATACTTCTTCATCCCCTTTAAAGAAAAGAGATGAAAGACATTTGAGTATCATGCTCAAGCTCTTCGTCTACTTTCAAAAAAAAGGAAGGGAAAGATGAAGGAAAGAAAAAGAAATACCTCAGAGATGTCGCCATCTTACACTTGCACTTTGGTCATTGTGTGAAAAGGAATATATTCCCTAGAGGCAAGGTTTTTGGTCTTACAATATAGATGGAGATGTCAATCCCTGAATATCCATACCTCAAGCTCCACCTTCAGCCTGAGAGATAGGTGCAAGGTTCATCTTGAACCTTAGTGAGGAGATACACATGGAGTGATCGAGAGTCTTGAGACAATTTGAGGAATGCCATGATTTCATTTTCAAAATATTATAAAACCTCCAAAGCAGCAAATGAGGAGAATGATCTTACCTTGTGAAGTCGTTCTGGAAGCCAATGGGCGGACAGGAGATGTTAGCCACCGTGAATCCAAGGTATGAGAGAAAGCTTAGAAATAACTCTTATGCATTGATATGATTTCATGGGCCTAAGTTTTGCTAAGTCCTCAGGATATAAATTCTATGTTTGCTCGGGACTAGCAAAGTTCAGGTGTGGGGCGTGTTGGCGGTCAATATTGATGAGTTTTACCGCCAACATTTCACCAGATTTCATATAATTTGCATGTCACACATATTATAAATTGCTTAAACTAATGAATTCCACAAGTTTTGGTGTTTATTTGGTTTCAGGAGTAGGTGACAGAAAAGAGGGGCAAAATGGCCACAAAACCTAGCCGAACGGCCAATTCTTGGCCGGCCGGCCAGGATCTTTGGACAAATGCCATGTCATCAATCCAGGGGAAAACTAACACACATGCAAAGCTCTTGAGACGTTCATCCAAGGTCAGTTTGATCCAAAGGACCGAAAGGCATAGCACATGGATAGAAAGGCCCACCTTGCATGGCCTAACTGTCTATGGTCGGTAACCGTCACAACTACCGACACCAGGAGAAGATCAGAACCGTACCTGAGGAAGGCGGTGCCAGATGGCACCTATCCCTGGCCGATCGGCCAGAGGCCGGCCGAACGGCCAGGCACCGACACCAATTCGGTTGAGCTTTGGATGGCGGTTGCATGGCAAGGTAGCTTACACTCTAAGCTGATCAACCGACCTACTCAAGCTATAAAAGGAGCTGTACCCTTCACTCTCAACACACCATTCCATAGGAGAAGAATAGATTCTTGAAGTTGTAGTCTACATATTTGTAGAATAGGGAGAGTGAGGGCTGAGGTCTCTAGCGGAAGCAGAGCTGAGGAGAGGAGTCGAGGAGTGTCTCGATCTTCCTCTACTTCTGTAGCCACCCCTGGGGAACAAGCTTTTGAGTAAGTTAAGTTCTTCGTCTACTTTCAGTTTCTTGCTAGTTCATACTTTACTTTTAGTACTTACTTTATGCACTAGCATTTGATCTGCGGGATCCCTTGTCTGCGTGGACATTAGCCTATCCATTTGGGTTTTCTCTGCCTTAGCGCTAGGCAGTAGTCAGTATCTTGATAGTGTAGGTGCGGTACCTAGACTTGATAATTACCTTGGGTTGTGTTCCACCCCACGGAAAGAGAGTGGTAGGCGGCAAGTGGTGACACCCTTGTCCGTCCTTTGTGCGACCACAACGTTCGGGTGTTTTCATAGCAGTAGTAGCAGGTTGTCGTTGGGTCCCCCTTCTACCCCGTCTGGACCCTTCCTCTTCCAGCCGCCGAAGCAGATCAGGTTAGTAGATAAGTTTGTACTAGAGTAATTGTAGGCTATCTGAAAGTTAGGCCCTCTACCCTCACCATTCTTTTCCTTGGTGGGGTCCGGTTAACTAGATTTAGGCTAGTCGCGTCTGCCGTTCTTTGGATTCGATATCCCAGGTATCACTCCCCTGGTGAAAGGCTACATCGGTCTCTGTGCGCTTGCGCAGTTATTCTCGTATAGGCTAAGGAGTGCCAACAGTATCGGCACTAGATCAATACAAGATACAACATACAGGACGTAGGGTATTACGCATATTGCAGCCTGAACCTGTCTAAATCGTCTCATCTCCTCAAACCCTTCTCTCGGGGCATCCCCTCGAGAGCCTAGTCAGCATAACTCGCCGACACTCTGGCGCCGTCCGTGGGATCACCGCCGAGAATCCGCCGTTGAATTCGAAGGACCATATCATCAAAATTGATCTACTTCATGGCGCGACGTCATGGTTTTCAGAACCAACGGTTCGTCAAGTCCCGACGTCAAGATTCAAGCACTAAAGTCAACATGAAGTTCAATAAGGCGCTATGTCTATCATTGGCTCCTGATTTTGCATCGACGTTCTTCGATGTCGCCTTGCAAATTCCATGCAGGAACGATTTCTCCAACAGCTACATGGATCACATCTGTGCATGCAAGTCCCGAGGAACAGGTCAGCAACAAGTTCGAGTCGATCACGGCATCCAGCCTGAGCTGAGATCCCTGTTCTGGTTGCGTACTCATCATTATGGAAAGAAAAAACTCCAGACGTGGATCGATCCGGGGAAGCAAGCTACGGGTTCCTGTTTGGCTACTTGCACTACTAGATCAGTCTGCGTTGACTTATTACAGACAACGACTCCAAGTCTCCAACTTGCCAACATTCCCAACCATGTTGTGCTCGTCGACACCTGGCCGCTCGAAAACAAGTCTTCTGCTCACGAACTAGCTGGAAACAACTCGGACTGGCCAGGCTTCCTCAACAACCGCCGTGGCCTCATCGACAAATCGTCCACGAATCAAGCTAAGTCACTTGTTTTAATTATTTTTCTTATTTTTTTCTCGCATCTACAAGCGGATATCTTCATGCGCGATCCACGCTTTCGTTGATTTCTTCATGCACGTTTCACCGACTTATTTAGTGTGTTCTATTTTATCTCTAAAGTCAGAGTGTATCGAGAGTTTTTGTCTGACGATGCAAACCGTGTCTTTTCCAAGCCAATGTGTTATTGACCATGGTATCGTGGGCGGCACGGCTAGCGGGACTAACTACTCGGGCACACGATCTTGAAAAGATACAGAGACCAAAACAATCTCATATTGAGACACTTCGCGCAATTTGCGCTCTCGTCGACTTCTTCATGCGGGATCTACGCGCTCGTCGATTTCATCTTTGCGCAATGCGTAATATCTTGTCGATTTGTCGACAAGACTGAATAAATTTTAGTTTTTAAATATTCTTCAACATTTGCTACATAATATTTTTATTTTTGCAGATCAAGCTTCGGCGCACCATCGCAGTTCCGCGCACTTTCGTGCTCGGGGACCGATGCAAGCCGGGTTCTTTTTTCAACAAAGAACTCGGATCATGACGCCAGCCGAGTTCTTTCTTCAATAAAGAACTTGGACCATGATGCTAACCGAGTGCTTTTTTCCAGTAAAGTACTCAGACATCTTCGCTTCAAAAACGTTACTTCAGATCTTCTTCAAATCCTGGAGTCCAGGTCCTTAATTTGATTTATTAAATCAGATCAAGGCTCGGGGGCTACGGGTATATCACCAAAGATTCTTCAGAATTTTTTGGTTAATACAGAATCTCGAAGGCTACATCTGGGTTCAAAAGAACTCGAATTCTTCAGTGAAGATCCTTGAATTTCTGCTTCAAAGCAAAACGAGGCTCTGGGGCTACCCAATTGGATGCACCTAATTGGTGCACACCAATAAGATTCTCCAAGAAGTTCTTGAGCACCTCAAAGTCTTCGTACAACCAAACTGAGAGAACTCGGATGACTTCAGAAGAACTCGGATGACTTCAGAACAACTCGGCAATACTCCAAGACTCACAACAAGGTTGTACTTCAAGCAATGAAGCGCTTGGGGGCTTGACGGGTATAGAAACCCCGGGTTCCCTAAGCAAGCTAGACTCCTACTAGGACACCTTGTCCTACTAGGACTCCTCAGTTGTAACCGAATAGGAGACTTACCATGTAACCTTGCCCCCTGGATATATAAAGGAGGGCAGGGGGTCCCTAGATTAGACCATCGAACAACGCCGTCAGGCATTGTATCGAGCAACGCCGTCAGGTGTTGTATCGACACCAGATCAATACAAGATAAACCATACAGGACGTACGGTATTACGCATATTGCGGCCTGAACCTGTCTAAATCATCTCTTATCACCTTCGATTCTAGATTCTCGACGACTTCTCCTCAAACCCTTCTCTCGGGGCATCCCCTCGAGAGCCTAGTCAGCATAACTCGCCGACACTTTGGCGCCGTCCATGCGATCACCGCCAAGTATCCGCCGTTGAATTCGAAGGACCATATCATCAAAATTGATCTACTTCGTGACGCGACGTCATGGTTTTCAGAACCAATGGTTCGTCAAGTCCCGATGTCAAGATTCAAGCACTAAAGTCAACATGAAGTTCAATAAGGCGGTATGTCTGTCATTGGCTCCTGATTTTGCATCGACGTTCTTGGATGTTGCCTTGCAAATTCCATGCAGGAACGATTTCTCCAACAGCTACATGGATCACATCTGTGCATGCAAGTCCCGAGGAACAGGTCGGCAACAAGTTCGAGTCGATCACGGCATCCAGCCCGAGCTGAGATCCCTGTTCTGGTTGCGTACTCATCCTTATGGAAAGAAAAAACTCCACACATGGATCGAGGCGGGCAAGCAAGCTACGGGTTCCTATTTGGCTACTTGCACTACTAGATCAGTCTACGTTGACTTATTACCAACAACGACTCCAAGTCTCCAACTTGCCAACATCCCCAACCATGTTGTGCTAATCGACACCTGGCCGCTCGAAAACAACTCTTCTGCTCACGAACTGGTTGGAAACAAGTCGGAACGACTAGGCTTCTTCAACAACCATCGCGGCCTCATCGACAAATCGTCCATGAATCAAGCTAAGTCACTTGTTTTAATTATTTTTCTTATTTTTTATCTCGCATCTACAAGCGGATATCTTCATGCGCGATCAACGCTTTCGTCGACTTCTTCATGCGCGTTTCGCCGACTTATTCAATGTTTTCTGTTTTATCTCTAAAGTCAGAGTGTATCGAGAGTTTTATCTCGGAGGCTACGTCTGGGTTCAAAAGAACTCGAATTCTTCATTGAAGACCCTCGAATTTCTTCTTCAAAGCAAAACGAGGCTCGGGGGCTACCCAATTGGGTGCACCTAATTGGTGCACACCAATAAAATTCTCCAAGAAGTTCTTGAGCACCTCAAAGTCTTCGTACAACCAAACTAAGAGAACTCGGATGACTTCAGAACAACTCGGCAATACTCCAAGACTCACAGCAAGGTTGTACTTCAAGCAATGAAGCGCTCGGGGGCTTGACGGGTATAGAAACCCCGGGTTCCCTAAGCAAGCTAGACTCCTACTAGGACACAATGCTGTGACATCCCTGATGTTAATACATTGAAAGCACCTTTAAAACAGGTTAAAAGGGGACCAATGCTGTTAGAACTCAAAAATTTACCCAAAATTCAAATTGAAATTCAAAATAAAGGTCTTTTTGACACCCAACTGAAATCTCAAGAATTTTGTACTAAACTTGAAAATCTCCAAAAATAAAAGTTGTTTTTCATAACAAATAAGGCCTAGTCACTGTTGGGAACTTTTTCAAATTTTGTAGTTTAGCCCCTCAAAAACTCAAAAAATAGTGCTGAACGCCTGTTTGAATTTGGCTTGTTTGAGCTTGAAAAATTCGAAATTTCAGGTTCACACCAAAAAAAAAAAGTTTTGTCCCACATCTCAAACTCCAACTTTTATTTTTACGCTTTTCAAAGTTCAGTTCAAATTTTTGGAGAAAATTCAAAAAAGTGCAAAGGAGCTCCACGGGTGCTGCCAGCTCACCCCTGGCGCGCTCTGCTCCTGGCCGGAGTCCGGCCGCCACGTGGCCGGCGTGCGGCGGAGACCGTGCCAGGCCGGCCGAGCCGTGGCGGCGGGTTCCTTTTGTCGTCGCACGGGCTCCTGACACCCCGTCCGGTCCTTTCTGGCGCTACAGTGCCCTGGCCGCCGCGCGCCGAGTGGAACGCCATCATGGCGAGCCGAGCGCCGCCGTTGGCCACCGCCGCGCGCGTCGAGCTGCGCCATCCCGCGGTGGATTCCTTCCCACTACGCGCCAAGGTGCACTGTGGAGGATCTCCCAGCGATCACGCCACGATCCCCCTCGCCCAACCCCGTCGTGCGCTCTGTCCGAGCTCGGGGGCGCATCAATGGCGCGTCGCGTCCCCTATCTCCCCTCGCGCGCGCTCCCGAGGCAGCTCATCCCTCTCTAGCCCGCCCAGACACTCCATCGAGCAGCCTCACACCCTCGCTCAGCCCGCACTCAGCCATTCTCGCCCTCCTCGCGCTCGCGCACTACTTCTTCAACCTTCGGCCATGTAGAGCCGAGCTCGAGCTCCATCACCGCAAAACCGAATCAACCACGTTCCCCTCCACGATTTCCCAATCCCCCTCACGTGAAGCTCACTCACTCACCCAGCTAGCCGCTCGAACACTCCTCAGCTCGAATCGAGCCGCACACGCCGGGAAATCGGAGTTTCCCCCGTCGCTCGCCCTTTTCCACCGTGAACACTACCTCCACGTCGAGCTCCATACTCCGGCCTTCCCCGTCTCCGCCAAACCCCACGACAAGCTCCGCCATCGTCCGGTGAAGCTCACACGCCTCTCCCGCCTCGTCTCGACCACCGCAGCTGTCTATCGACATCGCCGGAGCAAGCCGCTCTGCCGCTCACCGTCGACGAGCCGCGTCGCTTCACCTCCGGCCACGAGAGCTACCTCAAACGACGCGTGGTGAGCCCCTCATCATTTCCCCCAACTTCCCCCGAGCCAGTTCGCCGTCTCCTCGCCGGCGTAACAACGCCGACGAGCCGTGCACCGAAATGCGTTCCCCCGTTTTGTTCAAGGGTCCTCTGCGCAAATATCAAGGACTTGGTTGAAAGGTTTTAAAAGTTCTAGGGTCTCCGGCGTAAAAAGATTCTTGAACCTAGATCCATTTCTCTGATATTTTGTAAAATCCACTAAAAATCGTACAAAAATCAGAAAAATGCACAAAAATACTCCTTGGACTCGTGAGGTTGTAAACTCCAATCTCATGTTAGCATGTATACACTTTTGGTGAACCGTTTTTGAATTAAAATTCAAACTCAGTTTTTAGAAACTTGTGCACCATTTCAAATCCTGAGCTCCGCTAGAGCTGAACTTTGGATATGTTGTTTGTAGTGACATTAGACACCTTGTGTCCAAAGGAGACCTAAAAATATGGACTGTAGCTTCAGTTATGAATTAATTTGTGATTCCTGTCTTAGTTTAGTCCTGCAATTATTAAAAATAATCCATGCAGCCAAAGATCACCAGTTTTCTCCAGAGGTCTAAGAACTTGTTAGCACATGTGGTAAAAATGCTAAACTTGATTTGTCGCCCTGTTTAGACTAGTGAATAAATAAATGTGGGTTTTCGGATAGAAAATTATTGAGGGCTGTCCAAGTGTTATTTTTAGCCACCACTTGGTCAGAGCCTTTCTTTCACTTGTGAGTAGCTCTGGTAGAAAAATTATCTGATTTGAAGGTATTTTTAGTTTTATATGAATTTATCTTGCTTCTTTAAGCAGCAGTTTATACTATTTTTAATAAATTCTGTGTAGCTCAGTTTTAGCTAAATTTTGGAGTGAGCTTAACTCTTATACTCCAGTAGCTGTCATAAAGTTTGTAGATAAAAAGGATGAACAGAAACGGAGAAACAAAAATGAGAAGAAACTAGAGTAGAAATGGGTTGTTTAAAAAGAAATAGGTCAATTTTGATAATTATTTAAAATAGAGCATGGGAAGTCTAAAATTCCAGAACAGCACCCTAACTTCAAAATAATAAATGGGATTATTTTATATGTATACACAATCACCATCATAGATACATAAAATTTTTCACACCCCTCCTCTAAATTGATGAAGGAGAAAGTGGTACACTAGCAAGTCTAGGTGAATATGGCCTTCAAGGCCTTGGTTTTAGATCACTTAGGCAGCCACTATAAAGGTATGCATCTCATGTAGAAGGCACCCTTGCGGACGGCGTCTAACACCTCGTCCCCGCCGACGAAGAAGGAATCCCCGAGGGCGGTGCCAACGAAGTCGCAGTCGACCCGGAGCCTAACAGTCAGCTAGCTCAAGAAGGCAAGCCCCGGAGCATGACCTAACTTTTAATTCATGCAACTATGTATTTATTTATGCGTGTGCATTTACGTTCTAGGTGTTGTTTGAATACCTTAGTTGCATGATTCTAGTACCTATGACTTGAAATACTAGTATGATAAGATCGATCGAGCAATGCCTTTAAGACCGTTACAAGTCGAGTGATTTCCTGTCACTCGCGAGATATAGGAGTTGCTTGTCTTTACTAATGTTGGAATCATAAGGATGAATGGGCGGGATGGTATATGTAGATCTCCCGTCCGTGTATGATAATTGGATTAAGGTCGAAACGTGTGGTTCTGTGTGTCAAGTTTTTAAACGTACCACACGCATGCGGACCTATAGGAATCGGTAAGCCCGGTACCTAATTGAAGCAGCTAGGACCGATAGCCATCTCTCCTTGGAAACATTATGTTTCCCTTGCCGTACACATGTGGGTATATGCGTGATGCCATGAGTGAAGCGGTAAACCTTTATCCTAAGGGAATGGACCCGGTTCCGAATTGTGGATCGATGGGAAAGGTTGGGAAGTGCTTGTGCCTTTTATAACAAGCATTATCCGTGTGTGTTGGGTTTCCCCTGGTCAGGTAGCAAAATTCGGTTCGAACTGTCCGTTTCTCGCGGTTAATGAGACTGCTTGACCGCTGTGCTGCATTGAGTAACAAGTGGAACTATGAGGATGATGAACTTGATGTATGTATTAAATTGTATTGCACCACTTGTCTGCTTAGAGAGGATGCTAATCTAGAATGGTTAATTCTACTAGAATATGATGCTAAAACCATGAAAGTAAGGATCCAATCTTAGTTGCTTTTGGCAAACAAACCCACCAGCCAAAAGCCCTCATGTCTAGAAGTCGGTGACATAGTTTTCACCCGACGTGTAAGCCTTGCTGAGTATTAGTATATACTCAGCCTTGCTTGTGGCTATTATTTCAGGTACTGTGATGGATGTGGCAGTCGATGCCATCACTTGGCCTACCCAGGTTCCTCCTGGATGGCACGTCGAGTGGGTTCCGTCCTCTGCCGAGGATCGGGAGGAGTAGCACCATAGCTGGCTTCATCATGGTGTTACTATGCATCGTCGCTAGTTTAATATTCCGCTGCAATGAACTTTTATACTCTGATTTGAAATTCAAACTTCGTTTGTAATAACTTTATGATACTAAGTATGTATGATGAATTTGTGGAATGTTGTAATTTCTGGAACTCACCTTCGTGTGGGTGCGCTTGTTCTTTTGATCGTGAAAGTACGTGGTTAATCGGGTATAATCCGACGGCGCTCCAGCTAATTCCGGATTAAGTGTCTGACTGCTTGATTAGTGGTCCGAGGGTACTTAACTTGGAATAATTTCGGAGTGGTCCGCCACAAATGCTCCAATAAAATAGTTTACATCAGAGTTTAACACAAGACATAGTCTTAAACAAATAACACAGCGGAAGTCTTAATATCATTAAACATTTCATAACTAGTAGAGCCTCAAAAGCCACAGGGACATCGACAGGTTGAACACAGCTAGAAGTACGGCAGATCCTCCGGAAGCTCAGCAAACGACTGATCATTCACTGCTCCATCTGTTACCCATCCGGGATTTTGTTGAATAGTTGCAAGTGTAAGTAACCCATCTTACTTAACAAGTATAACACGGGTTATGCAACAACAAAAGGCTTGACACGGTTATACTGCATTAGCACTTTTAGTTGTTTCGTTTTATTATCATCCAATTTACTACAAATGAGTAGAACCCAAGTATGAACCCATTAATAGCAATGTATAAGTAATTATAGAACAAACCAACATCAACCACTAACTTCATCTTCTAATAAAAAAGGATCCAGGCTGCTCGTAACCGTGAGCACGGCTATCATGATAGATCAACACTCTGCAGAGGTTTCGCCCTTTACCCGCCGGTCACATAAATCCAAAAGAACTTATGTTATGAGGACTTTCACAAAACACCCTAACAAGCACAGTAGCCGTTTTGGTTCAACATAGGCAGCATAACCTAAGGCATCGAGATTGACGTACGCTCAGGGCGCAACGTGAGGGAGTCAATGGTGTCCAGAGCGAGAGCACAATCATCGCAACGTGTGAAGCTGCCGCACATCGGGCGCTTACATCACGGGACTTTGCCTAACGAGACATAGCCAACGGATAAATCCGTCCTCGATGGATCAAACTATACTCTCACGAATGTTCCCCACATACGCCTTTCGGTAACCACTGGCGAGCTAGAGACGTACAAGCTAATTATCTAAGACCAGAGCCATTATAGTTCCAACGGCGGCGAACAAGTTCCTGGGTTGCTGCTTTAAGAACCGGACCTTACGGAGAGACATTAGAACAAAGCACGAAGCACATGTTCTAATTCTCTAGACCAAACCTTATAGAGACACTAGAACAAAGCACGAAGCACATGCTCTAGTTCCCCGAACCATGTTGCTAAAAAGCATCTTTTAATCATCATTGAAGTGAACCATTAATTCAATATTAACATAAAAAATAAATGTAGGTTGCAGCGCGTAGCAAATACTAACCATAATGCATATAACCCGGGTAAACAAGGAATAAGGTAAAGACTAGGGACATCCTTAGTGTCGAACACTATTAGACACATGCATATGAATGGTATGATTAAATGATGTATAGGTAACAAGGATTGTCCGTGTTATACTTGCCTTCTTCAGCGAACTGCTGCTGCACCTACTCTTCGGGAACGTGATCGTCGGCGAACTCGAACGGCTCGTCAACTACTCACATCGCTGACCACACAAGCATCCACACATACATGCATACAAGGTATATAATTAAAACAGTACACCAAACATAAACAAAAGATGAAAAGAAGGCTTTAGAGTTACTGTACGCTTCACAACGAACACATGAGCGCGAAAATCACTCAAATCGGAGTTAAAACGGAGAAATTACGCTTAAAACGGGCTCTAGGGGCTTGCTGGTGAGACTTTTAGGCTTCCAGGGGTGTTTTTGAAAGAAGCCACGGACCTAAAACATAATTTTGTATAAAAACCCGAGGGCTAACGAGTAAAACAGCCATCTAGGATGGCGGGCACTATTTTACAAAAGCACAGGGGCTAAACCGAAAGAAAAAGGATCTAACCGTGATTATTTTCTAATAGAGGTGGACCGCGGGTTGATTTTGCAAAAAGGTAGGGGCTAAACTGCGAAACTACCACGGCGGCGGCTGAGGGCTGACGTCAGCTGACGTCACGGTCAACTGTGACGTGGACCGGCCATAGACCGCGGTCCACGGGTCCACGGTGAACCGGGCTCGGTTTAGATCGGGGCCATCTGTTTTGAATCTAACGGTGGAGATTAGATCGGGGGTTAAGGTCGCCGGTGGCAGCGGCTCGCGGCGGTGCTTCACCAGAATCCTCGCCGGAGACAACTGAAAACGGGGCTAGGGAGCTCCAAATCTCACCTCGTTTGGCCCGAGAGAGAGAGGAGGAGATGGGGAACTCGTTTTGGGGGTTCTACTCGAGGATTACGCGGCGGTGGCGGCTGGCGACGAGCGGCGGCGGACGAGAAGCTCCGATGAGCTCGCACAAGCGCAACGCGGCGAGAGAGAGAGAGGGAAAAAGGGCTCAGCGGGTTCTCTGCTACCTTAAGAAGCTCCTGGGCGTGATCTCGTCGTCAATGAGGCGGCGAGGCGGCGAGGCGGCGGCGGCGGCGCTCAGCTAGGGTTTGGCAACAGCGGCTAGGGTTCGTGTAAGGGCCAAGCAAGGGGGTGGCGGCGGCTTTATAGCCCAGCCAAGGCACCTTGGCGTGCGGGCCAAGCAGCGCGGAGTCAGGGCGCGGCACGACGCTCGATCGAGCTCGGGGAGTCCGGCTCGCACACGAGGTAGGAGGAGAAGCTGACATGTGGGGCCGGCTTGTCAGCGGCTGAGGGCAGGTGCGGGCTGGCGCTGGTGGGCTGTGCTGCTGGGCCACGCTAGCTGCTGGCTGGGCCGCACGAAGGGGGAAGTTTGGCTGGGCTGGAAAGAGGAGAAAGGTTGGGCCGCTAGGCTGAAAAGGGGAAGGATTAGGGAGAGAGAAGAAAAAGGTTTTTCTTTTATTTAAACACTCATTTGAATTCAAATTTGAATTCAACAATAAAAAATAAATGTTGCAGCATGAATGCAACAATAATATTTCTATTACCTATATTTGCTTTTAATTATTCAAAATTTTATTTTCCCTACATTTTTCATGAGCATTTAAATATAATAAACCATTTATTTACTAAATTTTAAATAGGACAGATTTTAGGGTGTTACAGCAGGGGGTCCTTAGATTAGACCATCGAACAACACCGTCAGGCATTGTATCGAGAAACGCCGTCAGGCGTTGTATCGACACTAGATCGATACAAGATACGCCATACAGGATGTAGGGTATTACGCATATTGCGGCCTGAACCTATCTAAATCGTCTCTTGTCACCTTCGATTCTAGATTCTCGACGATTTCTCCTCAAACCCTTCTCTCGGGGCATCCCCTCGAGAGCCTAGTCAGCATAACTCGCCGACAGGGAGCTTGCCCGGTTGTGGAACGTGGTTGGGATGGTCTGACCGGTCAAATGTGACCGTGGCTTCAGACCATCTCAGGTAGGTGGTGACCGCGGGCGAGGCCGCGAACACCTCACGCTCCATGAGCTTGACACACCGCTTCGGCGCGTGCGCTTTGGACCCACCGAAGATCATGAGGCATTCGTCGGGATCGAAAAACATGTCGTTCCCCTGTCCTTTCCCTGCGCTTGTGTTGGCAGGGTCACCCCATCCAACTTCCCAAGGAGGAGTTTCCTCATTAGCCCGCACTCATGGTACTTGTGCTTGACAAGGTTTGCGTGGTTCGGGCAAGGCTCCCCCCCCCCCCGAGCTGCTCAAAGTAATCAGGGGTCTGACCCTCCGCGGGTCGACACCCCTAGGACCAATCGTCCCGTCTTGAGGTCTGCGTCGTCCGACCTTAGGGTCGGGCCGACCTAGACTCCGTGGCGGCCACGAAATTCACACGTTTATTAGTCGTGGCGATCCGATGTGCCCGCCTCATCGGCGGGCTCATCCTCTCGTTTAGCTTTTCCTTTCCCCCCATCGGTGGGGAACATGGCCTTCTTAGACTCCTCATCCTATACCTCTTCAGAGGCCATGTCGAGGAGCTCCTTCACCATCTTCAAGCACTCCTTCCTAATTCGATTGACCAAGGGTCAAGCACTCCTTCCTAATTCGGCATCCGTGGTGTCGGGGAGGTCATTGTACTGCCGGGAGAAATGGCAGAAGTAGAGACTCACCATGTCTCTGCCGACACCTCCGTAGGTCCCATGCTTTCCCTGGGCCGGCGCATGTGCCTTGAAAATTTCCATCAAAGATTTCCTTCAGCCCTGCTCAGCTAAGTATTTTCCTGGATGGGAGGTGCTCGAGCCATGCCCAAGCTGACTCCGCCAGATACAAAAGGAGGTTGCAGATGATTACTTCATTGCTGATGGCACCCCCCGCTCAGCAAGCGAGTCGGAAGTCGTCGAACCAGACCGATGGGTTTGTTTCCCTATCATACTTGTCGATGTTGGTCGGAAGGCAAAACGGTAGGGGAATACGTGCAGAGCGAATCTCGTAGGAGAAGGCGCGAGAACCCAAGCATTCTGATTTGGGGCTCGTGCTCCTATCCTCCTCGGGGTCATGGCAGCCCCCACGTCGCGGATGGCGGACGCGGGGGACGCGCTCCTCTTGTTGCTCTAGCCGATCATGCCGTTGCGCCTCATGAGTGTGGCGCACGTCACGGTGTGGGGCCAGGCTACGATGGACTGTAGCAACATCACGCATCGAGGCATCAACATCTCCTTTTTGGCATTGCGCCCGACGGAGGGGTGGTTCGACGCAAGCTTCCATCAGGGCCTTTGGGGTCGGCCGGGTTGATAGATCGCGAATCTTCCATGTCCATCTTTGGATAGCCCTGCCGCTCCGCAGAGCTCGCCACTTCCTACACCGCTGCCCTTCCCAACAGTGCCTTCAGCCCGCTTAATTTGCACCCAGCGCTCCTCGGGGGTCGTGGGCTGGGGCAGCTGACGTGCAAGGAGTGTGGCAGCGGCGACACACTGGCCCGCGCAATCAAACAGAGGATATCCATCGGTGTCAGTTTTGATCCGTCGGCCAACCTTGCGTGCGTGTGCCGGAGTCTTAGCAACCACGTCCAGCTCAGCCTGCTCATGGTCAAGTGTTCATGCTCGTTAGACACGTTAATTGTAACCCGCAAGCGCACGGGTCATTGTAGTTGTTCCCTTAGAGTATTCCCCCCCAAGGTTTATCAATCTATGGATCTACAATGAACTCACTAGGGTTTTCTATCTAGCTTAACGGATCTAATCCTAGCGTGAAGCACATATTGCATATAGGGTGATGAACATGTGTATGTGCGAGATGGATGTGAATATATTATAAGTGTGGGATGAGCAAACAAACACAACCGACCTTCTCGAGGTAACATGACCTTTGGTAGCATCAAGCCCTCCATCTTCTTTATTGCAACTCTGGCCTATGTGACAACCTAACCAATCTTGTACTCCGATAAGGGGACATGATCCCACAACACACGTTCCACCGACCCTACTCCTCTCACGTACTGTCACTACACGAGGGATCCGCATGACTGGCTTCCTGCGCACCACTAAGATGTATCCGCAAGCCATAAACTAATCACCATGATTAGATCTAAACCTACTAAGAGCATATATCGTACGGTCCTTTTCCCTACCGCGTGCTACCACCACACGATGATAATCTGTCACCGCCTTATATACATATGAAGAGAACATAAGCCAACTAGACATAAAGACTAATCACCGCGATTGGATCTATTCTATGCTAGCTAGAAAAATGAGATAAAGCACGCATCTTAGAAGATCAAAGTAACGAGGAAAGATTTGATTGATATCACCATTCGACCTTGGCAGAGACTCACATGCTCCGTACCCCTGGGTGCGTGCAGGTGCTCAAAGTCTGACCTTGGCAGAGACTCACATGCATAGAGGTCATTGCCTGACCGGGCGAATCACCCTAAGATGCCCTCGTACCTAAAAAGCTGCAGCTTCCTGCACGTTCCTTTGAGGTAGGCCCCCATCAGATGATGCATCATGTGGGCGTAGGCTGCAGCCACATTCGGAAGGCCGAAAGGAAGCGGGAACACCTCGCCTTCCTCCTTTCTTTCTGGGAACAACTCAAATGTGCATGCCTAAAGTCGCATGGATCAATCAAGATTTAGCTGAGGCTGCTCGCAGCGGGGACGGTAACAGAGACGGTAACTTGGATGCAGCACGAGTTTACCGCAAAATCACCCGCAGCGGTGTGCGCCAAAAGGAGCGCTATTTCCCCGTTCCATCTTTCCGACGCCAAATCTAGGGTCATAGCGCTGGGACGGTATGCACGACGTGGCACGAAGGGCCCACACATCTGCGCGCTCTCCCAACCACCCGGCCACGGAGCTCGTGCAGCAGGCCAGCAGCAGCAACGCTCGCGGAGGCGGCAGATCTTGTGTTGCAGGCCATGCCTCCGCTGGACACAGAGCAGCTCGACGGAGAGGGAGGCTAGGGGAGAGAGCGAGAGAGAGAGTAGGGACGGCGGCGGCTCGGGGATGCGCTACTCCTCTCGACTCGCCTTGCCGCGTAGCCGCTCGCCGCGGCCATGGCTCCAGGAGCCGCTGGAGCTCCAGGGCCGGCGAGGCGACGGCAGCGAGCACAAAATGCGAGCAAGAGGCCGAAACAAGGGGCACGGAGGCCGAATCGAAGAAGAAAAAAATCCCGAATCGAAGAACAAAATGCCGAATTGAAGAACAAAATGCTCCCTCCACCTTGCCTGACCGTGCCGCCCTCCACCTCACGATGGAAGCCACACCACCGCCATGGCCGTCGCCGCTCCATAGCGCCTCCTCCTCCACGGCGAGCTGGAGGCTGCGGAGCTCGAGGAGGCGCGTCCATGGCGTGTCTCGTCGCCCACCGCGAGGTCGGAGAGAGAGAGAGAGAGAGAGAAAGAGAGAGAGAGAGGCGTTGGGGCAGGCGGGTCACCGATGGTGAGGCTCGCCGGAGGAGGCCACGGGGAGGAGGCATGGCGCGGGCGGAGATGGAGAGGGAGAGAGGGAGCCAGCCAGTGGCGGAGGTGATGAGGAGGGGAAGAGAGAGGAAATAGAAAAAGAAAAAAAAATGAGGAGAGAGTAGATAGTAGTTGGAGATTGTTGAATAAAATATATGTTAGTTGGTATAGGGTATGAGATATAGGGTACCACGGGTGCGGGAGAAGTTGGGATAGAGTAAGGAATCTCGATGACCAGGCATGAATATTCTTTTTAGGGAGGGAAAATAGAGGACCACCACTGCGAACAGCCTGAACTAGAGAAAGAGGTCAGCTAAGCGAATTCGGTTCATAAAAAACACAGAATCAGCTAAAAAAGAGGACGGTAGACCTAGGAAAGTGTAGCCGATGAGGGTACATAGGTCGGTGGCAATACAAGGTCGGGCGAAGTGAATATTAGGTCGAGTAATAAGAAGTCGGATGTTGCAGTTTGGATTTGGTAATACGAAGTTAACAAGGTGATTAACGCTAGAGTCATTACAATCTTTCAATACCGCGAACCCGTGTGGTGTCCTTGTAGGAGCCTATTTTGAAGATAATGGAAAACATGAAATAAATGAAGCTATTCATCCAATAGGATAGCAGTTGGTTCTATTTGTCTCTAGTTGGTGTCCAGCCTCAATATGAATGAACTTGATTTTGGCCAAGGAGCTTGCATCCCAAAGATTATTGGCTTGATTAGGTGTCGACCAATTATGTTGGTGCAAATTTTTATCGTAGTGTCATGAAGAATGTTCCACTACAATCCACAAAATCTACCTATCTACTCCTCAATTTGTAAAAGCATTATCACATAGCCAAAGTCCTTCAAGTTAAGGGTGCAAAAGAGGTACTGACATGTAAACTTGGATGAAGAGTTGTCCAAGACAGATGATGCAACAACATCAACATGTATAAGAGAGTTCAATATCGACACAAACCAATCACCGAAATGACAATTTATGGTAGGACGATGCCCGCACATAAGTACTCGTGCACGGCGTCACATTTTTCTTAGACCCCTTTGCCCTTCTCTCTTTCCCAAGTTTCATGATTTTTTTTTGGCTGGGGAGAATATACATGATGGGTCTTGGTTCTTGTCATAATAAATGCTCAAATGACAACCTCACCCTTTTCTAGGCTAAGCATTATCTCCTTTTTGTAGACTCCTATAATAGCCTCTAAAACCATCATTTGGGATAATATGGAACTAGGGAACATAGTAGACACCAAGCCTCATAGCATTTGCCTAAGGTCGGCATGGAAAATGCCATATTTGATAAATTAGAGAATAAAAGAAAAAATAAGCACATGGATGGGCCATAACCACAGAAAAGAAGTCCACTAGCAAGTTAAAGCCCACCCCAATCCACATGACCCCCTCCCCCTACCTAACTTGCCCTACCCTCTCGAGTCTACTACTCTTCTACGCCGCCTTCCCAATTTCCCACATCACCATCCACTAGGAGCACCGGTGAAGTACATATATTAGCCAAGAATATCTAGTTTCCCCTTCTCAAATGGAGCCTTACGGCTACCCCTTCCAAATCACTACAACAAACAAAGTAGAGGAAGATCTTGCCGTGATCATGATGGAGTCAGTGGAGCGAGCAATGCCAGGCTTTGTACAGGGATCGATGAAAACGAGGAAGGATACACCGCCAATTGTCTTGCGCTATTCCTCTCTGTGTGTGCGAGCGCACGTGCGCGCGAGGGTGTGTGACGCCTTGTTCGCAACCCGCTCCTTGTCACCTAGGGGATAACTTAAGGTCATCTTATCATACTCCAATTCTAATGGCTTCTCCCTTGAATCGTTCATTAGGTAACCATTACTAAGTAATATATTATATATTTTTAACCATATATACCTTTCCATAAGTCTTGCATATAATTTTTTCATTTTTTTCTTTTACCAGTTCAACCAAGAGGTTATTGGATTAACCATTTATATTGATCGATTTGATCAATACAATTAGTCACTTTCACATTCTCTTGCCAACATATTCATTCATATATACAATTAGATTTTATTTCCTCACTACCTATGCAACATATTGTTTTTATGTACTCATCTGTATATTTTATAAATATAATAAGCACATGACCAACATTGCCCTTATCTGGAATGCCTCCCTCATAAAAATGATCATCACATATTGTTTTAAGGCCTTTATCTGGAATACCTTGCTCATAAAAATGATATCATATACTGTTTTAATGGCTATAAGGTGAGGTGTGGTGATGACCACCTTTCTATCACTAATGTGGTAAGACCAACATATGCATATGGAATCATTGACTTAAAATTTAACCTCTATATATGTCATGATCAATATATCTGATGCTCTCCCTAACGTAAACATGTATAGATTGTTGTATAACGCTCACTAGCCTATCATTATCAAATGTTATATCCTATCTATCCTCTCACTTGCTTTCTCATCTAATTGCCCCCAGTCTCCAACAACTACAACACTATAAATATGTCCATAAGATCACATGGACACATTTTGTTGATATTAATTAGAGATTAGCTTCATGTTATAGTTCCTCTCTTAATGTCATGCGAAAGGCGTTGCCACCACTCATCAAATCCAAAAAAAAATGGCTCAATCTTGATCTTGAAGCATCATGTAACAAAGTCCTTTCAGCTTAGGTTGCAAAAGAGGCAGAGAATAATCATTTGAACTTGGCCTAAAGGGTGGCAATGTTGGATGAGCATTAGTACACGCGAGGACAATATGTGGTGTTAAGGGTGATGTGGGAGACAAAGTACATCATGCACACAATTGTTATGACTTTGTGCTCTAGATCCCTTTCCCTGATACATTTTCATAGCAATATCACAATTGTTCGAGATATAAAAAGAACACACCATGGTTATAAATGGTTGAATGATACAATTATCCTTTTATTAGGCAAAGCTTCACTCCCTCCATAGCACAAAAATAATAAGCATATGGAAAAGATAAAAGATAAGACTACTCATTAACAAAAAGTAATCATCATATTAATGTTTTAAAAGCATTGAGGCGAGTTGTGATAACACATCATCTTATTATCATCAACATACTTTAAGATAATGATGTAATTAATGAATTGTTAGATTGTGCTTAGATAAAGTGGTGAAGGACATACTTGATAAATTAGAGAAAAAAGAGGTGACAATGGTTGGGATATAATCATAATATATATAACAAACATATTAGCGAACAATTTTACTCTTCATGTTTCTTTTTTTTATAAAAAGAGGATAAATTTTTTTGAGCCACAAATAAGAATATACTATATAATTTCTTTACTTATTTTTTATATCTATTTTGTTTAAACATAAGTAATGATGATTATTTATTCTATGATATGTATCGAACTGAGAAACATATTTTAATGATCTAACTATTAATATGATAAATTTTAATTTATATCCAAGGGTTTGTGATAGTTTAAATATTTTAAAATTCCAGGGCAAATAAGGTCATGGCTTGTTTGTTTACTGGAATTGAGCTAAATTGAAAACAATTTCCAGGCTCAGCCTGTTTGGAGGTTTCTGAAGTTGGAAATCAACATTCCAACATATTTCAAAGGCCCTGTTTAGATTGAGAAACTTTGCATATTTTCAAACTTTCATTCTATTGAAAACCGTGACCCCTTTCATGGACACGCTTCCCAAAATAATTTACTACAGATAAGTTTCTCCAACACCTCGTTTAGGTCCACCAACTTTATTATTCCTAATGTCACATCGAATGTTTGGACACGAATTATAAATGTGGATAACTAACAAAATCCATTCCAAAACTTCCGGGTAATTTGGGAGACGAATCTATTAAGCATAATTAGTTTATACTGTTGTAATACAATAAACAATCTCTAGTGATGGATTAATTATGCTTAATAGATTTATCTCATGACTTCACGTTCATCTTTGTAATTAATTTTAATATTAAATCATGTTTAGTCCTCTTAATCTTTGATTTAAAGTTGCTACAGTAACATTTGGCAAACAAACAGTCTGTTTAGCACAGTGCACTTTCCTACCTAAAAAATCCATTCAACCTTCTTCCCCTTCCGAGTCCCCCCGACGCCCCGACTCCCCCGACGGCGCGCCGCTCCATTCCGCGTCGCCACCGCCTGGCCCCGCACCGCGACGCGCCGCCGCCGCCTCCTCCGTCCTCGCGCCGCCGCCTCCTCCTCGTCCCTCTCCTTCACGCCTCCTCCGCGTACCTCTCCTCCACGCCCCTCTCCCTGGATCCAGAACACCGCGTCCTTCTCCACGCCGCCGTCGCCGACGCCGCCATCGCCGCTACCTTCTCCTCCTCCGACCGTGAGCACCGTCGCCTGCTCCGACCCGGTCGCCTCCTCCGATCCAGAAGGCATGGCGGCTAGGGTTTTGTAATGCCGCCCCTTCCTCTTCCTACTGGCAGTGCTCGTCTCCCTCACCGCCGTCCTCAAGTACCTCATCGCCGAGGTTCGCGCACTGCCTCTCTGGTCTGAATTTGTGCTCCCAGTAGATGTTTCTAAGTGGTGGTGCTACTTTGGTCGCCGTTTGGCTTCAGTCTCTAGGCATGATTTGTACACGACTTTTGTGTGGATCATGGCTTCAGTGTTTGGCGTGATTTGGTAGGATATGCGTGGATTGCTTTTTTTCGTAGATGTGGAGTCTTGTCCAGTAATTTGAGGTTTAGGCATAGAGAACGTATTAGCTTGTGTGGCATGATTGGATATGTGGATAATAAACATGTTGTGAATATCAAACAGGGAGGGAATTTGCCACTGCAACTTGGGCTGTTTTAATCCATGCGTGCATCATGGTTCATTATAACAATTGTTAAATTGAGAGAGACAATTGTTTTGATATTTCCTTCCATTCAGTTTTTGCAATGTGTCTCTCAGCTAAGGTTCAGTATAACACTTTGTTTATTTGTTTATTAACCTGTCTCTTCTTTAATTGTTTAATAGTTGGTTCAGTATTACAGTCATCAAAACAACTCTCCCAAGGTCAAGTGCGTCGGCTCCTGTGATCGTCTCCCTTACTGTCGTCCTCAAGTACCTCACCGGTCAGGTTTGTGCACTGTCTCTCCCCTCTAATTGCATTCTTCTTCCTTGTGCTAATTAAATGACTTGTTGGTAAAAATTGCAAATAATAAAAATTTTAACTAAGCACACGCTTTTGGATTGCTAGCTGCTGCCTGAGTTCTAATTATTGTCATTGTCTGAGTGCTAAAGTATTTCTATTGCATTCGTTAGATGTCTGACAACAGTGTACAATTGCTTAACACAAACATGAACCAAATGAGAGAAAAGCATAGGATGAAGAGAAAGAGAGTGGCCATTTTATTTGTTGGCGCTGCGAAGCATGATTGCACATTGGTATCGTCCTAGGAGACCTAGACATATCATTGATCCCGATGAAGTAGTAGAGAGAGATGTTGCCGGACAGAAGCAAATGCTTAGAAATCTGTACCAAGCATCAAATATTTATTGCTGTGACAGTTTGCGCCTAACTAAAAGATCATTTTCTGAGCTATGCACAATCCTTTGTTAAAGATGCTGTATGCGTGATTACTTAAATGTGTCGGTAGAAGAAAAGGTGGCAATCTTTTTGCTTATTTTTGGCCATGGCACTAAGATGAGGATGATTCGTAGCACATATGGGTGGTCTCTTGAGCCAATCAGCCGTTATTTCAATGAGTTGTTGAAAGTTGTTCTTTCACTGTGCCATGAATTTTATTAAGCTTCCAGACCCATTAGCTATACAAACTGAGGACTCAAGTGGAGGTGGTTTGAAGATTGCCTTGGTGCACTAGATGGTACACACATAGAAGTCTTGGTGCCTTTGGCTGACCAAGGCAGGGATAGCCGTATAGGAATAGAAAACAATAGATTACCACCAATGTTTTGGAGATTTGTGATCAAATATGAAACAGGATCAGTAGGTACTTGAGTTTTTTTTAGCTGAGAGCTCCAACACGATCAGTTTCACAACATTTCAGTGCTTGAGGAACTGTCAGTAGGTACCACCACCAGTTTCTTGAGGCCTTTTTGAGATATGCATAAAATATGGAGGCAACTTTGTAGATGAGTATAGCTTTTATGCCATGTAGATTATCAAGTAAACAAATTGATAAAAAATTGTGGACTATCAACCCCAGAGGTAAATATATCAAGCAAAGCAGATTTTCTCAAAAGCAAAATTGAAGAATCTAAATAGCCAAGAAAAACGGAGGTGTTGCCTAAGCTTCTAACCAATGCAGTAGGTAGTCAAAGATCAACTGTTGCCTCACTCATGAGAGCTGAAGGGAAATGAACAAAGGACAACTTTGTCCTGTAGAAATTTTTGGTGTGAATGTAACTAGAGTTTTAAATGGATGCCATTTATCACATTCAATAATATGGGCTAGCTTTAATTGATTTCATAAATACACAGGACATTTATGAGCCTTCAAAGCACAAATCTGTCATTTTTAGATAATAGCAGGTCAATTCTGTGATTTATACATCATCTATTGTGTAAATTGCATAGCCTACTTTAAATACACAAAAATCCTTGCGTATAAGTTGAGCCAAAGATACCATTTATTTTTTTCCCCAATTTTTATTTGGTACAATGAACAACGCTATCACATCAAACCAAATGTGCATATTGGTATTAAAAGATACAGCAATACTGATCTAAATATACTGTTAAATATAGTAAAAGTTGTGAAGATCTTGTTCATAACCAAAGGGGCAGTGCAATCTGCATCAATTCAAACACTTAATGAGGGAATAATAACATAGGAAAGCACATATTTGTAATAAGTTGTTTTCCTAAATATATTTGAAAATTCCTAAAAAAAGCACACACAAGCACACTCTTCCTGTTAACATTGGTGCAGGGAAATTATTTTATGAGAAGCTGCCGTAACCAGCTAAGCCCATGACCCGATGCTATGTCAGAACCCCCTATTATTTTAGTAATTCAGCTTGCATACACGTCTGGATTCAAAATTAAGATATAAACGTAATCTATGTCATGCATAGCACCCCCAAGACTCCTCTTCCAACATCTCTGCCTTCGCTTCTGCCGCTGTCCCTGTCCCTTCTCAAAGTTGCTGCTGCCAGGCTGTCCACGATGCCGCAGCCAGCCGACGTCTGCGATGCCACCAGACAACGTTGCCATTGCTGCCGCCGATTACTGTCCACAACACTGCCGCCAATTGCCGCCCCCTACGCTGCCGCCATGCATGAGCCATCCGCTGTCCCCAACGCCGCCAGGCATGTTGCCGCTGACGGTAGCCTGGGTTTGCTCACGGTGGGCCTGTACGTGATCTCAATGGGGATTAGCGACGTCCAATGGAGGTGGTGTGTGTATACGAGCGGCACTCTGCTACTAGTTTGACGAGACAACCCACATGACCTCAGCGGCACGATAAAATTATTTTTTCCACTGTATCATCTTCTGCATCTCACTCAATTCACGGATTCATGCGGCACCCCTTCATGGTGTGCGTGTATGATAGCGATGGCTCTGGCTTAACTTCTCTTTGGAGGCCTGCCTACAGGTGTTAACCTGTTTAGAAATTGTATAAATTTAACTATACAGATCATGTCAGTCTGATTGTCGTAAAAATGCAGCACATTCTTCTTCCCAGATGTCACCATTGTTTTATCTTCCCGCCTGCTTTGTGAGATGGTGGGTACAATGCCCACTATCTTTTTTTTTTTTGAAGATTTTGAATTTTTCAGTTGCGCTTCAATTTGCTCTATCTCATGTTGGGTGTGCTTTGGTTGACATCCCTTAAGCTTCAGCTTGGTTCAGTCGATAGTGGGATTGATCCATAGGAGTTTACACTGTACTTGTGATTAAACCATCCTGTGCCAAGAGTGTTGTCTTCTTATCAGGGATATGAGTGGGAGGTGATGAGTACTGGGATGCATGGCATAAGTTGCAGGCCACAAGTTCACCAGGTAGGCACATAGGTTATTGAATTTTAATCCAATGTATCAATGCAAACGGGTGGTTTTTGGTATACTTCTCTCTCTCTTCCTGCAACTCAGTTTCACAAAGTTTTGTTTTTGGGCCTTTTTGACTTCCTGTTTCAAATAATGATTTTATAGATGTGTCTATTCTCTGCCTTATTTTGGATGCGACATGTTCTGAAATTTTACAGCTACACTGTCCAGGCATTATTATAGTCTTTTGTTTTGAATAATCACTTCGTAGATGTATCTATTCCCTGCCTTATTTCTTGTGCTACATCATGGTTATTATGGCGGTAAGGCAAGGCGAGGCGACCTACCACCTTCCAGGTGCCTAGGTGAATAAGGCGTGCGGCGAGGAGACGCCATACACATACCCTGTTCTGCGATGTAGCAGCATAAACTACATTGACACATACTATTTTTCTGCTAATTTGGGAGCCTATGTACCACTAATTCACACAAAGCTGCCTACTTATATAGCAGATTAACAGCAGAGCACTAATCACAAACAAAGCCCCTAACAGTCTAATAGAATTGCACAAGCAGCGTGTGCTTATTCATGTACTACCAGAGCAGAGTAACAGAACATATACACATCAAAGTCGAATTAATCAAGCATAAGCAACAGAGGTTAGGGAAGATGAAGAGAGAGACAGGGGAGAGGAATACGTGTGCCTGTGGCCAGAGGATAGGAAAGCTTACGGATCTGGATGAGCGGGGCAGAACTGGGCGAACGGGCGGAGCAGAGGCTGGATGGCAGGAGCAGCCGGATTCCAGGTCTGCCACCCTTTTCTCCTTCCCCCTCTCCTCTCTTTCCTCCTCTCTCTCCTTGTGCTGCAGCGAGGGGCGGCCTGTGTGGGAGTATAAGCAGCGATTTCCCATGCACGTGCAGCTCCTTATCGCTTCCCGCGCACGCTCAGTTTCCTCTCGCTTGCCCCGCGGGCTCAGTTCCGCGGCTTTTCCCCTGCGCGGGCAAGTCCGATGTCGTATTTTTTCCCACGCGCGAGTCCGCTTAGCTCTCGTTCGGTGTCTGCTCGACGCCTTTCTGCCCAAGACGATGCCGTACATAGGAAGGTTGTGGCAGGGACGACGCCCCAATTGGAAGTTCGCCCAGACGACTAGGCGACGTCGTAAAAAAAATGTGCTGCATGTTCCAAATTGCCTGGTTATACTGTCATGGCATTATTAAAGGTTATCCTGTCATGGCATTTTTTTCATTAGAAATGAAATCTTACCAGTAGAATATTAGATCGAGAAAGTGAATATTTAGTGTTTTCCAATACTTTTATGTTTGCTTTATGCCACTAAAATGGATCATCTTGCTTTATCATTGCAGCTGCAGGGGTTATGTTTCATACCACTTTCCTCATAATTAATTCCTCAATTCCTGCTATGGGTTGAGAAATATATCTGCTCTATATACTCTGTCACACTTGCTATTTGATATTCACGTGGACCCAACATTGCTTCATCACTCTATGAAGCCAAAACACAGATCACATCCCTATGCCATTTTTTGTGTGCAGAATCGAGGAAAGGATAACAGGAAAAACTTACGTTGTGAAAATGGGCAGATAATCCAGTAACCACTAATGGGCTGATGCAGAATCCAGTGCTGCAGCGGTATCAAACATCCCTATTCACATGGTAGGTTGGCTATAGAACAAATGCTAACACCTTGGTTACATATTTTTGTGTGATATATTTATTCTTGCTTTAACACTATTGAATTGTTATGCTCTTGGTATTGCACTAGAAATCTATTGTTGCCCGTAGCAACACACGGGCATGGACCTAGTGGCTTTAGAAAAAGCTTAATTTCATGTAAAAAATATTAGTGCCTGCGTTGATGCTAATGTTGGAAGAGTCTTGGGGGTGCTGTGCATGACATAGATTACTTTTATAGCTTAATTTTGAATCTAGACGTGTATGCAAGCTCAATTATTAAAACAATAGGGGGTTGTGACATAGCATCGGGCCATATGCTTGGGGGGTAGTTTTTTTAGGAATTATAAAATATATTTAGGAAAACAACTTATTATAAATATGTGCTTTCCTTTGTTATTATTCCCTCATTAAGTGTTTGAATTGATGCAGATTGCACTGCCCCTTTGGTTATGAACAAGATCTTCACATCTTTTACTATATTTAAGAGTATATTTAGTACAGCTTTGCTGTATCTTTTAGTACCAACATGCACATTTGGTTTGATGTGATAGCGTTGTTCATTGTACCAAATAAAAATTGGGGAAAAAATAAATGGTTTCTTTGGTTCAATTTACATGCAAGATATTTTGTGTATTTAAAGTAGGCTATGTAATTTACACAATAGTTGCTGTATAAATCACAGATTTGTGCTTTGAAGGCTCATAAATGTCCTGCATATTTATGAAATCAATTAAAGCTAGTCTATATTGTTGAATGTGGTAAATGGCTTCCATTCAAAAGTCTAGTTACATTCACACCAGAAATTTAAAGAACAAAGTTGACCTTTGTTCATTTCTCTTCAGCTCTCGTGAGTGAGACAACAGTTGACCTCCTTTGGCTGAGGCACACTGCATCTTGTTAGAAGCTTAGGCAACACCTCCCTTTTTCTTGGCTATTTAGGTTCTTCAATTTTGCTGTTGAGAAAATCTGCTTTGCTTGATATATTTACCTCTGGGGTTGATAGTCCACAAATTTTTATCAATTAGTTTACTTGATAAGCTACTTGACATAAAAGCTATACTAATTTACAAAGTTACCTCCATATTTTATGCATATCTAAAAAAGGCCTTAAAAAACTGGTGGTGGTACCTACTGAGAGTTCCTCAAGCACTGAAATGTTGTGAAACTGATCATGTTGGAGCTCTTAGCTAAACAAAACTGAAGGACCATTGATATTATTTAGAGTCTCTTGCACTGACGTTTCATGGTTGCAATGAGTGCAACCGAATTATTTACTGTTTTTTTCATAATATTGCCCTGAAACTTTGATCTTTTGAATATCTGTGACAGTATTGTGTCTTCATGGCTTTCAGGTGAAGTTGACTGGGAGGCTTGATAGGGCTGTGGTTAATCAAGTCCCGCAGCTCAGGAGACGGCATGGTATGACTTACCTCATCCCGAGAACAATTTGAGTGGTACCACAAGTGACAGAAACATGCAGGAGGGGCCAGGACAAAGGGTGCATGTTCCTCATGGTATCAATCTGTGTTTCTCAACTTCTATGCCCTTTCAGATGGATTCTTCCATCGAGCTGGGTACCAGAGACGTTACACCCCCTGTAACATTTGAGACGTTATCTGCTAACCCACATCCTGCTGGAGATGAGGCTGGAGGGGTTGAAGGTATTGTCATGAATGGAAAATCAGTTCAAAAACCTAAGAGGAAAAAACACAGGCCAAAGGTCATTAAAGAAGGACAATCTGCTAAGTTGGAGAAGCCTAAAACTCCAAAGCCTCCCAAGGAAAAAGGGAATCAGGCTACCGGGAAGAGAAAGTACGTTCGAAGGAAGGGGCTAAGTACACCAACTGAACAACCTCCATCAGGAGGTGCTGATAGACAAACTAGAGCTGAAACAGTAGTCCAAAGATGTTTGAACTTCGATGCAGAAGACCAACATGGAGATTTGGATCTGGTACCCCAAACCCAGGAGGCAGGCATACATACTGGTCCTGGGGAAACTCAGCTATCAATGTCTGGAGTTGAAAGAAGTGATGTCCAGATTCCATGCCATTGGGGTGCTACAAGCAGCGCTATTTGCTCAGTTGACTCGATGGCTGATTTGCAAGAATTGCGGGTAGAGAGCATGCCTAAGAGAGTTAATTTTGATCTGAACAATTCTATAGTAAATCAGATGCCAACCAATTATTCTAATCTAATGAACAGCTCTGAACAATTTTTTCAGTTTGGTTTAAGAGATAAAGTTCAAAAAAATCCGTTATTGGATTGTCATTCTACTGTCCCAGTTAGATGTGCCTCTCATCTCACCAAATCAGTAGATCATATGCAGCACGCACCAGCCAATTTTGATCAGTACGCATATACATCTCAAGCTTGTACAGAAAAAGCATCCAGAAATTATCAGATGCTTCATAGTTATAGAATGCCTGAAAATATGAGGGCAGCTTCTCAGCATACTGAAAAGGTTTCAATGGGGGGCAGTTTCAATCCTGAGACTTGTGTAAGGGAAGGTGTGATAATAAAACAAATGGCCCAATATTACAGACTCCCAGAAAGTCCACTTGTACCTTCCAGGCATAGTAGTGAAAGGAATGCGATGAATGGAGATCTGAATGAATTTTCTGTGAAGAACGATCACTTGGAGGTTGCTACCAATGATAACTACCAAACTGGAGCAGCTTTTGGTTTTCATGATCCTCCAGGGTATTCAGATGTTCTTGCCATGGGTAAAAAAAGAGAACACAATGCTATCAATGGTCATCAAATTTCTTTTAGAATTGATTTCAACAACTCAAATAGAACAAGGCAGTTCTGCAGTGATGACCCTGTTTCCACTAACTCTGAAACATCCTATTATTCTGAAACATGCAAAAGGATGAGAGCAGAAAATCAATGCAATCGCCTTAATGGAGCCACAGGAAACTTTTGTTCCCCATCAACATTTTCACATAGTCAGAATACAAATAAAATTTCAGCTGTAAATTCTGGAATTTGTACCTTAGCTGACATACAGAGGTTGATGGTCCTTGAGAAATCACGAGCTTCCCGACAATTGATTGACTTTGGGGCATTAGGAAACAACATGGTTCAGCAACAAGTCGAACCTGCTTTGCAAAATACCCTTGGCGAAGATTTTGTTGCTTTACCTGATAAACAGTTCCGAAACTTCACTGCGCAGAACATAACATTGCCTGGCAGTACAGTGAGCCCACAGGGAGAAAGCAATATCCTGATGAATGGAATGCATCAAATTCAGTCTTGGGAAATCACATCTAGGCAGGATCTCTTTAGCAACAATTTTGATCTACCGGATAAATGGTCTGGATACGTGACACCAGGGCACACAAAATTGTCTAGCAGCGTAGTGAACCCATCTGTAGAAAACTATATTCAGAGTAATGCTATTCATCAGCATCAATCCTTAGAAAATGTTATGACTAAGGAGCCAGTTTTGTTGTCTGAAACACACAACACTTCCAGGCATGAGGCCCAGAACTACTGCATTGCTGCTGCTACCAATGAGCAAATCAGAACTACAAGTGATGAATATGTGAGGTCCCTTTCCCAACCAACAAACCAATCAACTAGAAGTGGGAACTGCAATCTGGACTCATCTAGATTGACTGCAGAAGAAAATTCCACTGGGAAGCCAAGAAAAAGGGGTCGTCCAAGAAAAGAAGCAAAACCCAACGGGGAACCAAAAGAAAGAGGCACTAAAGGAAAGCAAAATGTTGGTCGTGCAAAAAGTTCATCACCAAAAGGTGTCGGTACTGACTTAAAAACTGATGTTATTACTTATGCTTCTGAACCTTCCACTGGAATTACTCCTAGGATGGCAACTGTAGAGTCAAAAAGCTCTGACCATGATAAGTATAGTGGTACAACATCCAAGGCAACTCATAGTGGTATCATTCCTCAAGCTGCCGCACCAGTTGATCCTTTAGATGGAATAATTCAAAAGATTAAGCTATTAAGCATAGATAGACCAGACGAGATTGTGGCAGAGGTACCCAAAAATGCTCTTGTCCCTTATGAAGGCGAATTTGGTGCACTGGTTGCATTTGAGGGGAAGGCAAAGAAAAGTCGATCTCGGGCCAAAGTGAACATTGATCCGGTCACCACTATGATGTGGAACTTATTAATGGGGCCAGATATGGGTGATGGTGCTGTAGGGTTGGACAAGGATAAAGAGAAATGGCTTGATGAAGAAAGAAGAGTGTTCAAAGGAAGGGTTGATTCATTCATTGCTCGTATGCATCTAGTTCAAGGTATGAACACCAATTCAATCTTATATTTAGTAGTTTTCACTATTTCAGTCAACCTATATTCTGCAAATATTCAGATTGGTCCATGAAAAATTATATTATTATGTGTCCCACTAAATTGTATAGTTATAGATGATTGATTACCTCAGTTGGCATTTTGGAGTCCCTGGAAAGCAGAAATCACTGATGGTTTGTCATCATAGGGGGATTAATCGGATTCCATTTGAGCAGTGATTCACATTGTACCATGGGACACTGCAATAGTTCATAAGATGTGAATCTTCCATACATCATATGTCTTATATTACAGAGGACGTGTTTTTTTCCACAACAAAACTTACTTTTTTTCTATAATCTAATGTATTTACAGGGGACAGGCGTTTCTCTCGATGGAAAGGATCAGTCGTGGACTCCGTTGTGGGTGTATTTCTTACCCAGAATGTGTCAGATCATCTTTCTAGGTGAAATATAAACTTCTAGCCTAACTGAAGTAAGAATACAGTGTGCAATTTAACGTATTCATATACCAATTTTAGTCTTTTTCTGTTTTCAGTTCTGCTTTCATGGCAGTTGCTGCCAAATTTCCTGCGAAGATAGAAGTCCCTGTAAAACCTGTGGCTGAGATGTCTCACACACCTGAACTGAAGGACAGTTGTTCTGGACTGTTTGGTGATTCTATCACGTTGCAGGGGAAGTTATCCATTGAAGAGATAAGTGATGTTAGATCATTAGTTACGACTGAAGAGAATGAAGAAAGTAATAGTAACGACATAATTGGAAGTTCTTCTGGATATGGAGTAAACCATGCTGCTGGAGGATGCCATGCCTCTTATAGAAAGTCCCATGAAAACAGGCCATTGGGTTCTATTTTTCCAACTGCCGGCTTTTCAGCTGTGGTAGAAGCTGAAGATGGGTCATTTGAGGATGTTATTCCTTCACAAGTTTCTGCCATTTCTTCTCAGAATTCCCCAGATTACCTCTTTCACAGAACTGACCCAATAGGTTCCACTTCATTGCAAAATTTCATAGAAGAGAGCTATATCATGAGAAATATGTCCAATAGGATTGACAGCTCAACTGAGTATACAGCAGTAACACCAATGCAAGATCCAAAAGGCTTGCCCGGACCATCAGAGAATGATGGGCTTAATCTCCTTCCAGTCTCAGGTGCGAGCAAGGGTGTATTGCTCGATCTAAACAGATCATATCAGCCATTACATACTTCTGTGTCCTATGTTCAGAATGGTGAGTCTGATTTCACAGGTGTGCCATGTTTCAGCCATATGGATAAATCATTCTGCACAGGCCCTGATGGACTGAATCTTTCCAGTGTTACACAACCTGAGGCTAGCCTTTATCAGCTTCCACCTGCTTCTGCCATGGTCAACAATAATAAAACCAAAGTGACTGATTCATCAAGGCATTCTTTGTACAGTGTAAATGACCCACCAAGTCAGGAGAGGAGCACTTGCCCTTCTGATCCTCCGCAACAAGGTGATGTATCACCAATAAGTAAACAAAACCTCCAAGATTTACATAGTTCAGATAAAATACCATTTTCCAAGGGCCATTCTTCCTGTGGAAACAATTTTTTGAGGAACAAAAATGAAGCTTCTTTTGTGGAATCACAAGTCTATTCAAATCTTCATGAGGTATACACTGCCACAGTAGAGCAAATTCAATCAGGATGCAGCCAACATGGTAATGATGTCAGAGTGCAGACATCATATGAAAAGCCTCAGACTTCAACCTTGTGTGAAAACCAGAACTCTCATTCAGAGGTCTTGCAAGGAGTTGCTTCAGACTCCACTCAGAAGTTCACTGATACTCAAAAGGGGCCATCAGAAGTCTCTCAAGATGGAACAAAGGCCAAGAAGGTAAGGGGCCGGCCCAAAAAGAATACTTATGACTGGGACAGTTTACGAAAAGAAGTCCTTTCCAATAGTGAGGATATACAACGAAGCCATAATGCAAGGGATACTGTTGATTGGGAGGCAGTTAGGCAAGCAGAAGTGCGGGAAATATCTGAAACTATCAGAGAGAGAGGAATGAATAACATGCTAGCAGAACGGATAAAGGTAAGTGGTGGTAGAAGGAAAGATCTCCAAAAAGTTTATTCGTTCAAGCATGTACTCATATTTTGACTATCTTTTACGCAGGAATTCCTGGATCGTTTGGTGACAGACCATGGAAGCATTGATCTCGAATGGCTAAGAGATGTTCAACCGGACAAAGCAAAGTAAGTCTTGTGGAATACACTGAGAAAAATCATAAGAACTGCTGTGTTGCTAATTTTATAAGCCACTTCGTAGTATTCATATAGTTTAGAAGATTGTAAGTGTCTAACAAGTTTACTGCATAAAGTGTTTAGGTTTACTGAAGATTATAAAATCATCAGAGAAGAAAATTTATTCTGTAAACTTCCCCAAATTTATCATCAATGCAAAATCTTTATCTGGTCATGTCCCAATATGAATTAGAAAATGGACAGCGAAAATCTGAGAAGCGCATGCACATCACAATTGTCATCGTAGCAGTAGTTAAACACTTAAACATTTCATTTTAACAAGGTGTTATTGCCATTCTTGAATCTGTCATACACATTTCCTTTTATTCTTCCAGGGACTACCTTCTAAGCATTAGAGGGCTTGGACTCAAAAGTGTCGAGTGCGTTCGCCTCTTGACGCTACACCATATGGCTTTTCCGGTATATTTTTTTTCCCATCAATCTCCTAAAGACTTTTCAAGTATATTCCTTATTCTGAAGGTATGCTGATTCCCTAGGTGGACACAAATGTTGGTCGGATATGCGTGAGGCTTGGATGGGTGCCTCTTCAACCTCTGCCGGAGTCTCTTCAGTTGCACCTATTGGAAATGTACGTATCTTTATCTATGTAGTCGATCTTTATCAATGTATGATTACCCATTACGAGCCTGATCTTCTACCACTCAAGGTATCCCATGTTGGAGCACATACAGAAATACCTTTGGCCTCGATTATGCAAGCTCGATCAACGAACATTGTAAGCTTGGTTCAATCAGTACTTTTGGTAATATATTTAGGGAAAAATTTGCTGCAGGACACTCTGACTTTTGTGAAATTAGCTGCAGGACACTAACATATATTTAGTTGGCTAGATTCAATGACGCCTTTCATTTATGCAGGTATGAGCTTCACTACCAAATGATTACTTTTGGAAAGGTGATAGACATGAAACCTACATATCTAGTTATCCAACATGAGCCTGGTTTACTTTGAAGTGTGAACTGACTTATCTTTTCGCTTTCTTCCACTTTAGGTTTTTTGCACAAAAAGTAAGCCTAATTGCAATTCATGTCCAATGAGAGCTGAATGTAAGCACTTTGCTAGTGCATTTGCAAGGTAATTTCTGGAAATGCAAAATCCTTGTTACTCAGCTAATGGACATGCTGAGATATGTTTTTTAGACTTTATGTACATGTATGGATTACCGTTCTTTGTTTATTGCAGTGAATACATATATGTAGTTTCACACAATGAATTGCATGACAGAGTGTACCTACCAGATAATCTTTTAGCTATCAAAGTTATTACATTGTTGTAAATGACTCGATTCTCTCTGATCTGACCTTTGATAAAAGAGAATGGACTTCCTTCACAGAAAAGTTATTTACTCTGTTTTTGCAGTGTTCTAATACTCATAACATATCTAGAATGTCATGTAGCTGTCAAATGGTAATTGTGACGTTGCTAGTGGGCTTTAGTTCGCTCCAGTTTGAGTTCAATGGAATATTTCAGAGTTGTTGTCTTGTTGCATTTTCGTTGTATTTTCTGTCCTGTGAAATGCCAATTTCCACTAAGTGAAGGGGGTAAAAAAATGTTTTTTGTCAGTTTAATTTTTTTGCGGGCTGTAATCTAATACTGTACATTGAGAGACAATTGATAACACTCTATAAATACAGTGCTAGGCTTGCTCTTCCTGCACCTGAAGAAAAGCGTTTGGCTACATCGGAAGATCCAAATGTTGTAGAGTTTTTGCACCAAGCATACATAAACTCAAGGAATATAGGCGAACTTGATTGGAATGCAAATTATCCTAAGCCTGCTGTTTCCGGTAACCATCAGCCTATCATCGAGGAACCACTGAGCCCAGAACCTGAACCTGAAAATACGGAGACAAAGGAGGGTGCAATAGAGGATTTCTTTTGTGAAGACCCTGGTGAAATTCCTACCATTAATCTTAACATTGAGGAGTTTACACAAAATTTGAAGAGTTATATGCAAGCAAACAATATGGAGATTGAAGATGCTGACATGTCAAAGGCATTGGTTGCTATCACACCTGAAGCTGCTTCCATTCCAACTCCAAAGCTCAAGAATGTTAGTCGCCTGAGGACAGAACACCAAGTGTATGACATTGGCCTTGAAAAAAAATTATTGCTATTAAGAATAACTTAGTTCCTTCATTGCTTGTACCATCTATATTGCTGATGTTTGTTAACACCTGTGTTTTTGACTTCTTTACTTTCATCTGCTTGCAGTTATGAACTGCCGGATTCACACCCTCTTCTGGAAGGAGTAAGTTCTCAGCAGATACCAAATACTGCTGCTTCTTTATTTAATATTTTGTTTGTATCTTTCCAGTTCGAACAGAGAGAACCAGATGACCCCTGCCCGTATCTTCTTTCTATATGGACCCCAGGCAAGATTATTTGCTTGAAACATTAATGTGTCTGCCATTCTTCTAATGTTTAAGCGCACTTAACAGGTGAAACGGCACAATCAACTGATGCACCCAAGACATTCTGCAACTCGGGGGAGACTGGTAGACTATGTGGAAGCTCAACATGCTTTAGCTGCAACAGTGTACGAGAAACGCAGGCTCAGAAAGTCAGAGGAACACTTCTGGCAAGTTTCCTCGAGTCCCATTAATCTTTGGGTGTTGTAATATTGTATGTATTGATAAACCAAAAGTGTTCATTCTTTGGCAAAATTTAAGCAGATACCTTGCCGCACAGCAATGAGAGGAAGCTTCCCACTTAATGGAACATATTTTCAAGTTAATGAGGTGAATATTAGGTCCATATGTAATGATTTCTTTGCTAAAACAGTAGAAGAGCTTCTCTTGGCCATCAGATTTATCAGTACTACGAATGTCATTATGCAGGTATTTGCTGATCATTACTCAAGCCAAAATCCAATTGATGTTCCACGAAGTTGGATATGGGACCTTCCAAGACGAACCGTTTACTTTGGAACCTCAGTTCCTACAATATTTAGAGGTATTGCACCTCCTGATGATAACCAAGAGTTGGACCTTGCGTAAACATTTTACTCCCCCGCCCTCCTTTAAAACAAAGTTTCTTCCTTAATGATGGTTATGAGATTTTTGTAACATTGAGCCTTATGCAAATTAAAAATAGAATAAATTACTAACAAAGTTTTATGTTCATGATTAAATCACCAACTGTCATTGTGGTTTATATAGCAATATTTGTTGTGCAAGTTTTTGTTCTGTTGTGCCCACCAAGCACTAACTATATATTATATGTTTTTGCCAACAGGTTTGACGACTGAAGAGATACAACAATGCTTTTGGCGAGGTACCCACTTTATCTCCTTTATTTGATGATGTACGAACACAATAAGAAATGTAGTGTCAAATTACACACTAAGGCTACTCCCAATGGGGAGTTTCATGGGGTTCAACTCATTAATTAGCATACCACGTAGGATATCACGATGACATGGCGTCATCTTTACTAAGAGAGAGATAAAACCATCTTTACCGTCATGAAATTAACTGCCATTTGGAGCCTATGAAACTACATGAAATTTTACATTTGGTGGTAGTTTCAAACACCATTTCATCATCTTGCTGCTAATGTGGCTATCTTGGAAACATCAATATGAAACCCCCCATAGGGATTAGCCTACCATGATGTGTGTGGATTGGGGTTCTTGTCTGTGCTGTCGCCTTTTAAGTATCAACATCATTTTCTAATTAGAATGCTATTCATACTGGCATACTGTTAAATAACAGACATCAGTACCAGTAAGGTCATTAAGTCATAAGTCAACTAAGTCACCACTAGTCCAATTGTTTGACTTGGTAGACTATTACCACTAGTCTCAACAGGTTCTGCTAGGCAGGAGGCAGATTAGCGTGATGGTGATCTCAATGTGCATAAGTAACACTTGCATCCAGTTGACCATTGCCTTCCAGTGTATGGATAGACACAGAAGCTGCTGCCCTAGCCGCCGAGCGCCACCACCCCGACGGCGCTGCTCCCCCAAGCAGCATCGCCTACCCCGTTCTGAGAGCGCTATTCCCTCTGTGCCCTAAGCCCCCTCCCCATTGATCCCATCTGTTACGTGATCGGGCTCCTTCCTCTGCGCCACCATGTCGACTCCACCTCCGTGCTAGGCGGGTCTCTCTGCTTCTTCCCTCAGTGGTGACACCTCTGGCGTCATCTTTGTCAGCCACTATGGCTGTTAAGTCTCATATTCCCTTGGTTCTTGACTTGAAGAACTCTAACTTCACCATGTGGTCCTCCATCTGTTCAATGTGCGGCAATTTCGGCTTCTGCTGCACATCGACGGGCCCCCCTCCATAGCTGGCTGACCTGGCTTGGAGATTGTCGGCTACTGTGTTTGTATTGGATCTGTGGATCTGTTGCAGATGGCGTCCTCAACCTCGCCTCAGACACCCCTGACCAGACAGGACGACATCTCCGGGTCACCATTGAGAACCTCTTCTAGGCGACCGATGCTCTTCATGCCATCCTCCTAAGTCACGAATTCCATTCAATGACTCGGGGGGATTCCTCCATCGTCCACTACAACCTCCGCGTCCTGCGTGATATCGGCCAGCCTGTCCCTGAGGCCACGCTGGTTCTGAATCTGTCACGTGGCCTCAGCATGAGGAATCCAATACTGCCGATAACTTCAGTGCTTCAGACAACTTGTCCTTCGCCTCTGCTCGCAACCTGCTCCTCAAAGAGTTGCGTTTGGCGAACAAGATGAAAAACACATCGGAATGGGACAGCCTCTGCCAGCAGCAGCCTGAATTTATCGACCCCTCCGCTCCAGATTATGTGTGTCTGCTCCAGAAGTCGCTCTATGATCTCAAGTAGGCGCCTCGTGCTTGGTACCAGCGATTCGCCACGCACATCCGTCAGTTGGGCTTCGTATAATTAGCATCAGATACCTTCCTGTTCATCTCTCCAGCACAATATACCTTATGTTGTATGGTGATGATTTATCGTTTTGACAGCTTCGACGTTGGATTTACTTTAAACCGATTATTGCCCAACTTCACTCTGAGTTTGCCATGACTGATCCTGGGGTTCTGCATCATTTCCTTGGGATTCCTGTGACTCCTACTGTTGATGGTCTATTCCTTTGTCATTGACAGTATGCGATTGACTTGATCTGCTCCAGCGTGCTGGGATTGTGAGTGGCATCTGACTTCTATGCTGGTGGACTCCAAAGTCCAAATTGTCTATTACAGATGGGGCCAAGGTCGTTGATCTGTCTGAGTACAGAAGCAACGCCGAGGTATTGCAGTATCTGACTCTGACCTGTCCTGATCTGGCCTACGCTGTGCAGCAGGTCTGTCTATTCATGACCTGCGCAAGCTGCATCTGGCGCTCATCAAGGGCATCCTGTGCTATGTGAAGGGCACCCAGTCGGCTGGCCTTCATATTGCTATAGGTCCTATGGACTCTGTCACTACCTACTCAGGTGCAGACTGGGCAGGCTCTCCTGATTCGCGACGACCCACTTTGGGTTTTTGTGTCTACTTGGGTGATAATCTCGTTTCATGGTCCTCTAAGCAGCAAACCATGGTCTCCAGTTCCAATGCTGATGCTGAATATAGGGCAATTGCTCATGTCGTGGCAGAGTGTTTGTTAGCTTTGTCAGCTTTTACATGAGCTCCACATCCCTCTTGCTTCAGCGCAAGGTTTATTGTGACAATGTTAGCGGTGTGTATATGACTGCTAATCTTGTCCACCATCGCTGCACAAAGTGTATTGAGATTGACATCCACTTTGTCCGTGAGAAGGTGTCCTTAGGTCAGGTTCGAGTCCTTCATGTACCATCATGACTAAGGGCCTTCATGTGCAGTTGTTTACTGACTTTAGATCCAGTCTAGGTGTTCGTCAGGCTCCCCTGCAACTTGTAGCCACTCTGAGTTACTATAGTTACTATGCTAATTTATGAGATTATAGTAACTTATTACTATGTGATTTACTTAGCGCTACGATAAATATCCCCATGTGTTATAGTAACTCAATTACCATAAATATATATTGACATTATGGTAAATTAGTACATAAAATTGTACTAAATTAGTACATAAATTTATAGTAAATAGAGGTGGCTACAAAATAACTTATTTTTTAGCTAGTCACACTCACTGTTTCTTGCTAGCAATTATTTTATTTGTGATGGATTCAAACCGTTTGAATGTAGTTTTCTTCGTATTCGACTTAATAGACCACTAATGAAAAAATTGATTGTTTCACCACTTTATCGTGTGCACATTGTCGTCTTCGTTTGTTGGGACATGAGCTCAAATTGTATGGCTTTTCTGTATCTAGTGGGGAACAGAAAAGGGTATATTAAGGAGTGAATGGTTGACCTCAATTTATGGAGGAGTCCAAATTGGAGGTTAAGTGAAAAATTTAGATTATTTAGCACCATAAGAGGATTACACTAATGGAAACCAGCACTAATGAATGGAAGATTAAGGTATAGGCAACAGTGGATATTAGACACTTCTGAATTTGAGAACACAACTGCATTTATTATTCATATATATTGTGTGTTCTTTTCATATCTTTTCGTCAAATCTAACAGGTCTTACAGCAACTGTGCAAGGTTAATGTTTATCAACGACAAACTTTGTTTTATAAGCTACATCTTGCTTATGCTTAGTTGCCTTCTGTCTTAAAATGCCTGCAGGATTTGTGTGTGTCAGGGGCTTTGACAGGACAGTGAGGGCACCAAGGCCGCTCTATGCAAGGCTGCATTTTCCTGCCAGTAAGGTTGTTAGCGGCAAAAAGCCTGGAGCAGCAAGAGAGGAAGAATAATAGTACATTGAAGAAATATAGAGGAGCTAACCAGACTAGCAGAGGATGGATTGCCCAAAATGAGGTGCTGACCCAATAAGTCGCCGGATCATTCTAACAGAATGACTTACATCTGTAGTACCTTGCAAACCTGCGATGCTGATGTTATGAGGCGACATGACCCTTTAAATTAAATTCCATCTTTGGTAACAGCCTAGCTGTTCTTGCCAAACCACATTCTTTACTGCTGAAATTCAATATAGCAAATGAAAAAACCATAGTGCATAGTCCAGCCATTCTAATTGTACCTGAGTTAGTGACAGTGTCACATGTTGTACAACTGGAAGATGAACCTTGCAGTACAATGGTCGTACATGTTCTTTGATCAGTGTATACAATTTATGCTTCACCAGCCGTTATTCGATTGTTTCAAATAAAAGGAAATGCCATTTCAATTCATAATGTGAAGAAATTATTATATTTTTCCACTTTTGCGTGGAAAACTGTTTTTATGATCTAGACATGCAACATGCTGTTTGTCTGTTACATTGACATATAGATATCTACTGCTATATGGTGTCAGTTTGTTGATGGTCATGTAGATAAACTACTTCCCTGTTACTGTTGGTATGGTACCCAAGCATTGGCGACTTTTACCTCCAAGGTTTTCAATAAAGTTGTTGACGGCGAGTTGAAGAAATACATGAATGTTTAGTCCTCCCCTAGCCTCAGAAAGTTGAAAAGATAAGGGAACTGATCTTTTACCTCCTGCATACGATCCAGAAAGCTATTTAAATGACATAATCTGCATGCTGCCTGTAACGTTTGGAGCTGAGCTCCAGCTGCGGAGCTCAAGTGCTTGTAGTGCTGGATCATTTTTAACTGCTGGTCGGGTTTGCTGGCAGTGAACCTGTTCCTTAAACCGGGTGCTTCTTCACATGATCACTATGTAGATATGATATTTCCCCATCTATCTGGAAGTTGTAAGGATCGGAGTGTGAATATCCATGTCTGCACGAACAACACAAGTTATGTCTTTGATAGAATCAGGCTACATGACATTTCAGGAAATGTCGCTGAGTTGTTCAGTTCGGAGCTTCAAACGCCTTGCGGGCTAAAATGTTCTACTCCCGAGCCCGGCAACCGGATGCTCCAACATTGGCATTTCGAAACTTTTTTAGGCAACACCGGATGCTCCAACCGGATGCTTTCTTTGTTCACTGCGTTCAAACTTCGATCTGTGGTTTCAAGTCAGCGACTCCAAAAATGAAGCTGAGCTCCAGTCTCCAGAGCTGCTTTAGCCTTTAGGCAATGGGGGGCCCCATAAGCATCCATTCCAACCCAACTTTGTCTAACCAAAGAATGAATTGATGTGCTAGCTTTTCACGACAAGTCGACAACTCATCATCCTCTAGCCATACCACCGGTAAACAGCTAGAACACTTCTTGGCGGGCTCCACCTCCACCTTCACCTGCACGACCCCAACACCCCAAAATTTCAAACTATTCCATTATCAAACACGAAAAGAAACCGTCTGCCCTTTACCCAGTTCGATTTCCGTTATTCAGGGTTGGACAAAAGCAAGCAATTAGGGGATAGAAAGAACTCAGGCCAATCATATTCATATAATCTTCTCCCTTTGCACCTGGCATCTGTCATGGCTTTGAGCTTGAGCAGCGGTAGGAGGAAATGGGCGTGCCGAGCAGCGCACAGAGGAGGGAGGGCAGGGGCAGGCTGCCGCCATTTCCACTTCCACTACCACGTTCCGCGGCAGGTCTGGCCATTCTTGCCTCTCCGGTTGCCGGCTCGCTTCTCGCTGTTGCCTTATCTGCTGATCATTCCGGTGCTTTTCTTCGCCATGCTTGCTTTTCTCGTGTGTTTCGGCTGGTTCACCCTGGTATACTTTGTGACGTCTCTGTGGATCAAAAGAAATGGTCATGAGTTAGGGGTAAACAGCTCTGACCGCGGCAGCGATGCTGCTGAGCCTCGCCGGGAAGAAGAAGAAGGGGAGGACAGAGCCGTGAAGCCTGTGGCAGAGCGTGTTGGTGGTTCTGGCCTGTCAGAAGTTTGTGTCAAAAGTCAGGATATAAAAGAGTTGTTCGAAGATGGGTTCTCTGAAGAATCTCGGTACATAACTAGGATGGCGTCACCGGGAGTCTGCGTAGACAACAACGAGCATGCCGATGAGGAGGAAACTGTAAAAGAGGTGATGATGTTTGAATCAGACAAGAAGGAAGTAGAAACATTTGTTGAATTGGATGGTTCTTCAGAGAAGCATCAGCAGTTGATGGAAACTCCAATTGATTGTTCTGTCGAAGAGCTTAACACCAGAGAGTTCGGCACCTCACTTACTAGTAAAAACTTATTCGATGTGCCATATGATGAAGAATTTGTTGGAAACAAAAAAGAAATGGAAGTTTTAAGTTCATTGGAGATTTTGGAATTTATTGACAAGCATGATGCTACGGAAATAGTAGCGAATGGTGCTGCGAGTGATTTTGAGACTCCAGAGGCACCTTCTTTGGATGATTCAGTTCACCATGATATTGGAAACGAACACAGAGAGGAGATCGAACAAGAACAGAGCACAACAGCATTATCACATAACAATGTTGTTGACAGGCTACCTGAAGGCATCCTTCAAGAATGGCAAGAAACACAAAATCTAGTCACTGAGCACAACAAGAAGCTTCCTGAAGATATCTCAATAGAAGAGGATGGAAAGCATGCTGTTGTTATTTCAGATGAAGTTCAAGATTCTCTATGTGACCCAACCGTGTTGCCACTAGATTCTGTCTGTGAAATGGAACCTAAAACTTTAGCAGCTTCAAGCACTCCCTTCTACCAAGCTACTAGTGACCAAGATGGTGAACTTGAAGAAGAGCTTAGTAAGAACAAGAGAGTAGAGTCATCAGCTTCTGCATCTACTGTTCGTGATTTTGCATATAACCATTGGCGAATAATAGAACAACTTGATAGCTTTGCAAGTGAAGAAAGTATTCACCAGGAGGGTTCACCAGAAAATTTAGCTCTTGAAACAGCTGAGGATGAGATCAGAGATGAAAACTGTACCTCCACGGTGAGTACGGAAGGACATTTACTTTATTTTCTTATAATTACTGCTGAATTTTCCCGGGCTCATGTCTCAACTGAATTTGAAAGGGAGCTTCCAGTAGATTGCCTCTCCTTAGGAGGTCCCCGACACAGTGGTGGAATTTATGTGGAGTCCTTGATGCGTTTTCTGGAGGTGAACACTAAATTAGGGTGAGAAGCAGATCCCCTCTGGCCTCTGTGGTCATTCATCCTTTGTCAGGCTACATTTGTTGTGTTCCTTTCTTTTTTCTACGTATATTTTTTTTGCACGTGAGTAACTGTGTTGGAACTAGCATAGTATAAAACACATTTTGTTTAGTTGTGTGAAAATTTCAAAAGTCATATGGCACGTGTTTGAACATAGTCAGTTTAGTACCCTTTTTGTTGGTCATGTGATGATTGCAGAATATGTTGGAAGCTGAGGAATAAATTACTCCAAACTAATCCATTTTATTCACTGTTCTCATCTCACACTTGTCCTTTCGATTTCTCGACATATAATTTTAGGTGATTGCATTTAATCTGACTTCTAATAACTATACATTGAGCTTCTTTAGTGTCAGTTTTTTAATCATCTTGCATCCACATTGCTTTTTTTTTTTTGTCTCAGATCCTAATATGTTACCAATTTTTTTGCAGATTTTCAGAGGTCATCAGGGAGGCATTAGGTCTGCTGAAACTCAAGATATTTTAACATCAATGCATTTTGCTATTGACAATATGTCTCATGACTTGAGTTTGTTTTTTCTTTAGCTTCCTTTGCCCTCGCCCCTCCGCACTGCTGTGTTCAGTGCTATGGCTTTGACTGTTTGGGTTTTTTCTTGATTTTTTGGAAGATTTTGGACTTTGCCTTTTGGATATTGATCCTGAAGAGAAGGACTGGAAGGGTTGTTTTTATTTCTTTTGAGGATTGAAGGATTCATTGATAGGTTTTTATTGATTGATCGTACTAGACACGTATTTCTGAGTTTTTGATTGACTGAATTTTTTTCTTCTTTTTTTTTTTGCTTTGCCGAAAATGGCTATTGCAACTATTCCTTATTTCTTGAGATTGAAAAAAGGCTGGCTGATTGTAAAATTGGTGTGAACGGAAATACATCTTGTAAGTATATATAGTTTCGGCTAGTCTACTACTCTTGTCCTTTTTTTATGAAAAGAAAGGACCATGAGATCTGCTGAGCTGTATAAAAGAGTTTACATATATAGTATACATTTGACACACATACGTACTATATTTCTGGTTTGATTAAAACCAACGGCAGTTTAGGTTTGAATATATCGCCATGCCTGGAATGGTACCTTCCTGTAAGGTAAAGGCAGTGTTACTGTGTTAGCCTAAACACTAGATGTTAAACTTTTAGCTTTTTTTTTTCAGGTGAAACAGCCATTAAACGAGCTAAATGGCCTATTAAACAAACATGACTCGACATCGTGTAACATGTACACGGGCTAAACAACCATGTAGGTGAACAGTAAATAAAAGGGATCAGTCTACCTAACCTAACTTCAGAGTTCAGAGTAAAGAGTCGACCGACATGTTCAGAGGGTGCTGGTGGAACGGATTAAGTTGGCAACCTCAATTGACTGGAGTCTCGTTTTCGGCTTGCATCAAAGTGGTTCCATATATCTGTGAAATGGCAATCAGACATTGGTGGTGAGAGAAGATTTGTGCAGAGATTAGTCGAAATGTGTAGAGCTTCTTGTTGCTATATTTTCCCTTGTTCTTGTGTTCCTGATTTCCGCGTGATCTGTTCACATGTCAATGCCATAGTAAGACTTGGTGCCGGTACAATTAGGCGTCCCATGAAATCAATCACCAACCCAACCACCATCAGCGATGGAAGTCACCCAACGTCATCCGTATCGTGGCGGAAGGGAGATGGGGAGAACATCTCCTACGCTGTCACCCCTTTAGGTGCTCCGTGCTATAAAACACGGTAACACCTAAACCTGTGTATCTAAAATTCATCAACAAATATAAATGGACGGTGCACGCAGACATCTATCATCATGCATAATTTGAAGTTGAACAAAAAATTGTGTAAAGAAATATAAAAAAGAGAAATCAGCACATAAATACTTGCAGGTTTTACTGTTTACAAACATACTGCTATTCATGGGCTATTTCTCTTTTTTTTATATATATCTCTTTGTAACCTCAAATTTTGCATGACGATAGATCAGTATATGCTCTATCCATTTATATTTGTGGATAAATTTTAGATGCACCAGTACTACCGTGTTTGATAGGAGATGTTCTCGCAAGATGTGGCCAGGATGTGCCTGTGAAGTGTGCATCTGTCCCGTCGCATCTGCTGCAGATCCGGCGGGCGGAGGCCGATGGCACGGGCCCCTGTCGAAAAACGTTTCCAGCTTCGTGGACCACATGAACTGGAGGCACTGAATATGGCCAAGCCAATTAACCTTAAGTAGCCATAATAAATCGGCTGAAAATGTGAAACAGGATCAACCGAATAATTGTAATGCTTGGCACATGGCCCAATAATCAAGTCTCTGTAACCCTCTCAGTGCTTCAATTCAGTGCGCATGCTAGGAGTTGACTAATGAGGAAAACTATTAGCTCATTTTTACATCTCTGGTATCAAAAGTCAAGACCCATATTTTGTTATTCCTGATCCAGTGCACAGAACTACAGATAGCCATAACGAATTAATACCTTTCAAAATTTCATAAACACATGAATTGGTATAATTTTTTCTCATGCGCTAAACACATCATTAATGAATTTTCTATAAATCACAACACTATGTATAGTTTATCTATACCATTTAATTGAGAGCCCGGAGTTCGTATTGCGTTTCTCCATCAGTTTCTGGTGAAACAACGTCAAATGGGTAAAATAAAATGGCTCACCCAAAGCCCTCACGTGAAGCACCAAAATGGCTTCACCAACTTCTCCATCGTCGAGTATTAACCATGTGTTTGGATTGATGGTTGGGGCATGTCAACCTAGATCGACCCACGTTTGGATGGAAGTTCATGTGGATTGGGTCTAACCCACTAAAGAATAATATTTCTCCTAGACGTGGATTCTCTCTATTCCTCCAAATTGAGAGGACGGACCCACTTCATCCCCGTCTGCTCACCATTTCTCCTATGAGCGCCTCTTGCGTACCTAGGATGGGACAGAAGTGGCCTTTTGCTGGCGGTGCTTGGCACGATAGAGCTCGCGGTGGCTAGCAGAGAACGAAGGGCAGCATTGTTTGGGTCTCGAATGGAGTTCTTAGAAGCGGCCCTTGCTGGTGAAAGGACAGAGCGAAGGTCAGAAGCGGCCCTCACCGACGAAAGGACAGAGTGAAGGCCATAAACAGCCCTCACACTGGGCGGGGAGGCGGCTAGTGGAAGCACCCTCCATAGTGAGCTCAGGGGAGGAGGCCAGAGGATGTGCATGCTGATGACCTCAAAGGCAATGGAGGCGGCCCGTGGCGGGAAGCTCAGAGCGGGGGTGGCGGTGACGAAAGGAGCAGCGGTGGAGGCTATGCGATGGGTAAGAAGGTAAGGGAGAAAAAACAGAAAAAAGAAGGCAGTGATAGGTGGGCCGCTTGAATGACGATTCCTAATGGTATGACGATGACATCCATCTCATCTCTCTCAACTGTCCAACCAAACAAAAATAAAAAAACTAGGTTGGACCTAACCCTCCTATCCAAATACGAGATGGGTCCAACCAAACCTAAAAATTGGGTTGGAAACAACCCCACCCCACTTGGTCCCAAAACCTAAATGTTTTTACAATTACCACCTCGCAGCTAAAAATATCTTTAGCTTAAAAAAAGCTGCTTCACCATTAAAGCTAAAGCTAAAATCACTTTCGAAGATATGTGTGCACATTGATCATACGTCATGGCCAGTGCAGTTTGTTATTTTGAGTCCATCCTGGCTAATATTCTGGGCAGGATCTACCACAGATGATACCTTTCTGAAACGACCCGGATTTTCCGATCTGAAAACCCGAATCCCTGTACCCTTGTGGTAGTCCCTGGATCAGTCGCTACCACGTACAGAACTCGAAACAGTCGAATAACAGTTCCAAACCATCGATAGAGCATCACAGAGTTAATAAGTTATTACAATCCCAAGACAGGGTTCAAATTATTCGCCACGCAGGGCTAAACAAGCAAAGTAAAGATAACTAGCGCTAGGAAGCTTGTCGGCAGACCACCATCTTCTCGTCTCCTCCACAAGCTGGCTTGAGCGTAGACCGTCGCCTAGTCGTACCAGTGGTCGAAGTTGGAGTCGAACTCCGCCTCGTCTCCAGGATACTCACTCTCTGTTCCCAAGGAATGGAACAGGCACACGTCACCGACTGAATGCAGCTTTAAGTGGACTAATATACTAATGGTATAACAATAATGCAAAATAAGTATATAACTTCATCCCACCACAACCCACAAAACTGTCCCCGGGCTAGTCCCATCACATGACGGGTTCCCGGAGACATCCACCTCAATACACACCTCCGACTCTCAGCGATGCACAGCTTCTATCCTGGCATCTCAAGAGGGATAACCAGATCCCAAGGTAGGCAGAGCACAACCTACCTGTCCCCGGCTACCCCTACGTCCTCACACTCTCACCTATAGTGGAAGAGAAGCAGATCCCAAAACAATGGCCAACCACACTGAAGAACACTGCGTCATCCGGAATCGAAACCCCGGCTATACGTATAGATCATGACACTCTGCAGAGGTTGTACACCTGTACCCAAACCGGGCTGCGACTGGGGATCATCCAGTCGAGACGTAGCCCACAACTAGTAAACCTCCTAGTAAGAATGGCACCTTCCTGGTCTCCCGGGTCTGGATGCCTCCACACGTAGACATCGGCCCCAAGGAAATGTGAAAGCATACCACCAGAGCTGCCCATCGGGGGTGTAAGGCACGGGCACTCACCCCTCACACATACACAAACTGTGATCTCCTGCATTCGGGTGCCTCCTTAACTAGGCTAGTCGTTACCGGTCACATCTCAGGCAAGTTGGCGTGTACGGTACAGTGAACACAGGACAGTTAACAAGGTTTAAATTACCGGTACGGGAGGCAGTCTTCTTTCCTCACCCTCTCAACTAACCTCCTACACCTGGCTCCAAGTCATAAAACCACTAGGGGGGTCCAACCCCCCTAGGGTACCCTAGGGGGCCATCTCCCCTAGAGTCCACCAGGTGACCCAGAAGTCACCCTGCCCCGATATAAGATCGGGTTGTTATTACCCGCACCGGCAAAGACCTAGTAGGGCCAAAATCACCATACACCTTCCCAGTTTTACCCCCACACTCACACCAAGAATATCTACCACTTATCCCGCACACAAGCAAGCATAGCATCTCATCATCATCATATAGCAAGGTACGATATGATAAGCAGTAGGTAACAAGGCATACGATAAGTAGAACAGGCTATGCAAGGTTCACAGCTCAAACAACACATGCAAGCATAGCGTATCTAGTAAGCAATGCCTATAGGAATTCAAAGAAGCAGTCGGGCATGAACCTGAGTGAGTGGGGTAGTCGTCCTGCTCGGTGAAGTGGTCCTCCTCGGTCAGTGCTCCTCCGACGGCGGCTCCTGTTCGTAAATCAGTATAAGTCTAGGGGGCTATTTGCAAATAAGAGCCAAATGGAACACCAAGAAAGACCCAAGTAACTTCATTTGCATTTTTTAAAGTGTTATTCATCATTTTAGAAAATTATAAAAATTGATTTCACATTTTTCTGAGTTAAACTGAATTAGTTATGAATTTTCTAAGTTTAAATCATTTTCTGAAATTATTAAACGTATTTTGGAAAAAGGGAAAACTTGGAAAAACCACAGCGCGACACGTGGCCTGCTGACATCAGCACAGGATCCACCGGGTGGTGACGTCAGTAGTGGACCCTGCTGACGTCATCGTTGACTCGTCAACGGTCAACGGTCAAAGTCAAGGGTCAGTGGGCCCCACACGTCAGCGTGTGGGTCCCAGCGGTCAGTGGGGGCTCACCACCGACAGGTGGGCCCCCGCGGTCAGGCGGCTCGGCCGGCTCGGCTCGGCCGCGTGGGCCAAAAGCCCACGTGGGCCTTGGGCTCAGCCCAGGCCAGCCACGGCCCAACCGCGTGCGCGAGCGGCGTGCGCTCGCGTGCGCTGCTCGCCAGGCGTTCGCCGGAATGCCTTAGCACGGCCGAACGCCGGCGAGCTGCGTGCGCGGTGCACCTGTATGCGTGCGTGCGTGTGCGAGTGCGTGCTTGGGCGCGTTCACGTGTGCAAGCCGGCGCAACGCGCACGAGTGCATGCGCGGGCGTGGCTAGGCACCACGACGCGGCACGGCGGCCGGAACGGCTCGCCGTGACGGCGAGCTCGCGGGGCAGCGGCTACGTGCGCCTGCGGCCGCGTCTTGAGCCAAAAGCTGGCACCTTGGGGCTCCTACAAGCGGCACGAAGGCCGGACAGAGGGGACGGGGTCCTACGGCGGTGGCGTTCTACTGCTGCGGCTCACGGCGACCCGTCGGAGCAGAGCAGAGGCGCGGCGAGGATAAAGGGCTCATCTTGGGCTTGAAAAGAAGGGCTAGGTGGTGCAGGGTGATCGACGGGGCCATGGCGAGTCGATGCAGGCAGGCGTGGGGTAGAGGTGCGGCTCGGCGTGTCGTCTTCGTCTCCGGCGGCGGCGTAGTCGACATCGGGGTACAGCTCGTGGTGGTGTGGCGTCGTCCGTCCTCCGCGAGCTCTGGCTTGGCTCCAGGCAACCGCAAGGCGCCTCCTTGCCGTGGCCCTCTCCCTCTTCCTTCCTCCTCTCCCTTCTCCTCCTTCTTCTCCAGTGGCGGCGGGTGGAAAGGGGAAAAACCCCAAATTGAGCGACAAGGACGGCCGAGGAGGTTGGTAGGAGTTTTATAAGCGGCGGTCTAGGGTTTGGGCGTGCGTGCAGTGGTAGGTAGGGCTCGCGACGGGATGAACGGCGGTGGCGCACAGTGAACCCGGCGGAGACACGCGGTGCGCATCCAAGGGCTTGGCGGCTAGGGTTTTGAGGGCAAAAGGGGTTGCAGGCAGCGCGGAGCGTGCAGCGCGCGTGAGCGGCTTCTAGAGGGTTCTCACGGCGCGGCTGGGTGAGCGCGGGAGGCCGGCGGCGGCAGACAGGGTCATGCGATTCGCATGACCCCTGTCGAGAGGAAGGGGGTAAAGCTGACAAGCGGGCCCGGCTCGTCAGCGGGTGAGAGACAGAGCTGGCTGCGTGGGCGAGCGAGAGGAAAGAGCGCGCCGACAGGTGGGGCCAGCCAGTCCGCGGGCGAGCGAGCGAGCGAGCGCGTGGCTGGGACGAGCGTGCCGACATGTGGGGCCGGGCTATCGTCGAGAAAGAGAGGGGAGCGGGTGAGAGGAAGGCGCCGACAGGTGGGTCCTACCTGTCAGCGAGAGGGCACGAGAGCGCGGCGCGGGAGAGAGAGAGCGCGCGTGGGCTGGCGGCCGTTGGCCCGCGGGGCCGGCGCGCGGGTAGAGGCAGAGAAGAGAGAGAGAGATGGGCCGGGCTGGAGAGTTAGGTGGGTTAAGGCCCAAGTTAGTTTTAGGTTTAGAATTTGAATTTAAATTCAAATTCAAACCCCACACAAAGATCCAAATAAAATTCCAAAGAAATTCGAAATGCCACTCTAGTATTTAAATAGTCCTTAGACAATAAATTATCTTTTTCTAGGAATTTTTAGGGGAGAAATGAAGACATCCTTAAAAGTAAGCCAAGTTTTCCAAGCACAACAAAAGTTTCATCTGCTATTGGCCGCCATGATACGCGGCGCAAAGACACCTCATCTGCCGGACTGAAAAAAAGATTCATCAATATTTAAAAATCGACTGCTCAGAAGCAACAGACAAGCACATGAGAGATTGAGAGTTTTTTTTTTGAGGAAATGAGAGATTGAGAGTGAGGGGGAAAACAGACTGAGTTTTTTACAAGTATTGGGCCAGGAGGCCATTTCGACACTCTGCATGCCTAGCCACCGTTTCGGCCCACCGGTGGGATGAGCCAGTGAACTCACCAATGGTGAGATTGAACTGTTAACCCAACTCATAGTGAAGCTTGAATGTCACTCCTGGCGCCTCTATTTCTTTGACGCTCTCCTTGTTGGTGAAGATATCAATCAAATGTTGGGTGCCGCTTTGCCGACCATCCCGCTTTTGAGGCTCTCCCCTCAAAGGGCATTGGATGAAAGTAGGCAGCGTCCGGATGTGCTTTCATTTAGTGTTGGACCCGATTTGAAGGGATGTCGTCTTTTCCGGGGATACTTTGGCCCAAAACTTTTCACCCACCATTAGCCCAAATCCTGTTTGCAAACCCTCCCAAATCGTTGGAGAATGGCAACCGGGCGGCCTAGCTGCGATGGGTGGTGTGGCCTATTGGGCTTGAGTGAACCTAGCAAGCATGTTGTTCAGCCATGGTTATCTCTGACGATTGATAGATTGCTATGCGGCTTAACGGGAAGTTCTATTTCTTGGCTATTGGTCATAGGTGCTATGCTGGCGCCTTTATTTCGTCGATACTCTCCTTGCTGATGGGGATACTTTCCTATACCAAACGCCGCCATTACTGGCCATTCCTCATTTGGGGCTTCGTCCCCCTGAAGGGCGTTAGATGACGGTTAGTGGCGCTCCGTATGTGCCTCTTTTGATGTAGCCTCAGCTTTAAGGAGGTCGTCATTTCCGGTTTGCAAGCCCTCCCAAGTCGTTGGAGGGTGGCAATGGCACGTCGTAGCTACGAGGGGTGGCGTGGGCACTTTTGGCTCGGGTGAACCTGGCAAGCAAGTTGCTGGGTTGTGGCTCCTCCGACATAGACCGTCACCACATGTTGTCTAGCTGTATGGGAGTTATAATTTTTCATTTTTCTCTATGCTATTTGTTTCCTCTCTGTACCTGTTAGTTGAGCTTGTGCCTATAGTTTCTCTCTATCTCTCGCCGCATTGCTGAGAACTCATTTACTCTCTTGTTGGTATGTCAGGACTCAGACTTCTATTGAGGTGTCCTTATTTTGATCAATGAAATCAAGTCGTTGGGATCCCCCCTCGAAGTTGTTTGGAGAAAAAAATTATTATAAAAGTAGACACATATTCTAAAAGTATGTTGTCTGAACATCACGATATCTAAATCGTAAACAGGAAACTTAAACAATACATAGAAACCCAAAATCTCTAACAACCTGCTTTAGTAGTATTCTTTCACGGCTTGTTTTGTGATGCTGACTCCAAATAAACCAACTTTGTCTAACAAAAGCTGGCATCTGGCAACAAAATCCAGTATCGGAGCAAAAGCCATCTCGTCACTTCGACACCTACATGAACAATGAAGATATGCAAGATACCAATAACTGTTGTTAGACTCATATGGGCTGGCAACCACATTAGAGCAACCCTGCTGTAAAACTGGTGCTCTATATCCAGTTTAGAGATGCTTTCAAACACAATCTTAAGGATCCAAAGGGAGTTGCTGCTACAGCTACTCTAAAATTGGTGTTGTATATGATTTCCCTCCAATTCTCTTCCCTTTGAACGTGACCCCTCCAATTGCTGCTGCAGCTACTTGCACGAAAGCCCTCTCCAAAGCGATGCGCCGTTGCCTATTTGTCAGGGTAAAGTTTGACTCCAAATGGAGAAAAAGGAAAATAGGTATATATCATTGAGAAACATTATATGATTAATTTGAAAATCAATATAAATTTCAATTTACAAGCATTTCTACAAATTATTGAAACTAATTACCGGCATAGTTTCACATGTTTTAAAGCTAGGGATGAGATTGTAACTTTACTACTACGATGCTATTGAAAGTAAAACAAAGGGCTATTGGCTTTGCTCATCCTCTTTGCCGGGCATGTATTGTTTAGTCAGGTTCTAAAAAGGAAAAAGGAAACAAATTTGCAAGAAGTACGCATCAGCTGCGAAATTACTAGAAGAAGACATCACTTAATATATATGTGTGACGATTTTCGCTGAGAAAGTAACACTTGCGATGAACACAAGATCGTACCCATTCGAAACATAGAATCTATTTTAGTATATGCAAGAAGGCTGGCTGTTCAACTTACTCAAGCTCATTAGACTCCCTTTTTTGACCCCACCCTACGCTAGCGTTGCAGAAAAACAAGCTGGCTCGCAAGGCGTCCAACCTTTGCAAGCACGCTATACATTTCTTTTTCCTTCCTTTGGTGGATTGCTAGCTCTGATCACACTACAGTCATCCTGTAACTACTCCAATGTTGTCACAATCTCGCTCCTATTTCTTCTCGTCCTACTCAGATTTGACCATTATATACACTGAAATTGAGACAAGAAGATAACATCGGGAGAGCGTGCGGTCCAAACCAAACATGACAAGAAGCTCGCTCGCTCGCTCCCGATCTATTTAAACTCACCATACTTCTCCACTTCGTCTACGCTAAGCGTGTCACGAAAATCCCAAAACGAGGTTGTAACTCAGAAAATTCTAATCCAATAGTGTGGGTGCGATGACTGGTCGCAGTTTCGCTGTAGCTCCAGTACTCCTTGCCGTGCTCGTAGCATCGGCATGGCGAGCGGCGGCGGCGGCGGCGGCGGAGAGCAGTAGTGCTGCCGACCTCATCGACCGGCTACCGGGCCAGCCGGTCGTTGACTTCCCTATGTACTCAGGGTATATCACCGTCGACGAGCTCGCCGGGCGGGCACTATTCTACTGGCTCCAGGAGGTGCCACCGGAGGCCCAGCCAGCGCCGCTCGTGCTGTGGCTGAACGGTGGGCCTGGGTGCTCGTCGGTGGCGTACGGCGCGTCCGAGGAGCTCGGCGCGTTCCGCATCCGGCCCGACGGCGCGACGCTGTTCCTCAACGAGTACCGGTGGAACAAGGGTATGCATGATTACTTTACTGCCATGAATATGAGAGCTTGCCTTCTTGTTCCTGATGACTCTGAGATTGAATTGTGAATGTAATGGATGCAGCTGCGAACATCCTGTTCCTGGACTCACCGGCCGGCGTGGGGTTCTCGTACACCAACACCACCTCCGACCTCTACACCGCCGGCGACAACAAAACAGGTACGTCTTCATGACGAGGCCTTGCTTCCATACTCTGTTGCAGTGTTTGCTCTGCGTGGCTTCATCAGCAATAATCGATCAAAAATGTCGTCGCAGCTCATGATTCGTATGCTTTCTTGGTGAAATGGTTCGAGAGGTTCCCGCAGTACAAGTACCGGGATTTCTACATCACTGGGGAGAGCTACGCAGGTAGAGTAAACACTACTTGCTTTATTTTTTTCCCTACCATGTACCGTGGTCTTTACTACCAGTTCCACTGAAATATCTTGAAAAAAAAATGAATAAATGGGCAGGGCATTACGTTCCAGAGCTGTCCCAACTTGTGTACCGGAACAATATCGGCATCAAGAAACCCATCATAAATTTCAAAGGCTTCATGGTACAGTACTTGCTCTCCCAACTCCATCGTGCATAGCTTGTCTTTTTTTCTCTCCAAACGAACCACACCACCTGAAAGCTTCCTTCCATATGGTGGCCTGCTGAAACTGAAACCGTTTGGCAGGTGGGCAACGCGGTGACCAACGACCACACGGACTACAAGGGCATGTTCGAGTCGTGGTGGAACCACGGGCTCATCTCCGACGACACCTACCAGCAGCTAAAGACCACCTGCCTGAACAACTCCCTCATGCACCCGTCGACGGCGTGCAACAATTCCCAGGACGTTGCTGCAGTGGAGCAGGGCAACATCGACATGTACAGCATCTACACACCCCTGTGCAACCAGACATCGTCCTCGGCGAGTGGAAAAGGGAGGCCGATACGGCGACGACACGTGAGTCACGAGTATCTTCATTCGCCTACATGAACTGCTGTTTCGAGTGTTTGGAGTTACTGATCATGTGGATGCTATGTGCTCGTCTAGCGATGGACGATGGGCTCGTATGACCCGTGCACCGAAAGCCACTCACTAGTATACTACAACCGGCCGGAGGTGCAGAGAGCCCTCCACGCCAATGTCACTGGCATAAACTACCCATGGGTGACCTGCAGGTTCGTACTTGAATTAATATGCTTGCAGGGAGAATGCTCTTAGAAAAATAAGAGATGTGAAAAAAGGGTGCTAAGTAGTGGTTGTCTATGCTTATTCTGGTTTGATCTTTGATTGGCAGCGACCCTATATACGATTACTGGGGAGATTCACCAATAACCATGCTTCCAATCTACAAGGAACTTATTGCAGCTGGCCTTAGGGTATGGGTCTTGAGGTTAGTACCTTACTGCACCTTGATGTGCTTGAATTTAGCCACGCTTTTTTCCTTCTCGATGAGATGCAATGTTCCGATTCAGAAAAATACATTCTTTTTTTTTCTTGCAATTCGTACATGAATTTAATAGTTTCCAAACTGTGTGAACTATGTTTTGTGCAAGAGATTCCTCCAAGTATTCTTATGTCAGGGCAAATGATTGTGCTGAGTAGCCACTTTAGAAGGTGTGTCTCGTGCATTGCGTCATCTGCAGAATATTCCTTTGTTGACCAATCCTTGTCTTCACTAGCAGCAGGTCACAACTGGACCACTCAGTTGTCCGCCGCGCTGTGACGTTTGCGAAATTGTTTGCAGAAAATTTGTCGAACTATTAAGAAATTTCCAGTGATATTCAACTGAGTGTCCCTGTCAACCTGTCACACAGAAGATTAATGCGAGAAAAATATGCTGGAAAGCGAAACAGTACTGTACTGCATTGCAATCAACTACCCGGACAATTTATTTTCTCTCTGGAGGCGTGGATAGGCTTTAGTCCTCGCAACCAGAGATCGCAGAAGAATTGCGACGACAAGTCATCTCCTGTGCTAACATGACGAGTTTGCTAAGCTGTCTTAATTACCTGCAAAACTAATAGAATGATTTGGTCTTCAATTAATTTGGCAGCGGAGATACGGATGCAGTAATCCCTTTGACATCAACAAGATACTCCATCGATGCTCTGGGTCTACCAACTACCACAAGCTGGTATCCGTGGTATGAGAACAACCAGGTCAGCTTCATTCCATTCAAGTTGCCTTCATCATTTTCGATAAAAAAGCTCGACTTCTTCAGATGAACCCCATGATAGAAATTTCTCAATCATTGCCACATTGACGGTCATTGTTCAAATCATCCAAGTATCCACATATATATACCACAAGTTAACATCAGACGCTTTGTTTAATCATTTTCTGACAATTTTTAAATAGGTTGTTGGCGGCTGGAGCCAAGTGTACAAGGGCCTGACCTTAGTGACAGTTCGTGGTGCGGGGCATGAGGTTCCTCTGCATCGCCCGCGACAGGCACTCATATTGTTTCGGCATTTCTTGCAGGGGAAAGCCATGCCTCAAAATGGAACAGTATCGTAGCTATTATTCATTCTTTTGTGAACAAATAAGGTGAATAACACGATAAACACGTCCGTGTCATACACTTGTCGTTCATGTAGTTATACATTTCAATGTATGTACTATACACAGGCAAAATACAGAAAAACAAATCCATTCACTGTTTTTATTGTTGTTCTTCTCAATACCAACAGAATGAGATGTAAAGGAGATTGCTGCCCAAAAAGCTGGTATTCACAAATTGTTTTTGGGGCCGGGGTGCATATACGGCCCTCTTGTTATGCTATGAGTTTACAATACCGCAACACATTAGTGTTCTGAGCCACTTCTGACCCATGTATTGGTCAAGGTGGAAACTAGAGCCCTCTTTGGTAGGGCCTCAAAAGGAGCTTCTCAACCGACTTCATATGATGCCCTACCAAATGGTGCATTGCAAAACAGCTTAAAGGTTAAAGCCAGAGATGAAGCCCCAAACGGCTTCCACTAGGAGGATGAAGATGAAATTTTTGTGGCTTCTGCGGCTTCTCCTCACATCACAAGGATGAAGCCGGAGAAAAAGTCGTTTTACCAAACGTTTTCTAAATGGCTCCAACCCTATCAAACAAGCCATAGCAGGAGCCATTTTGATTGAAGCCGCAACCCTACCAAACAGGTCCTTAGTGTCATCAAGGTAATCTATAAATAAAGGCAAGGAATAGATTATAAGCCTTTGTGATATAACACCTCCGAATGGATTCTTTTACACAAAGAGAGAAGAAATACACTACGTGGAAAATGGTAAATACCAATGGGATACTCCAAATGATGGAGCAAATACATTTGCCATAGCTATAGTATACATAGCCTAAACATTCAAACCGCTAGATATAAGCACCATCTGTTATGATACAAAATCATAAGTAGCCTAAACACTCAAAAGGAAGTTCATGAAGAAGCACCATCTGTTATGATACAAAATCATAAGTAGCTATTTATTGAAACCATAGGAGCATTGACGCAAAATGGAATTAGGTTTATTCGGATCCGGGTTTGGGTCTTTGACTCAGCTGACTAGGTTTATTGTGGTGAACTTTGTCGATACGGGTTTGGGTCTTTCTATATATGATCAAGGATCTACACTACATATGTGTCATCATTTCTTCTCTTGGACAGCTTACTGTGATTATCTTAAAATCATTATGATAATAACTACAAAAGCCCGCAGCGTTGCCATGGAAGGCTTGTGGATGTGCCCATATTACAGTGGGTTCTTTTTTGCATGTGATGGCATAAATATTTTTTATAAGTTAATTACAAAAGCATGTTAAATTTAAAAAATTCTCTATTTTGTATCCGTTACAAGCTCGGATTCTTGAATCTGCATTTTAGGAAAAATCAGGGCATTTTAGCAAATTTGTAAAATCAATGTAAATCTATGATCACATGCCATTCGTATACATTACAGACTCAGATTAATAGAATGTGTGATCCTGGAATGTGTGACAACAGTCTCATATAGCATCAAGATTAATGGAGTTTGGTCACCATAGTTCCAACCGGAGTGGGGATTAAGTTAAGGGGACTTGCTGTCTCTTATATGTTCTTATTATGTGCTGAGGGTTTTTCTGGGGTGCTAATAAACAAGGCCAAAAGGGATGGCCGGATTTCAGGAGTTAAAATTTATCCTGCTGCACCAAGTGTCTATCACCTTCGCTTATGATGATTTGTTGATATTGGTAGAATCAGCAGGGACGACATAAGATTCATTGGTTGAGCTGGGAGAAGATGCTCTTACCGAGAAGAGCAAGGGGGCATGGGATTCAAGACATATATGGGTTCAACATGGCCATGTTGTCAAAACAAAGATGGAGACTGCTAGAAAACGTGGACTGATTTGTGCACAAATTCAGTGAGCAAAATACCACCCAATTAGCTGATAAAAGAGAGAGACACCATACAACCATGTCTTCCAATTAAAAACAAAATTCTATTACTAAACCGCCACCCATGGTTTCAAGCACACGGCACCCCCAATGGAATTGGGGTCTTTCTTCCTCCTTTCTGCAACAATGTCCAGGAGTGACTAATGGTAAGGCATTCGCAGTAATGGTAAGGCAGGCGGTGCTAACAAACAACTATGACCTAGAAAGGGCTGGAGGGCTAGTGCATGAATTGAAGGATGCATTGCGTTTCAACTTTTACGACTATAATATAATTTATTCTCGAGAAATTGTAATAGAATAGCTCGTGCTCTTGCAGCTTGGGGCTGCTAGAGCTCTGTGAAAGACAGTCCAGTTGTGGACCTTCTTCCAAATTGTATTCTTGTTCTTATTGCCGACGATCTTGGGGCACATGATTAAGACTATAAATGCTCATATAAATTATTAAAAGAATCTAAGTTATATAATTATAGAAAAATCTAAAAGTGCACACTAATATAAAATTGTAGTATACTATTTCTGTGATCATTTATATATTACTTATGTTATTGTTTATATTACTTTCACCGCAGTTACATTTCAAGTATGTGTTTGTAAAATCTGCAGGGCAGCTCGTCTACGGAACAACATAGGCGTCAGGAAGCTCTACATAAACTTGAAAGGCTTCATGGTAATAAATGATTTCGTTCATTGATCCATGGTACCAAACTGCCAGTGATTTTATACAAGGAAATTAAATCGTGACCCGCTTGAAGCCCCATTTCAGGTCGAGAACGCGGTGGCGGATGACTACCACGATCGACCATGTACGTGGACTCGTGGCGGAACCACGGGCTCATCACCGACGCCATGAAACGGCTGCTGGAGGTCACCAGCGTGCACGACTGCATCGAGCACGCGTCTCCGGCGTGTGACATCGCGTACGACGCAGCGGCAGCAGCATAGCAGGGAGACATCGACCCCTACAACAACATCTACACGGCCACGTGCAACCAGACGTCGCCATCGCCGTCGATGGCGGGGAGGAACCGGAGGCTCAAGGTCCGCCATTACGTAAGTATATAGTGATGGCTAGGAAATTTATTTTTTATTAATGAAAACGATATACGGTAGCTATTTCTTATCACATGTTAACTCTCATATGCGTCGTGTTCCCGTAAAGAAACGCCGCTTTTGCAATCCAAATGCCCTTTGGGCTGCTGGCAAAGTTTGCAACGTACGCCTTTGTGTTCCCCTTTTGATTTTCTCGGCTGCGTACACACGGCCAGGATGAGGGGATCCTATGACCCGTGCACCGCAAGGCACTCCACCGTGTATTACAACCGCCCTGAGGTGCAACGGCCGGGCTGTCCACACCAACGTCACCGGCATAAACTACATATGGACGACCTGCAGGTTTCTGCATGACCACACGAAACAAATGCTCCAACTTTCATAATATATAGGCCGGTCTAATTGAGACTATTCATTTTTTCATCAAAGAAAGTTGTTTATCGGCATGTCTGACAATTTTCATATACAGCACTGATTGCAACTAGCAACACGTCCAAACCTAAACGTATTGAGTGGGTTTTCTGATTGTGACATTTCAATTCTGAAGCTGCATGTAGTATATATTGAAAAGGGTGTTTTAGTTTTTAACAATTCCCTGGATACCTCCTCGCTCTCGTCCCCACGAAGAAACACTGCACACGGGGCCTCGCCGCGTCCGCCACAGTACTCTGTGTCACAGATCCATCATTCCTTATATCGTTATCAGGATAACAAATAATGTTTCCTCGTTTTCCATGATCCTGATAAAACAGTCAAACCGCACTTGTGGGTAAAATTGTGATCCCTAACAGGTTAGGCTGCGCCGTTCGCCCAGGGCCTCGCTGCCATATCAGTTCATGCCCGACCACATATCAGCACATCTTGGTACTGCCTTCTAGCTCTAGTTCCGCCCGGATCTAGCACGAGAAGCCAGCCCACTCGGCGAGGGGCCTCGCTGCCACCATCATACGGGTCGCGCAGACTTCCGGCCGCCCCTCCGGTGACAGTGTGGGAGGGAGGATAGATGAGGTGGCTGCGGCGGTGGCAGATAGGTTCGTCTCCGCGAGTCGTCTGAGCAAGGGGAGGGGTGACGCGGGGGCCTATTAGGTCGTTTTAAAATAACTGTACTGCTGCTGGCCTGAGGATATGGGTCTTCTGGTCGGTTCCTCGTACCTCCTTCATTGTTCTGAAAGTTGATGACAAAACTTTCAGTACTCTCCTTACTAATACTACAGGTTATGACGAATATATATCTGTCCCTAAATTTAACATTTAGGCTTAATATGTTGCTGTAAGTTTGGAACAATTAATTTCTGTTTTTTTTGGGGAAAAAACCCTTTCAATGTTCAAACTATATATGAGATCATCGATACACATAGTCATTGACATACCGCCCATATGATTGCTACGTAATCACAATTCTTTTAGCTTCTCTTGATTACTATTGAGAGTGCCGTTGTTACTGGGTCGTCCCTCATCTTATATGGTCTTTGATGAGATCAGCTAGGCTTCTCTGCCTAAACATATACTACATGAGATTGAGATGTGCACGCAAAGCATCCATATGGATTGAAGTCACCTTATGAATATCGTCCTGGCTCTGACTGAATGATTAGAGTATTTTTGCAGTGCTTGGAAATAATAAGAGCCTTCCATTCTCCCAGATCTAATGGTTAAAAGCAAAAAGGAACCTGTTATAAGGAACTAAAGTGGTGGGCCAGGAACTAAATTTAGTGGGCCAGGAACTATTTTCGATATTAACTACAAGGATATATTAGTACTTTCTTAATCATCTGGTATCATTTCATTGTTGTAAAAAATCAGATAACGCTTGTTTCTTCTAGCCTCTTTCTTTGTCGAGCTTGTTGTTGCCCCCCGTCGCAATGCTCGCGCTGACCTCGAGCATCGTGACGAGATCGAGAGCAGCGCGCGCCGCCGCCGCATCCCCACTGCCCACCAGCGTGGGCGCCTTGATGTGAACCATTACAACGAAATCGCCGTGCGCCTTATCGTTCGGGGTCGACGAGTACTGGCAGAGCATCGTCATGGAAAGCAACCCATTCCCCATCGCGTCCGCCGCCGTCGGTGGCTCCACCGGCTCCTCGTCGTCGTCGTTGGAGATGATGGAGCCCGGGGCTAGCGTCACCGTCGTCGTGTGGGAGTAGTACTTGGGCGGTGAGGCGGATGTTCTGCCGTGGTCCATGCCGCCAAAGAAGACGACGGGGCACCACGGTCTGTTACCCATGTTCATCGTGAACGCCATGAACTAAGCTCTTCTTGATCCAATCTACTACTCATGACAACAGGCAGATCAATATGTCCTGGCTAGGCCCGGCTGCTAGTTTCTTTTAATTTCAGCGGTGAGACCCATCCATGCCGCCGGCTGCGAGAACCTGCACATGCACAGCGGAGGAGAGATTCCTTGATCCGACGGCGGCGAGGAATAATAACGGTTGGCTGCTAGGTTAATTACCATAGAAAGAAAAGTCCCTAAACTGCCCTTAGTTATAATAAACTCTCTCTTTAAAAATCAACGGCTGAGAATAATTATGGAGGAAGGAACCTTAGGTTCCTCTCAAGCATTGTAACAAGCCTCGAATGATTATTCTCATGTGTTCTAACAATATAAAGATGCAATGTGTCATGTGAACAGTCATTTTCTCGAGCGGAATACTTGCCTGTACCAGCAGGCCACAAATGGACTTCTTGCAACTTGTGGTCACATAAACCAATAGCCGTTCAATTGGATAGACGTTTTCATTGACAGGACTGAGTGCCACTATCGAACTGTAATCACGAAGAATTGTTTTGCGGGTAATTTAAAAAAATTGGAGAGTGACGTAATACAATGGCATAATACTAAATTTTAGTACTTCAAATCAAAATTCTCTTTTAGTATAGTACTTCGCTCTAGACCAATGGCATATATAATGTAATGGCAGGAAATTTTCTCTCCGTCATCAATCCCATAGAATACTACTAATACATGATTCGGCTGACTGTCTAGTAAAATGATTGGTCTTTTGCTTATTCCTGTGGAGATACAGACTCAGTACTCGGCCCTCTGACGGCAACAAGATACTCCAACGATGCTCTGGGCCTTCCCAGTGTTGTTAGCTGATACCCGTGGTATGATACCAAAGAGGTCAGTTTCGTTCATTCTTCCCAACATTCTACCATACTATAAATAATGAAACTTGTGGAGATATTATGGTATTTCTAATAAATTAGTTATCTAGTCACAATGAAGGATTAGCAAATTAGTCAGTTGCGCTTAATCAATTTGCCAATCATATACACCGTGTTACCGTGTATATCATATACATGATAACATCACACAACGAGTTAACAAGCTCAGCTTGTGTTGTTGTTTGCGTGATTGCTTTGAATAGGTAGGTGGATGGAGCCAAGTGTACAAGGGCCTATTTCCCCAAAAAAAAAAGAGGTTTGTTGTTGTGCTTGGAAGTAACCAAAAGGAACCTACAGTTACTTCTCAAATGAGGAATTAATATAAAAAAGGTACTTTAGTCTTTTATTTCCTCTGTACAAATCAAATCAGATCGGCTCGTGCACGCCACCAACTACGGTACCTGCGCCGACCGCTTCTGGTCCAGTCTCAGGATGGGCAACCAGGAGCCCAGGAGGCCAGGAGCTGAGCACGGTGACGGCGAGATGGCCGAAGCTGGCCGTCAGCAGCGTGGAGGAGTACCCCGCGCCCGGGAGGAAGGGCATGTTTTGTTCTGGTGTTCACTGTATTCAAAGTTCTTTGCGGTTCGTGTTCAACTTTTGGACGGCGTTGCAGCAGCTCGTTTAACAACTCCGGGAGTGATCAGCAGCAGCCCATCGCCGCCGCCAACCGGCACTTGAACCCATGGAGGTAGGCACCTATGTGGCTATGCACAGCCACCGGAGCCTGTTGCGCCGCTACAGTGCTAGAGGGTGTCTAGGACCAGCAAACGCCTGAGGCGATGCACCTGGTTACCGGCAATATGGCCTTACATTAGGACCGTCAACGCTTCCCAATGTAAGGAGAACGACACCTATAATGCAATCTGCCTGCTTGGCATCGCCGGATTCGAGCATTACCGTGCAGGACGAGGACGTAGGCATGGTGGCGGCGGCGCCACCCCAGGTGATGAGCGAAGGCAGCGGCCTCCTCTCTTGCCCTGCTGCATCAAAAGGGTGATTGGTGAAAATATAAATATAACCTTATAATTAATTATTATAATTTCGTAAATGGTTCCTGGCCCACTAAATTTAGTTCCTGGCCCACCATATTGGCTCCTCATAATAGGTTCCTTTTAGTCTAACCATTAGATCTAGGATAATGAACGGTTGTTATTATTTCCAAGTTCTTTAAAAATACTCAAAAATAAAAGTGTACAAATGGCTGATCTTGTCCGAGGGGCAGGGCACGAGGTTCCTCTCCACCACCCGCGACAGGCGCTCATACTATTTCAACACTCCATGCATGGGAAATCAATGCCTAAGAATGGAATTGTTGAAGCCACTCGGAGCGCAATAGCATGGAAGCGCACTTGCTATTTCTTTTAGAAAATAGAAATCAATATTTCCCACCTCTGCGGTTCCGCACACAACGTTGTTTAAGCTTATTACTTTTGTTCAGCTCCCTAACTGAGATCAAATGAACAAAAATCAAGAACAAAGTCTATTATTGAATTTCCATCCGCCTCTTGCGAAGACTTCCATGGCAATGATCTCCATAGCAAGGCTCACTGAATGTAGCTTTTCCTTTGTCCCATCATGCTGCAACAAAGCCCAAAATCGCAGCCAGTATGTCCCCCTGAAAGCAGCCCGCATAACGGAAGTATAGTTGATATTATAAAAAATTACATCATTCCGACAACGCCATATGGCCAAACATAAGGCTGCTGCCCCCACTAAAATAATTTTCCTCTCATCTAGATTTATTCCGACTAACCAACTCCTCAACATATGGGTTACAGAGCGAGGGTTTGATAATCCAGTAGCCATGGACCATAGTGAAAATCCGCCAAATACTTTTTGCATTTTGGTAGTCAAAGAACAAATGTTTGATTGTCTCATTGCAATTGCATAAACAACACTTTTAGCTTCCACTCCAATTGCGTTTTGTAAGATTATCTTTAGTGAGAATTATACCTTTTTGAAGGTACCATAGAAATATTTTATCTTTAGTGGAATTTTTAATTTCCATATCAATTTATGAGAGAATGGAGAATTAAGATCCATCATGTAAGTATACATGGATCGGACAGTATATTATCCGCTTTTAGTCAGACTCCAAATGAAGGTGTCTCTCTCATTACGTAAATTAACATGAGCATTCTTGGCTACTCTATTATGCCAATTTGTTAGATTATCTCTCACTAATGCTCTTCTAAAAGAGATATGTAGGGGTGTAGTCCTCATAACATTACTCACCGTAGAATGTGGGTGATTCACAATGTTATAGAGTCTAGGATATATAGTTTTCAATAGTTATGAACTGCACTAGCAATGGTTGATGAGAGGAACTGAAACTAAAGGCTGTTCTTTAGTCCTGGCATCAACCAGGACTAAAAAGGCTTTGAGATGTCCTCACTTTTATAACTGGGACTAAGGCTTTAGCCTCGGATGATAACACCAACGGGGACTAATGTCGACCTTTTAGTCCTTATTGGTGTTACCAACCAGGACTAAAAATGCCTCGAAAGGTCCCTACTTTTTGAACAGTGCTGGGACTAAGCTCTTCTCTGCTAGCTCTCTTAGCTCAAGGATAACCAAGGCAAATTCATACTTGACTTTTTGTTTGAACTGCTTGCAGCTAGGTGTTATTTATTCAGAACTTAGTCATTCCATGTCATCTAGATGCTTAACTTAGCAAAATATATTAAGAATTTCATGAAAAAAGGTGCCTCAATATTTCTAGGATTTGTATGGGAGGAAAAAGTTGTTCAGGCACTTTGAACCAAATTGTTATTAGAGTTCTTTGCAATTAGTGAACAAAGCAACAAAGGGATACTTGATGAAACATGCCAGCAGATTCCAAAAACTTTCAGGCATAGCATCTGTAACTACAGTAATGACTAATGGTAATGGGTCGGCCCAATAGAGCATTTGGTTGGGCTGCCCAACCTAATCTCCCCACAAGTCTGACCTTTGCGGCGCTGAATGGCTATGGCTGTAATTGAGGCCAAAGTGTTGTTTGATCTAGGCCGATGGGAATCGAATTTAAGAGATGATCGAGTTCGTGTCTGTCGTGACCTACCTTGCAGTGATGAGTTATAGGCATGGTATATGTGAAATGCTTTGAAGCTTGAAGCCTGAGTTGTTGCATAAGCATGTCCCATATGAGTTGTTTCTATTAGATTGGCAGGATCACTAACTGGAACCAATTCATGCATATAACGCTAAGTTCCACATGACTGCTTTGATGCAGTAGCTCTAGGTGGTGGGGATGCACTTCCATGTGCTGCATAATACTCATCATAGCTGATTGGGAAACTCCCATCGCAGCCGGTTTTGGGAAGCGTTTGATCTATAGCGGCTGCGTTGGTCTGAGCGAACCGGCTGCGATACACCCTCAACGCAGCCGGTTAGTGGCTAGAACCGCTGTGATGAGGGTGTCCAGGACGGCTTACAGGAGCTTGAAAAAATAGCAAAAACTTTTTGTTAATTGGGGGGAGGGACCCCATCGGACAACACTATCGCAAGTCGCAAAATTTTTTGCGCGCTACGCGGTAGCTAGGATTCGTACCGCGACGTTCCCCTCGCATGTACCCCCTCTTACCACTGCGCTACACAGGTGGTTGTGACCATATCATAGTTTCACTCCCCACATACTATACGAATCCGAGTGTAAATGACTTATTTGAGGGCCTAAACAAATTCAAATTAAAAACTTATCTACTATAGAGTTTCGTAACTTTTCAAACACTACAATTTTCATGTTGTCCATTTTTCCATACGAGGTCGTTTGTGAAATTTGAATTTCAAATTTGAAAAATTTTAAACTTGTTTTTTTTTACAATACGAATTTAAATGAAAATGTTGTCAACTATAATGTTTCATAACTTTTCGAGTTTTACAACTTTTATTTAGGTCATTTGTTCATACAACATAATGATAATAAAAATGTTCACTAATCCTACATCTCTCTTCTAGTTTCATACCCTAAACCCTATATGAGAGATGTAGCATTTGTGAACACTTTTACAACCACTTTGTCATATGAACAAATGCCAATATAAAAGCTTTACATCTCGATAAATTATACAACTTTGTAGTTCAACACTTTTCAATTTGATAACACTTAGGGCTTCAAAAATTGTATTTGCCAAGTGGCTATGCATATAGAATCGGCTGCGTTGATCAACACAAACGGTTTGTGGCTCCAACCCGTTGCGATGAGTAGCAACCACTACTACAGAAAACGTTTTCGGAGGCGGGCATTTTGGATTTTTGGAGGTGGTTTTGGCGTCCGCCTCCGACATAGGGCTTCTGGTAATCAAAGATGGTTATGTGTCCGCCTCCGTTAATCGACAAAAAACATTAAAAAAAGCAAAACCCTAGACAGGCTCGTTGAGCCCATCACAGGCCGGCCGAGCCCATCTAGGCGCCGCCGTATCAGGCTCGTCGCCTACCCGATCTAGCTTCTTGCCACCACCACCTGTCGGATCCCGCTCGTCGCTCCGCCGGATCCAACTCATCACCACATAGACGGTCAAAGCGTCGCGGATCCGGCTGCTCTTCCTCACCCGCCACCGGATCTACTCATGTGCGCCGCCTCCGCACCTCGGCACCGCGCCACGGAGATGGAGGATGAGGCGTCGCTATGCGCGAGGAGGAGGTCCGCCGCACCTCGGCACCGCGCCGTCGTCGTGAGGGAGGAGGACGCGACAACGCCCAAGCTGGATCCGCGAAGGCCTGGCCGTTGCCACGGGGATGGAGGACGAGAGGAGGCTGTAACACTCAGATTTCTAAGAAATCCGAATGCTTCCATATGTGTGCCTAGGATGTCCACAGAACACATATAGATTACAAATATTGAATCACAGAGAACATAATGCTCGAATAAAATAGTTCTGCCTGATTATCTGCACTTGCTCTTCTGCCTGCTGCAATACCTCTGGTCCAAATACCTTGCCTTCCCCGGTCTGATTCCAGAACAACGGTGTCCTGAACTTCCTTCCATACAAAGCCTCGAACGGAGACATCTTGAGACTCTGTTGGTAGCTGTTGTTGTACGAGAACTTTGCATAGCATAAGCTTTTCTCCCAACTGTTCCAATACTGCAATGCACGTGCCCTCAGCATATCTTCCAGTATTTGATTTGTCCTCTTGGTCTGACTGTCTGTCTGCGGATGGTAAGCTGAACTGAAATGCAACTTCGTATCCATAGACTCATGTAGCTTGCACCAGAAATGCTATGTGGACTGACTGCCTCGATCTGACACTATCCTCTTCGGTACTCCATGCAAACATACAATCCGTTCCATATACAGCTCTGCTAGTTTGGGACTGGAATATGTGGTCTTCACCAGAATGAAATGAGCCACCTTCGGCCTTGACTCTCTGGCATACATCACAAAGAGCTACGTACGTTGCGACATCTCGCTTTAAACCATACCACCAAAATTTCTCCTTAATATCCAAGTATATCTTGGTACTTCCCGGGTGAATGGATTAAGCTGACTCATGTGCCCCTCGTAAGATGATATCCTTGATATGCTGCTGATCTGGCACCACCATCCTGTCACCAAACCACACTGTCCCTTGATCATCCAATCGGAACCCTGGTGCTTTGTTTGTCCCCACTTTCTTGACCAACTCCTTGATCTCCTCATCCTCTAGCTGACCTTTCCTGATCTCATGTTCCAGTGTCGGCTCCACTTCTAACTCAGTCACGCTGGCCGCCATACCCAGACTCAGTCGTTCGAAATCCTGACGAAGCTCTTCTGGCAAATGCATATCGGTCAATACATTCACATGACTCTTCCTGCTCAAGGCATTTGCCACCAAGTTGGCCTTCCCTGGATGGTAATGGATCTCCAGGTCGAAATCATTGATCTTCTCTAGCCATCGGTGTTTCCTCATGTTCAACTCGGACTACGTGAACACATACTTCAGGCTCTTGTGATCGGTATAGATATCACACTTGTGCCCAGTCAAGTAGTGCCTCCAGATCTTCAACGCGTGAACCACAGCTGCCAATTCCAGATCATGTGTCGGGTAATTCAGCTCATGCTTCCTCAACTGCCTAGATGCATATGCCATAACTCTACCTTCCTACATGAGTACACATCCCAATCCTTGATGAGACGCATCACAATAGACCGAAAACTGTTTGGTGACATCAGGTAGTACTAACACTGGTGCAGTGATCACCTCTTCTTCAACTCCTCAAAACTCGCTTGACACTTGTCTATCCAGACAAACTTAGCATCCTTCTCTAGTAGTGATGTAAGAGCCTTGGCAATCTTGGAGAATCCCTCAATAAAACGACGATAGTAACCTGCCATTCCATGAAAACTCCTGATCTCACTGACATTCTGCGGTGGGATCCTGTTGAGAACATCTCTGACCTTCTTTGGATCAACTGCTACACCTCCATTTGACAACACGTGGCCCAAGAATGACACTTCCTTCTGCCAGAATTCACACTTGCTCAACTTGGCATACAGCTGATGCTCCCGGAGTCTCTGCATCACTAACCTCAAATGTTCCTCATGCTCTTCCTCATTCTTGGAGAAAACCAGAATATCATCAATGAACACCACAATGAACTTGTCGAGATAATCCATGAACACGCTGTTCATCAAATACATGAAGTAGGCCGGTGCATTAGTCAACCCAAAACACATAACCGTGAACTCATATAAACCATACCGAGTAGTGAAAGCTGTCTTGGGTATATCGGTCACCCGAATTCTCATCTGATGATAACCTGATCTGAGATCGATCTTCGAGAACACATAAGCTCCCTTCAACTGGTCACAGAGATGATCGATTCTGGGCAGTGGGTACTTGTTCTTGATGGTAACCTCGTTGAGAGCTTGATAATCTATGCACATTCTCGGTGTCCCATCCTTCTTATCAACAAACAGCACTGGGGCTCCCCAAGGTGAGGAACTAGGATGAATGTACCCTTTAGCAAACAAGGCCCTTAATTCATCTTTAAGCTTCTCTAATTCTTTTACCCCCATTCTATATAGTCTTTTAGCTATGGGTGCTCTTCCAGGCATAAGTTCAATAACAAATTCAACTTCTCGTTCTGGGGGCATACCTGGCAATTCATCTGGGAACACATCTGGATACCCGTTCACCACCCGAATGTCCTTCAATTCTGTGCCTTCAGCCTGATTGACTTGACCATGCTTTGAGGATTTGGCTGCCTGATACTCAATGTTCTCCCCTGACGGTGCCACTTACTGAACTGTCTTCTTGAAACACTGTATGACTGCATCGTACTTCATCAACTAGCCCATTCCCGAGATCAGATTGGATCCTTTCCAATAGAACTCAGAACTATTGGATGCGCTACAAGTCTACCCCCCCTTATGGACCCTGCCATACTCCTCACAAAAACTCAGAGCTAGTCCTGATAAACTGAAGAAGATCCACTGAACTGACAAGGTAAGGAACCTAGATAATAGAGGAAAGGTAGATGGTGTGCACAAGAGATAGGGAACCCAACTATTTATTCATAAATCCTTATACCTTAATCCAATACTAGATGATTGCATATTTTCTTCTACGCTCATCACAATCATTACAAAAGATCCAAAACACTCATAAGCATAATGACAATTCATTCAAGCATTCAAAGACATGGTTCACACAAGACTCAACACTATTAGACCAATTTTGACTCAAAAACGTGTGCTACTCGATCTCTATTACAAATTTATGGGAGGCTCTAGGGGTCGATGGTGGTGCGGCAAGCCAGGGTGCTGTATTGAGTCCTTCTACATGGTGGCGACTGTGCACTGAACTCTGGACTGCGTGGTGCGGGTCCTCCCATGAGATGCTGCAATGCTTCATTCTTCTCTTGCAAGGCGGAAAGCTCCCTCCTTAGCATGAGGTTTTCTTCTGATGCAACATCCAGTTCCGTGTTGAGGGTAGCTACAAGTGCCACTGTAGAAGCTAGCTGGGGATCCCGGACGTCAGCAGTAGATGCGATGGTGCAAGCTGTTGCACCACTCCTTCGGTGTGGGTACCACCTCTCTGTCTCATCCTCGATCTCTGCAAAGAACTTATGGCGGTAGACGTAGTAGGCTTGACGAGCAGCATCGGCGATCCCTGCCTCTTGAGAATCCCGGTCAGTAATAGCAAAGTGAACCGATATCTCGCGAGCTGCCCTCGTCCACTGATCAGTCGCCCTCACATGCACCGAGGTCCTCCAGAAGTTGGGGTAGAAGAGATGCGTCCACCATCCACTGCGGTACTCGACTTCGACGTTGCCGAAGCCATAGTGGTTACGAAGCACTCTGAGAAGCCTGCGGTGGCAGAAGTTGTCACCCCCATCTCGGACGAAGTCATAGACAATCCACTGGGCCGCTCCTGGAGCTAACTGAGGTGGTGATGGAGGTGGAGGAGTCCGGGGCTCTTCCTCATCATCTGATGAATCTCCTGCATTAGCGTTGGTATCTTCCTCAGCCACATCCTGCGGCGTCCATCTGCTGGTCTGCTGGCTCCTCTTGCTGTTGTTCCAACTCCGAGGACTCAAGCTCTCGCTCCTCGGGATCCTCCTCTTCGGACTCCTGCTGCTCCTCTTCGGCTTGCTGCCTCAAAAGCTCCTCTTCCTCGCGCTTGTCATCCCAATCCTGGTAGGCATCCAGGTTCCGTGCCACCAACGGGTATTCAGCGATGCGGGGTGGAAGGTAGCCACAGTCTTACGGGGTGTCTAATTCGTGCGAGCCATCTATAGCATCGAGATGAAAGAGTAATAAAAAAGTTAGAAACTTTTTCACAATAGACAGAGGTAGGATAGAACACCATTTTTCAATAGAAACTCACTCCAAGGTAGAAGATAACAAAAGAGCAAGGATTAAGCAAAATCTAATCGATCGTTCTATCTAGGCTGTGATCCTACAATCAGCACGGCTCTGATACCAACTTTGTAACACCCAGATTTCCAAGAAATCCGAATGCTTCCATATGTGTGCCCAGGATATCCATAGAATACATATAGATTACAAATATCGAATCACAGAGAACACAATGCTCGAATAAAATAGTTTACATCAGAGTTTAACACAAGACATAGTCTTACACAAATAACACAGCGGAAGTCTTAATATTATTAAACGTTTAACTCTAAGTAGAGCCTCAAGTCCACAGGGACACCGACTGGTTGAACACAGCTAGAAGTACGGCAGATCCTCCGGAAACTCAGCAAGCGACTGATCATTTAATGCTCCATCTGTTACCCATCCGGGATTTTGTTGAATAGTTGCAAGTGTAAGTAAACCATCTTACTTAACAAGTATAACACGGGTTATGCAAGAACAAAAGGCTGGACACGGTTAAACTGCAATAGAACTTTTAGTAGTTTCATTTTATTATCATCCAAATTACTACAAATGAGTAGAGAGCCAAGTATAAACCCATAAATAATAATGTATAAATAACTATAGAATATTCCAACATCAACCTCTAACATCGTCTTCTAATAAAAAAGGATCCAGGCCGCTCGTATCCGTGAGCACGGCTATCATGATAGATCAACACCCTGCAGAGGTTTCGCTCTTTACCCGCCGGTCACATAAATCCAAAAGAACTTATGTTACGAGGACTTTCACAAAACACCCTAACAAGCACAGTAGCCGTTTTGGTTCAATATAGGCAGCATAACCCAAGGCATCGAGATTGACGTACGCTCTGGGCGCAACGTGAGGGGGTCAATGGCGTCTAGAGGGAGAGCGCAATCATCACAACATGTGAAGATGCCGTACATCAGGCGCTTACATCACGGGACTTTGCCTAACGAGACATAGCCAACGGATAAATCCGTCCTCGATGGATCAAACCATACTCTCACCCATGCTCCCCACATACGCCTTTCAGTAACCACTGGCGAGCTAGAGACGTACAAGCTAATTATCCAAGACTAGAGCCATTATAGTTCCAACGGCGGCGAACAAGTTCCTGGGTTGCCGCTTTAAGAACCGGACCTTACGGAGAGACATTAGAACAAATCACGAAGCACATGCTCTAATTCCCTAGACCAAACCTTATGGAGACACTAGAACAAAGCACGAAGCACATGCTCTAGTTCCCCGAACCATGTTGCTAAAAAGCATCTTTTAATCATCATTGAAGTGAACCATTAATTCAATATTGACATTAAAATAAATGTTGGTTGCAGCGCATAGCAAATGCTAACCATAATGCATATAACCCGGGTAAACAAGGAATAAGCTAAAGACTAGGAACATCCTTAGTGTTTAACAATATTAGACACATGCATATGAATATAAGATTAAATGGTGTATAGGTAATCAAGGATTGTCTGGGTTATACTTGCCTTCCTTAGCATACTGCTGCAGCTGGACCTGCTCTTCGTAACCTTGATCTTTGCCGAACTCGAACGGCTCGTCAACTACGCACATCGATCACCACACAAGCATCCACACATACATGCAAACAAGGTATTAAATTAGAACAGTACACCAAACATAAACAGGTGATGAAAAGAAGGCTCTAGAAATATTGTACGCTTTACTATGAACACATGAGCGTGAAAATCAATCAAATCGGAGTTAAAATGAAGAAACTACGCTTAAAACGGGCTCTAGGGGCTTGCTGGTAAGACTTTTAGGCTTCCAGGGGCGTTTTTGAAAGAAACCAGGGACCTAAAACATAATTTCATATAAAAACTAAAGGACTTTTGAGTAAAAAGACCAAAAAGGACGGCGGGCACTATTTTTCAAAAGCGCAGGGGCTAAATCAAAAGAAAATGGACTAATCTGTAAATATTTTTGAACTAGCTTGGACTAAGGGTTAATTTTGCGAAAAGGCAGGGGCTAATCTGCAAAACTGGCACGCCGGCGGCTGAGGGCTGACGTCAGCATGACGTCACAGTCAACTGGGCGTGGACCGGCCATGAAACGCGGTCCATGGGTTCACGGTGAACCGGCGTGGTTTAAATCAGGTTTTAGATCTGGGCTGTCGATTTTGAATCCAACGGCTGAGATCAGATCGGGCTCAAAGGTCACCGGAGACGTGGCGGCGCCGCCCACAGCCGCGGCAGTGCTCGCCGGAGTTGGCGCAATCCGGGGCTACGGTACTCCGTTTTCAACGATTCAAGGACCTAAAGAGAGAGGAGAGAAAGGGGAGTCGATTTGGGGATCATGCGCGAGGATTAGGCCGTAGGGATGGCCGGCGACGAGCCAGGGCGGCGGCGGCCATGGTGAGGCGTCGGTTAAGGGTTCTAGGTGCGCATTGCGCAAGGGAAAAGGCCCGGTGCGTTCCTTACCTTCACGCGAACCTTGCTGGCGGTCTAGGAGTGACGAAGGCGGCCTTGAGAGCTGGAATCACGGCGGCGGCGCAAGCTAGGGTTCGGCGTTGGCAATGGCGCTAGGGTTGCGGGCTCCACGGGTAGGGGGATAGCGGCGGTTTTATAGGGGCTCGAGGTCTCCTTGGCGTGCGCGCCAAGCAGCAGAGTCTGGGCGCGGCGGTCGGATAAGGCAGCGCGGATAGCGGCGCGGATCGGGAGAAAGAGTCCCGTTCGCCCACGACGGGAGGAAGAAGACGACCTGGCAGGTGGGCCCAGGGTGTCGGCGAGAGAGAGAAGGCGCGGGCGCAGCTGCTGCGGAGGAAGAGGCCGACAGGTGGGACCCACTGGTCAGCCGCTGCGGGAGAGAGAAACGCAGAGCAGTCTGGCGCTAACTGGGCTGGCGCGGCTGTTGCTGGGCCGGAGCTGGGTCACGCGAAAGGAAAAGGGGAGAGAGGGAAAAAGGCCGGCTGGGCTGAAATTGGAGGAGGAATAGGAGAAGGAAAAGAATTGGTTTTTCTTTTATTCAAACTTTCATTTGAATTCAAATTCAAATTCAAATTTGAATCCCACAATAAAAAATAAATGCACCAGCATGAATGCAACAGTAATGTTTCGATTCCCTATATTTGCTTTGAATTATTCAAAATTTTATCTTCCCTACATTTTTCATGAACACTTGAATATGAAAAGTTAATTAATTTATAAATTTTAAATAGGACATTTTTAGGGTGTTACAGAGACATCGCCGTGCACAAGGAGGAGGTGGGGGACAAGGGGAGGCGCGGTCGCCGTGCGCTGCTGGAGCGGAGAACGGAGGTGAAAGGCCATCGGCCCTGAAGAGGAGAGGGGAGGGGAGGGGCTGCCGTGCTGCTGGAGGGCGGCGGCGGCTGAAGGGGTGCGCGAGAGAGGGAAAAGAGTGAGGGAGAGAAATGAGGAAGGTAAACCCTAGGTTTGGCTTATATACGTGGGGAGGGAAATGACACCTTAATGGGCCTTCAGGGTTTCGTTTGAGCCGCAACATTTTAGGAGGCAGTCCGTATAACTGTCTGATTTTTGGAGGCGGACACGTTAAGACATCCGCCTCTGAAAATCAACTATTTTCCGAGGCGGTTGTCTTAAAATATTCACCTCCAAAAATTGATTTTCCGGGACAGTTAATTGTGACTGCTTCCGAAAATAAAAATTATCTGCCTCTGTTAATGACTTATATTAACAGAAGCGGTTAGGATTCCTGTCCACCTTCCAAAATAAATATGCAGTGTCTCCTAAAATCCTATTTGTAGTAGTGAACGCAGCCGGTTCGTGGCTAGAACCGGCTGTGTTGATGAGCCTCTCAATGTAGCCGGTTCCAACCACCAACCGGCTGCGATGAGTAGCAACGCAGCCAGTTCGTAGCTGGAACCGGTTGCGTCGAGCTCACCCCTCATCACAGCCGGTTGGTAATACATACCGGCTGTGATAAGAGCAATGCAGCCAGTTGGTAATCCAACCGGTTGTGATGACCTTTTACAGCCTGTTGTCTCAAAACTGGTTTTAAAAGGGCGTTTGATTTAGGCGATTCTGTAGTAGTGATTGGTTACCTTCTTGGATGGCTAAAGTGGTCCTAGGGACGACCTCTCCTTCCAACTGCACGGGGAGACAACTTAGCTAGTTTTAGGACGCTCCAGTCAAGGGCACAGGTTCAATATGAACTTCTCATACAAGTTCAACTTGAACTTGTCATACAAATTCAACTTCATATTGTGGATCATTTGGTTTTGCCTTCATGATCAACCATACAGTTTCCTGATGAGTATTGGAGAGATGAGTACATATTAGATGATAGCGAAATATGTCTCTTAGCTCATACATTCTACGTGGCAGTCAAATTGGAAGCCTATGACCGCAAGAGAAGACTCAGCACCAATGGACAAACATGTCTCTTGTCTAATGACGTGTAGGTTTATGGAAACGTGATGGCCAGTGTCAAGGCTATGAACAGCAAGGAAAGACACTTGGCACTGAACAAAGGGGATAATGGTGAAGGGCGGGTAAAATTTGGTGGCTGCAGCCGTCAATAAAAAAAATGAAGGCTCTAAATGTATAAATCTATGGTGATGTCGGACGTCTCATAATGTTTCCATTTTCAACCATTATTAGGAAAGTGTTTGGACTAGATCGAGAGCCAGCTTAAAAATTGAACTTCAAAGAAGTTTAATGATCCTAGGTCGAAAACTTCAAAGAAGTTTAATTGTGGGGCTATGCTAAGGTACTCCGATTACCTCTTAGGAGGTAAGGACCCAAATGAATCACAACTCTTGATTTTTGAAATAATGAAAACAACTAAAAAAGCAGGAAACAAAAAATATACAATCAAATGCCTATATGGGACGTCCTTTTGAAAAGACGGCTCCTTTCCTTCTAAATGCAGGAAGCATCACCGTGACATTGTGACAAATATCTTTCCTTGCTCTGATCAGATCCAATCTTGGGAGATAGATGGAACAAGTCACGTTTTTTTGAGGAAATGGAATAAGTCACGTTACGGTGTGACTGGAGCTCATTGGCAATTAATTTTGGCCAGGAAGAATAAATGTATCACAGTAAAGATTCACATGTACAATTACCAAGTTAACATGATTTTTGTAACAGTTTAACTATATAAATATATGACAAAAATATATGTCACGTTCATTTGTTATTTGACACGTGAAGACATGTTGGCTGGCCTCGCCATGAGAACATGTCACCTTCTTTTTTTTTCTTTTGTTATGTTAAAAACAATCCGTGCAAATCCATGAGACCAAAAATAAAAAGCAAACTAAATTTTACTCAATCAAGTTAGATCTAATATGAAGACATTTTTCCTATTATTGAATTTTAAAATATAAATGATAAACATTAAACATATATTACCTAGTTGGAGGTAATATGTCCTCAAACTTTTCTTTTATAGACATTTAGAAGTACCTTAGCAAAAGCTTTAATTGTGATTGGAGGTACTCACTAACCATGAATATTTATTTCCTAGGACGAGTGTCTCAGCCAATAAAATTCTCTAGGTGTCGTCATATTTAATTTCATCAGATGATCATCGCTGCCAACCAGAGGAATGTTCATCCTCACAGATTGATTCCCATGCGCATCTAAATGAGGATGACTTTGACTTGACTTGCATTTTGTTTCCTTGAACGGTCACCAGCCAACTGCACCAGCACATCCATCCAGTAGTAGTCTCCTGAAGTAGTACATGTTTGAACACATTCAATGCTCGTGTTTATCCATTGCCCAACCACTAGCTCCTCCCTTGCTATGCCGTGGATCTTCCCGTTTCTTCGTCCTTGTGCTGGATCTAGAAATAGTTCACGAGAAACTCTATAAATCCTGAAGAAACCCCAGCGGATACGAGAAAGCAGGTACCTAGAAACCAAGGACTGATCAGAAGCAATGAGTTACCTGCTCGAGAGCAGGAGTGAACCAACGATGCAGAAACAATATGTATCGTTAGAAGAACAACAGGAAAAGGTAATAATTTCTGCAGAAAATATTATACGTATTTGTTGTCCATGGGAAATTCATTTGGGTACACATGTAGAATTTATACAGAAATGTTGTATATTAACCATAGGGAGTTTCTAAATGAGCCTTCATTAATTACATCGATATGGACATGCTACAGATAAATGAGGTCCGGGAACTCCTGGGAGACCTGCCGACAGAGATGCCGGGCTTCTTGTCAGATTCCACCATCCGCCGCTTTCTCCATGCAAGAAATTGGAGTTCGGTTCAGGCCACCAAGACTCTAAAAGAAGCAGTTAAATGGAGGCGACAATACAAGCCAGAGAATATTCGTTGGGTAAGTAATGTAATTGCCTATCGGGGGTGACTGGAGGAAGATGTATTTCTCTGTAAACGTTTTCAACTTATGATGCAATCTGATCCAAATGGGAAAATGTATATGCTCAATCCATACAGGCCCCATTAACATTGGAATATTAAGTCTCTTTGTTGTTGATCTTACAGTTCTGTTATTCATGAAAAAGCATGTTTTTGATTGGGTTTATGATAGGAAGACATTTCTGAAAAAGAGAATGAGGTGAAGAGAGCGTATATACCTGACTACCTCGACAATAATGGGCGTACTGTGTTGGTAGGACGACCATCACTAAAGGTGAGTTTTAGTAGATATACAGAGCAGTAGTGTCTCCCTATTATTAATCTAGTTCTCCAAAAAATAATCCTGAAATTTGCAAAAAAAAAATTAATACTTGTTTCAACAAAATACATGTGTTACAATGTATACTGATATGCTATGGAAGTTTTTTTTTATGATAGGGCCACAATATTATAGCTAATTTTTCAATAAAGGAAGCTTTATTTCTGACAATAATTATTGCACTGAAAGTTGCTTCGATACCTACTCCTAACCTCCGTCGGTATGATGCACACAACCTATTGAGGACTCACAACATGGCGTCATGCCACAGTGAGCTACAATGTACATATCACCTTCAATTTTCTGCACCAGCACAGCAAGGACCATGAGTAACACAGTCCAAAAGAAATGCCTCCAAAAAAGGAAATGACACACGCAACACATGTGTGGTTGTCATCATACAATCAGTAAATGTCATACCAGAAAATATTTCAACAAAAAATAGAAAATAATGCAACTTCTTCTGGTTACAACCACCTAAGGTGAGACTTGGGATTTATCTCCACGAAGTCGAGGAAATATTTCAACATTTTTTTGTTGTCAAGCATCATGGGAAACAATTTTGATACTAACTTTTCATCTCAAGAAAAGAAATCAACAATTTTGTACTAGTGTTCTCTGTTTAATGTGCCTTGAAACTTTTGCTTTTTTGTCCATCATGTTTTCTAATTTTTATGTTTATACAGAGTGTAACTTCAGAGAAGGAGCAGATCAAACAACTAGTTTACAATCTGGAAAATTTGACCATGAACTCAGGGAATGCCCCAGAAAATGTTGTTTGGGTAATTGACTTTCGAGGATGGACACTATCAAGTACACCATTGGCAATGACCCGTCAATCAATGAACATAATTCAGAACTATTATCCAGGATTGGTATCAGTTGTAATTCTTTGCAACCCACCAAAGATATTTCAATCCTTTTGGAAGATACTGACGAAAAATAACCTATTAACTCTCCTGTCATTAAGATTATCTAAACATTCGAGAAATAGGTTTTTTTCAACAGAACATTATTTAAATACAACAGTTCACTTTCATAAATGTAGCATCCATGTATGTTTTACATACTTTTATAGCATAGTAGAATAGAAATACATGTCAACGATGAAGGTGGTGTCCAAAACATTGCATATTGAAGAGATCTTTTTGGCATACAAGAACAGTGCCCCTAAGGCCCTAACCCACATAAAAACCCTTGTAACCCTAAATCCTGCTTTCCACAAAATTCTACATGCCTAGGTCTAACAAACTTTCTTTTGTAGATAATAAATTATTTCATCGAACCAGGGATGAAAGAGAAAGTGAAGTTTGTGTACGCCAACAATTCTGAGAGCCTGAGAATAATGGCTGACATGTTTGATCTTGACAAGCTAGAGTCTGAATTTGGCGGACGAAACACATCAGGCATCGACATCGTTGAGTATTCTGCAAGAATGCAAAGAAGAGATCGGATTAGGGGAGGTTTGGAAGATGAAAATGGCAACGCCTCCACTTCCTTACCATAGCAGAATACGTCTTGTATAGTCTAGATGAACAACACTCTCAGCAACAAAGACAGACAATGAAGTGACCGAAGCCCAGTCTTCACTTTATATGTGGTGTTGAGCACTGAAGCTCAGAAAAATGTTCAAACAATTTAATAAAATTCATTACCATGAAAGCTTACGAGGATAATCAATAGATGAGACTAGTCCATCAACCCGTGTTTGCCCATAGGCTAATAATTAGTAAATATGTACTTGATGTATGTGTTTAATTCAATCCTTTGTTTGTGCAATGTTTTTAATACTAGCAAAGGCGCAGGTGCGACACTCACATGATATAAAGGATATAATCGGACCCATGATCAAAATTCAAAATTCTATATTAGTTAATCGGATCCTGATGGGAATAGGGCGCTCTGGTCTAATGTTTGGAGGGGTGGAGTCCCCCCCTCCCCCCCCCCCCCCAAAGTGAATGTTTTCATATGGAAATTATGCAGAGATGGGCTTCCAACACGAAGGAATAAGTTCATTAGGAAATTGGAGACACATGACTCTTGCTTGTTATGTAACAGGGAGGTGGACAATGGCTTCCGTGCAACAGTAGTTTGCCCACAAGCACATGGTCTCAGGATGGCGATGAGGAAATACTGGAGGTCTGGAGTTTACCGGGAGAACCCCTCTTCACCTACACGGGCCCAGACTGGTTGCTCTTATTGTTGGATGCGTGCAAGGAGGAGCAGAGGGACATGGTAAAGCTTGTGTCATGGAGAGCATGGACTGTACACAATAACACTACCCACCAGTCGGGGCCTACTAGCATTGCTGAGTCTGTGCACTTCCTACTTGCGATACAGTCCTCGCTGCGGCAAGTTCGACAAGGTGTTGAAATGCTAGACCGGAAGGGAAAGCGCCCCTGTTACTCGTCCGACAACATGGGGCAAGAGGAGAGGAAAGAAGCTCCAAGGAGAAAGCTAGAGAAATGGGAATGACCACCAACGGGATGGGTGAAAGCTAATGTTGATGGCTCCTTTGTTTCCCAAACAGGTGCTGCAGGTCTTGGCGTTGTGGTCAGGAATGATTCTGGGGGAGTCCTGCTCTCAGCTTGGAAAATGATTCAGCGATGCTCTGGTGCTGCGGAAGCTGAAGCAATGGCGTGCGTGGAGGGCTTGCGGTTGGCTGCTCAATTTCTGCAGGAACCGGTAATTGTTGAATCTGATTGCGCGAGGGTGGTGCAAGCAGTGCAGGCTGGGGGCGACAGATCAGAGCTTAGCTTCCTGGTAGCCGAGGCGATTGAGCAGGCACAGTTGCTTAGGGATTGGAAGATAGTTCAGGTAAGGAGATAGCGAAATTTAGTTGCAAATGAATTAGCACATTTTGCGAGAAGAAATGCGCACTCTGCAGTTTGGTTAGGGGCAGCGCCTGCATTATGTGTATAGCCCCTAATCGCTAGTGATTGTAACTTCTCTGTTTAATCAATAAAGCTCTCTCTTACCCGCAAAAAAATATATTTGAAAACAGATGAAATAATTTTAAAGTTTTAGTAAAAGTTAGTAGAGCTAGATATCAAGCGAGTTGAGCCCAGCTCGGCTTGGTTCTGGGTAGCTCTTTATCTAAAGAAGCTAGCTCGACTTGGCTCATTAGCCTTTTTAGGCTCGTAAACTCCACCGAAAGAATCAACAAATAAATAACCAAAAGAATAGCTCTTGAATCTTGAATCACTGCCAACAAAGACGCAGAAGCTGAATTAATCCACTTTGACTCTCGCTCACAAGCATATCTCTAGAACCAGACAGAGAAATCATAGAAATTCACAACCTGAAAAGAGCTCAATCAAACAATACTTGAATTAATCAGCGGGGTGCAGACCTCGCAGGAGCCCAAAGGGCCGCTCAAAGGGCCACGTTCTTTCCATGGCCCATCACGCCAGACGGCCAGAGGCTCTACGAAGAGATTGACCTCAGGAAGCCTGCCCTCGCATGAGGACCTGCGCGGAGCTAGCTCCGTTGCACCCTACGACGTACTCCTGGGAGGAGTACGCCCCCAGGAGTACGCCGGCATGAGCGTGACCACGTGAGAAGAGATGTGGAGCACTGGAGCTCGACCGCAAGGCCAAGTACTCGTGCGACGGCAGCGGCTTCGTTCATTCGTCGATAGGGAAAGGGCTAACGGTGATGGGAGCCAGGCCGAAGCGGCGTCGTCCGGTGCGGTTTTCAATTTGTTGGTCTGCCCTGGAGTTTGATTCCTCTCCTGATTAGGGTGTGTATAGTCGTTCGATTCTACCTGGATTTCTTTTTCGTTCGTTACGGCAGGCAGCACCGATGGGTGGAGGAACAGGAGACGGAACGGGTAGAAGCACCTTGGTGAGAAAATAAAATCGTTTTTGGCAGAAACATTTTCTAACTCTCAGTTTTTGTGGGTTTGACCCCCTTCCTATCTCCGTTGACCCTTACAGACGGGTCTAGAGTGAGGGGTAAGATAAGCCCAAATCGAGTGAGAAACGTTTTCAATACTACTCATTCTTTTATAGATAGATGCAATAAGTATTATTAGTGCTTTCTTTATACGTATCCAATATAGTGATCCACATCTTGCATATATATACATATATCATAAGTTAATATTCTTCATGAAATAAGAAAATATGTAATTAATAATAATATATTGTGTACTTTGGGATATTTATTTATAATGGTACAACAACCTACTTTTGATTCAAATTTAGGGGTTATATAGATTTGTTTTCAATAATGACATATGTGGATTTTTTTAAAATTATTTTTGTAATGGCATAGGTTGGTAATTTAGAAGATTCGGGATTGATTGAGGAGCTGAATAATTTAGATATATATACTAGAAACCAAGGCGTGACGTTGTCATGCCAACTTAGATTACGCCAGTGTTTGGCGTTTAGTATGTATTCGAAACACTGATAATAGTATATGTTAATGAACACAAAAGTTTCGAAGAAAGATTGTTTTCTATTTTGGCGTGGTTTATGTATTCATGGCTCAATTATTTTTTTATTCCATTATGTCTTTTATAAGAAATATCAAGTATCAAGAAGAAATAGAGAGCTAGATAATAAGATCAAAGGAATCATCACATAATGTAAAGTGTATTTTAATGGTAAGTATCATACCATGATTAGTATTTGAGTATTTATATATATGATCGAAGGAATCATTTACTGATGGAACATAGATTACTTGTTTAACATAGTAATTACTTTATAATTTGAGGATTGTCACATGGTAATAATGATTTCTTTAATGTGAGGACTGTCACATGACAATCAACTTATAATTTGTGGTTATTTTTTAAATGTATAGTAATCAGTGCATATGCTTAGTCATAGAAATGGAACTGAAGGAGCTCTAATTAGTAATTATATGAATAAATAGATGCCACTTATTAATTGGATATTTGCAATTGTTGTATATCATTATTGAGGTAATTTGGGCAACTAAATAATATGAAAAATCCGAAGGAGGATCGAACAAGTTTTTGTGGTTGATATCTTTTGATTTGAATGCATTTTGGAGTTCAAATTGTGGAAGAAAAATTAAATATCCGATGTAAATATAATTTTAAAATTTGGTGTGTAGAAACATTATAGGCTTTAAAATGTTGAACAACTTTCATGTTGAACGCCTTTTATTTTGAATACGTTTTGGTGTTTGAATTTTAGGTGGAAAGAGTCATAGGCTACATGGTGGCGATTTGATTTTTTCGAAATCCGAGGGCTATTTTAAATGATATCATGAGATGAGAATGGACAGAAAATTGGATTTCTGCAAATATTTAAGGTTTATTAGGAAATACGCCGGATGACTGAAGGTTGGATGCGGGTTGTATTTCGAGGAAACCTGAGGGCTCCTTTCAAAAAGCGACGGATGAGAGGGAGAGGGATGGCGGGTTCTATTTCAGCAAAATCCGATAGCTTTGCTGCAAAATCTCCATGGCGTAGGCCCGAGGAGCGTGGTGCTGATTTTGTTCTTTAAAGATTTACAAGATTACTTTTGATTACTTCCGTAATGATAGAGGTGGTGTGTAATTTGTTTACGAAACATAATCTATAGAATTATTATGATGGTTAAAGCTACGGAATCTGTAGGAATTTCTGCAGTTGAACTTTTCGTTCTCTGAATGCATCGCATCAGATTCTCCAACAAAGGGCTCAATTAAACAAATAATATAGAAATGTAATTTATGTGAAAAAGTGTATGTGGTTAGCGGTTTATATGATTTCTAGTCACCCTAAATATTTTAGATTATTATATGCTCTTGTGGAGTACATGATATGCATACATTCTGCTAGAAATTTAGGCAATTTCAGTTTTAAATTTAATCCTAAAAACATAATCAACATGTTTGTGACATCAGATATGTACACATGTGATCCAAATATGATGATCATACAAAAGATACTAATTATCACAAGAATAATATACGCTTGTTGGTGTAGTCATCCCGCTCGATGTGTGCAGAAAGGTTGTCGTGGTGATCAACAACAAGATGACGTGAAGAAGACAATCACCGATGTCACCAGGAAGAAGAGATGAAGCGAGTAGTCATTCCGCTTGTGGACACTCCCCGAAAACATGATTGCCGGCCTTCACCCGAGCAGGTGAACTCATGGACAACAGCATTTCAGAGGCCTACTCTTGTAGTACTCGCGCAAGGACTAGAACAGGAAGACTTAGCAAACAGCGAAACTGTGGATTTTTCTCTCACCGTAGTGCACAAATGCAAGGCAACGAGGGCCTTTATATTGCAGCCAGAGGCAACCGAGGATGTCAAGAGTCCTCAAAACTCTCGTAACTCTAGAATTAAGAGTCCTAAAAATTCCCATAACTCTAGAATTATAGAATATAAACTCCCACATTGTTGACGGCCATTATGACACCTTGTGACCGTCAACATTTTGGATAAAATGAGAACTTTGCACAATGTTCCATGTATATTTTGCTTTTATTTAACAAATTCCACAAGTTTTGGTCAAGTTGTGAATGCAGGGACACGTGGCAGAAAACAGGACAAAAACGGGCAAAAAGCCTGGCCGACCGGCCAAGTCCTGGCCGGCCGGCCAGACATCTCAGCCATATGCCAAGTCACTGATCCAGGAGCAAACTAGCACACATGCAAGGCATCCAAGCCATTCATCCAATGACGGTTTGATCAAAGGGCCCGAAAGGCACATCACATGGATTAGAGGGCCCACCTGCATGCCTTAATTGCCAGGCAGTTAATAACCGTCATAACTACCGACACCAGGAGGTAATCTAGAGCGTTGCTGCAAAAGGCGGTGCCAGATGACGACGAATCCTGGCCGATCGGCCAGGATCCGGCCGAACGGCCTGCTGCCAGCTCCGCTCAAGGCGCTCTTCTGAGGACGGTTGCATGCTGAGCTAACTTACCCGCCAAGATGCTCAACCGACCTGCTCAAGCTATAAAAGGAGGCCTCCACTTCACTTCTCAACAAACACCAAGAAGGAGCTTCTCTATCTTTTTATATTTTCTAGAGTAGATTAGGGTTGGGAGTTATAGTTGAGTCGAACTTGCCTCGAGGTTCCGGAGTCTCTCGGAGATCGGGTAAAGTTCTTGTATCTTTTCTTTGTACTTCGAATATTTCCTTTATCAATATAGTTATCTTCTTTACTTTATCAGTTAAGCTTTCCTTTCCTGCTTTTCTTAGTTTATCTAGGAAAGTAGAGTGATCCGTTCATCTCATAATCTTTAGATTCAGTTAGAGTCTAGTTAGTTTGTCAGGCTTTTACCTTACGGGTTTCTCGCCCGGACTAGGAGATTTAGCCGTCTCCTAGGTTGAGGGGGGTTTCTTGTGAAGGCCTCACAAGAAATCCTAACATCAAACCCAGACGTGGTGTTTGGCTAGGTGTTAGCTAGAATTGTGTTCCACCCCACGGAAAGAGAGTGGTAGGCGACAAGTGGTGACAGCCTTGTCCGTCCTTTGTGCGACCACAACGTTCGGGTGTTTTCATAGCAGTAGTAGCAGGTTGCCGTTAGGTCCCCCTTCTCTCCCGTCTGGACCTTTCCTCTTCCAGCCGCAGAAGTAAGCTCTTTTCCCTGACAGCTAGGTAGAGTTCTAGTCTAGATCTTTAGAGGCTTTCTGATAAGTTTAGGAGTGTCTTAGGAATCCTTTCTCGCTCGTTGCTCTCCCAGCTTCTTTTCTATCTCTAAGTGTAGAAGTCTCCTGTGTCGCTGGTCATTTTGACCTTCTATCTAGCTTACCTTTTTAGATAAGCTAAGGTATTTAGGGCAGCTACCTATCATATCTTTGCGCCCCAGTTATCTCCCCAAAGATAGTTGGTGTATAATTCTAGAACGTGTTCCTGATATAATTTCTCAATATCACTTTAACCAAAGAGCTTCCCTGTGGAAATTTACGATACCCTGGAATACTCCAAGTTGAAGTGCTACACGGTCATTCTGTGCGCTTGCAGAATACTTTTATTCTATAGGGCAAGAGTTTCCCACTGGCTTTCTAACGGCACAATTCCAGTGTCGTTAAGAAACACCAGCAAGCATTTCTGGCGCCGTTGCCGGGGAAGCAATTGGCTAAAGTATATTGTTGAATTAAATTTTGGAAGACATTTTTTGTCTTATCACCGCTACTCTTAGCAGGCTTACCACTGCTCTCTTTGTCTTTGTGTTTATTTTGCAGAGCAGTGCATGACCGGTTTCGACCTACCGTCAAACTTTGATCCTAATCCAGAGCGTATTGGACGGGTCGTGAGACGCAGAGTCGTCCCACCCTAGAAAAAGCTCAGTGACAGTCACAGTTGCTCAGCTCCACTACCTAACCCCATGGCTACCACCAAGACCCTCCGTCAGTTCTCTGCTCCATCAAGCAGCAACTTTCCAGGTCTTGAGGATAACCAAGGTGGAAATAGTTTCGAATTGAAGACTGGCCTCATCAACATGGTTCAGGCCAATCAATTCTGTGGGAAGGCGTCCGAGGACGCCAACGTTCACCTTCAAACATTCCTTGAAGTGAGTAGCACCATTGATCCCAAAGGTTCTACTATGGATTCTATTCGGTTGCGTTTGTTTCCGTTTTCGCTACTTGGGAAGGCAAAATTATGGTTCTACACCAGCAAGGCCTCCTTCAATAATGTTTGGCAGACCTGCGCCGACGCATTTCTGACCAAATATTTTCTGGTGAGCAAAACCAATGTTTACCGAGGGAAGATATCAGGTTTCCAGCAACAGGAAGATGAAACTGTTTCGGAAGCTTGGGAGCGTCTACAAGAGTATATTGCAGCATGCCCACATCATGGCCTGGAAGAATGGCTGGTTACCCAGAGTTTCTTCCACGGGTTGAACCAGAGATCTCAAGAACATCTTGATGCAGCAGCAGGAGGATCATTTCTCTCGTTGGAAGTGTCAGGAGCAAAGGCTCTAATGGAGAAAATCGCCTCCAACCAAAGTTGGAAGGGAGATAGGCAGTCAGCCCGTACCAGAGGAGTTCATCAAGTCGACTCCATCGACATGCTGGCCGCTAAGATGGACATTCTTATGAAGAAGTTGGAATCTCCTACCCAGGAGATGCCGCAGATTGTGGATTCACGAATCACATGTGAGACATGTGGTGACACCGGACACTCGGGCTACAGTTGCCCGAGCACTCAAGAGGAAGCGAACTTCATCGGGAATGGGAATCCCAATGCAGGCTTCCGCCCCTAGCAAGGTTGGAACTCCAAGCCCAACCTCCCCTTTGGCCAACAGCAAGGTAATTCATTCAACAACAGTAATTCTTCTCCTACTTTGAAAGATATATGGTATGGCCAAAAACAAATTAATGATAGCATCAGTAAAAAGTTTCTTGCTACTGATAAAATCTTAGAATCTATGGCCACCCAAATGGAGGGATTTAATTCTGTTGTTAAAATCCAATCGAGTTTTAACAAAACGATGGAAACTCAAATTGCTCAATTGGCTGCATCTTTTCCTAATGCTAATGTGGGAAAACTTCCTGGGCAACCGAAAGCACCCCATAAAGAAAGTGTTAGTGCTGTTACCACGCGGACTGGAAAGTCCACGCGGAATCCATCTCCACCTAAAGATGCAGGTACTCAGCGGGAAGCCATACCCGCTAGGAATACTAAGCCAGAAGCCGAGGAAGAGGAGGGCAAGGAACCAACCGAAGCTACCCAGGAAGAGACCAGTGAAGTCCCACGGGCTTCAAAGGAGTACTATGACACGACTGCCTTACCGTTTTCGGAACGGAGAAGGAAGCCGGTGGCCGACGAACAATTCGGCAAATTCGTCGAGGTAATCAAGAAGCTTTATGTCAATATACCGCTTCTTGATGCTATGCAGGTACCCACCTACGCGAAATACCTAAAGGACATTCTTGGGAACAAGAGGTCCTTGCCTGCCACCGAGATGGTGTGCCTGACGGAAGAGTGTAGCTCAGCTATACTCGATCCTCTCCCTGAGAAAAAGAAGGATCCAGGACACCCCACTATCTCATGCTCGATCGGGAACCAACACTTCAACCGTGCCTTGTGCGACTTGGGAGCAAGTGTCAGCATCATGCCCAAGGTAGTTTATGATAAACTTAACCATCATGCACTTGCTCCTACTGCCATGTGTATGCAGCTGGCGGATCAATCGATTCGCTACCCAGCGGGAATTGCGGAGGATATCCCAGTCAAGATTCGGGACTTCTTCGTTCCCGTAGACTTCGTCGTTCTCGACATGGAAGTTGATACCAAGATGCCTCTCATATTGGGAAGACCGTTCTTGAGCACAGCAAGAGCAAACATCGATGTTGGGGCTGGAGAAATCTTGCTCAACATCAATGGCCAGAAGGAGAAATTCACCTTTACGGCAAAGGTGGAGCAATGTGCCCAAGTCAAGGCAGTCACACGGAAGCCGTCCAAGAGAGGGAGAGGAAATCCATCAATCCCGACCATGGACGAAATAATCATGACGCTTGAGGCGTTACGATTATACAAAGCCACCAAAAACCACAATCGGAAACCAGCAATACGAAGGATCCAACGCAAGAAAGCTCTTGAGACAGAACAAGAAGACAAGGTCGATCCACCTCCGATCATCCGAAAGGAATGGCGGAAGAAGACACCACGTTCTGAACCATCAGGAGGTGAGAATACACCTACTGAGTCATCAGGAGGTGATCAAGCTCAACAGCTTACATGTCCTGCTCAGGACAGGAAAGACGAGCCCTCGCCATAAGGTACGTGGCAGTTATCCATTCATGCATTCGCATATAGGATAGTTTATTTTTGTGCATTTACTTTCCCTTTTCATTCACTCATGGCATATTTAAATTCTTGCAAATTTATCTTGTGCATTATTTCCTTTGATTCACTACATATAAAAAAAATTGGCCAAATCACTTGGCCGATCGGCCACAACCTGGCCGGCCGGCCCCACTTGTCGGCCACAGAGGCGCTACCCCAGCGCATAAGAGCACTAACGTGCAGGGATCAGAGTCAATGAAGGAATCATGAGGCGCGTGAAGACAAGGAGCCGATCGGCTCCACTCCGGCCGGTCGGCCTGCTCTCGGCCGTTCGCATCCCGTCGTCACCAACCGCGCCACAACAAGGAGCAGGCCCACGCCTAGGCCGTCGCCGTGGCTAGGCCACTGCCGTTCACCGGCCGACCGGCCGGGCCCTGGCCGGCCGGCCACCCACCGACGTCCGCCTATAAAAGCTGGCGCCGAGGTCTCCTTGAGGCACACCAAAGCGCAGGTGCACACTCATCTTCCTTGCTCTGTGCTTTTTCCCTCTCGTCTGCTCTAATCTCCTTGCTAGTTTAATTAGCCATTAATTAAGCTAAGTGCAAGAGCTTAAAAATCAAGAAAATTCTGTGTGTGTTGTTCAAACACATACACCCCAAAAACATTTTCCTTTCGATGGAATAATATTGGCTTTCAACACCAGAACGTTTTGTGGAGGTTAACCCCCCACAAGGACGACTAACCGCTAACCCCCTGATATATTTTCCCTCGGGTATTGTGAGCACTAACCTTGCAACAAGCATCATGTTGCGTGGAGCAAAGAGGGCAGCCGGCAAGCTCAAGAAGAAGCTGACTCCATCAAGCTCACATCACTCGTACAGCTCCGTCTCTTCTCGGGATAATATGTCGGTGGACATGCCTGTCCACCGCAATGTCCTGTATGAAGAAGAAGAAGAAGTGTCGACACCACCACAAGGTCCCTTCCGTATTCGGGTCCTTGTCGCGACTGATCAAATCGTACCACGAACCGAATACGAAAGGAGTGTGCTAGAGTTGTTGAAGAATCGCAACTTTGCACATGTTACTGTCTTCAGCCCTCTCCTTCACATCAAGACGGACTTGGGACATGACATGAATCGCGCATTCAAGCATGCAGGTTGGGAGGACTTCCACACCATCACGGAATCAGATGAGAAAGAAGGAACCAGCACGCCACAGTGTGGCTGGGACACGACCAACAACACGTAGCAGGACCAAGCTGGAAAGGCAGACCGAGGCAGGCACTTCACAGATGCCATCATCTGGAGAGCCTGGGACATCACAGATGACCTTCGGGCAGACGTACGACTACTTCCAAGGAGGGTCAGGCCAGTACACAGGAACCAAGCCAGGCTATGACCAGGATCCCGGGTACTACTACTCCGGAGGTATGGGTTCTTATGGTCCACAGGTCGGACCATCCACTTCAGCCCTGTACGACTACGAGAATCCGTTCACTCTGGAGATCTCACAGATCAACACCCGGCTTAGTGAGCACTACCAGCAGCAGCAACAGATGAACCAGGACATAGCACACAACACGGATCTCACACAGCAGAATTGGGCGATGGCGACATCCATGCACTACGACATTTCAACCATCTTCCAGCGCATGGATCTCAACCCCAACCAGCAGAACCCCAACCAGTCAGGCCCCTGAGCTTCATAGAAGCTTAGGGGAGGTATCACAGGTAAGTTATCTGTCGTTCTTTTGACGTTTAATTTCTTGAAATGCCATGACATGCTTTAGAATTTCATTAACAATAATAAAAGGAAGAGAATTCTCCAAGTAATTTGTACATGGGAAGTTTTGCTAGTTCTCTTTTGGACATGATGAATAGTTGCTCTGTTTATGCTTTACACGTGCCTCGTACATAACCCTTTACTCTCGTAGTACTTGAGTTCTTTGGCATGTGGCGTTCCCCTATGTTTCATACTAGTGGGAGCATAAGCAATAGTTGTCAAAGTCTAGTTGTTGGAAATATTGATATGGTTTGAACTAGAGTAGAATGCATGCTCAATAAGGAACCTCTCGGGAGTAGATTAATTCATGGAAAATACCCGATGGATGATTGACCCACCAGAGCCATATATGCAAAATTTTATTCTAGCCACCATAAGCAATCTTGTGTTACTTTGAGATTTGTCGAGCGGTGTGTTCTCGTGAAGGAAATGCTTATCATCTACCTACTCCTTCTCCTTCGCGTAACCATTGTTTGCTAGCCTCAAACTGTCCGGCATGTTGATTTCTCACTCCGAGTATTAACATCCACCTTCGCCGGACAACACATTTCACCAACCAGCCCAAAATCTCCACTGTGTACCTATTCTGCCCATGATTCAAGAAAAAGGCTCCAATGAAAATACTCATGAATTCAAGCAAGGATCTGAGCTCGTATATTACCTATCCTCTCTCCTCTTTAAAAAAAAAGAGATAGAAAGAGAGAGAAAGAAAGGAGAAAGAAGATCTACAAATAGAGTACAATATGAGCCTAAGAATCAGGCAATCTTCCCATGTGTGAGTCCATTCTCTCCTTTTCCCCTGAACATTACATTCCAAGGATGGGAATTTGATGAGAACTACTTCTCGAGAATCACCATTCGGCTTATCAACAAAGGTAATCAAGGTATGCTTCTTTTTCCTGTGGCGGTTCCACTCCGAAATTATTCCAAGTTAAGTACCCTCAGACCACTAACCACGTAGTCAGGCACTTAATCCGGAATAAGCTGGAGCGCCGTCGGATTAAACCCGATTAAACCACGTACTTAACTAGATCGTAACAGCAGCAGGCCCACACGAAGGTGAGTTCCAGAGATTACAACATTCCACAAATTAACTTACACACATAGAGAAGTAGTTATTACAAACCGAGTGCAAATTTTAAAATCAGAGTACACAAGTCTTGCAGCGGAATCTAAAGTTCAACATAACTGAAATTAGAGTTCATTGCAGCGGAAGTAAATAAACTAACGACGAAACAAGTAACTCCGTGATGAGGCCTGCCACGAAGCTACTCCTCCCGATCCTCGCCAGAGGACGGGACCCATTCGATGTGCCAGCCAGGTGGAACCTGGGCAGGCCAAGTCATAGCATCCACATCCAAGATTATACCTGAAAAATAATGCCACAAGCAAGGCTGAGTATACTAATACTCAGCAAGGCTTACCCGTCGGGTGAAAACTACATCACCGACATCTAGACAATGAAAGGCTTTTGGCTGGTGGGTTTGTTTGCCAAAAAGCAACTAAAAGTAGATCCTTGCTTTCAAGTTTTAGCACCATATTCTAATAAATTTAACCATTCTAGATTAGCATCCTCTCTAAGCATACAAGTGTAGCAATACAATTTAATTCATAGAACAATTTCATAATCTCAAATTCCACTTATTACTCGATGTGGCCTGACGGTCAAGCAGTCTCATTAACCGCGAGAAGCGGACAGTTCGAACCGAATTTGTGCTACCTGGCCAGGGAAAACCCAACACACACGGATACTCTGCTTGCGATAAAAGGTACAAGCATTTCCCAACCTTTCCCATCGATCCACAATTCGGAACCGGGTCCACTTCCTTAGGATGAAGGTTTACTGCTTCACTCACAGCATCACGCATACATCCACGAGTGTACGGCAAGGGAAAACAAAGTTTCCAAGGAGAGATGGCTATCGGCCCTAGCTGCTTCAATCTGGTACCGGGCTTACCGGCTCCCATATACCGGCATGCATGTGGTACGTTCAAAAACTTGACTTAGTATCCACACCTTCCGACCTTAACCAATTATCAAACACGGACGGGAGATCTACATCTATCATCCCGCCCGTCAATCCTTATGATTCCAACATAAGTAAAGACAAGCAATTCCTATATCTCGCGAGTGACAGGAAATCACTCGACTTGTAACGAACCTATAGCAATGCTCTACCGATCCTTCCATACTAGTATTGCAAGTCATAGGCACTAGGAAAATATTGCAGCTATGGTATTCAATCAACTCCTAGAAACGTAATGCACAAACATAGAGAATTCAAGTGCATAATTTAGTAAGATTTAGGTCATGCTCCGGGGCTTGCCTTCCTGCTCGGGCTGAGAGTTAGCTCCTGCGTTGGTCACGTCTGCACCGGCGTCGGGCTCCGGAACTTGCTCCTCTTCTGCGGGGACGAGGGTGTAGTCGCCGTCCGGAAGAACGCCTTCTACATGATATGCATAATTTTAAGGCGGCTGCCCTTTTGATGCTAAGACTAGGGCCTTGAAGGCCATATTCACCTAGACATACTTAGATATTTGCATTTTCTCCACCAAAGCAAGGTGTCGGTGTGAAAAAGGTTTTAGTTGAATCCGATGGTGATTGTGTACATATATAAAAGAATTTTATTTATTTCTTCACAAGTTAGGGTGGCTGTTTCTGAATTTCAGATTCTAACCATTTTATTTCAATTAATTACTCAAAAAGGTTTATTCATTTATACATTTCAATTTCCACCTAGATTCTTTCCCATTTTTGTTTCTTCATTTCTGTTCATCAATTTTAGCCATAAACTTTATGACAGCTACTGGAGTATAAGAGCTAAGCTCACTCCAAAATTTAGCTAATTTCGAGTTACACATAATTTATTAAAAATCTATAAACAGCTAGCTGCAGGAAGTGAATTAAAGGCATAATAAATTGAAATTTCATCTATTTCAGGAGATCTTCCTACCAAAGTTAAGCAATATCATGAGGAGGGCTCTGGCCAAGTGGTGGCTCAAAATAACCCTTGGGTAGTCCTCATTATTTTTCTATCCAAAAACACATATTTAATTATTTGCCATTCTAAACAGAGCAAAAATTAAGTTTCTCATTTTTAACATGTGTGTTAACAAGTTTTAAGTTCTCAGGAGCAAAAATGATGATTTTTCGCTGCACAAATTATTTTTAACAATTTCTTTACTGCAGAAAGTCAGAAAACACATTTAAATCTATAACTGGAGCTACACACCATATTTTTGAGTCTCCTTTGGACACAAGCTGTCCAAAGCCTATATGCACAACATACCCAAAGCTCAACCCCAGCGGAGCTATGGATTTGAAATGGTGCACAACTTTAGGTTTTCCTAGTTTGATTTTTAATTCAATAACAGTTCACTAAAAGCAATAACATGTCTAATAGAGATTGTAGTTTAGACTCTAACGATTCCAGAGAGTATTTTTGCACATTTTTCCGATTTTTCTACGATTTTTAATCGATTTTACAAGATTCGGGAAAAATCAAATCTAGGGTAAGAATCTATTTTCACCGAGAACCCTAGAACTTTCAAACTTTCGCGAACAGGTCCTGCACTTTTGCACGAAAGACCCTGGAAAGAGGTAGACGATGAACAATGGCCCTCGGGAGCTCGCCGGAGTTACGCCGGGCAAACCACGGCGAACTGGGCTCGGGGAAGAGGGGGAAAAGGGTCCTTGGCTCACCACGAGTCGTTTGGGCACGGTTGGGAGGCCGGGGGTCGACGGAGTTACGCCGGCGACGAGGAGGTGGCGGCGCGGCCGCTGCGGGGTCTGCGCCGGCGAGCTCGGTGCCGCTCGCGGTGGGGAAAGAGGTCCTAGAGCACCAGCAGAGCGTGGGGAAGCCAACGGCGTGCTCGAGGAGGCTCGGGGAAGGCTCGGAGTAGGGTCTCGACGGTGAGGTGGTTCGACGGCCGGAAAACTCGATTTGGGGGAACTTAGAAATTCGAGCTCGGTAATGGCCAATGTGTTGGGGAAAGTTGGGGGAAATGGAGCTAGGGATGCAAGCTAGCTCTGTGCGGAGTGGATTGGGGAATGGTGGAGCGTGCGCGATGAATTTCGCGAAGGAGCTTGGTTCGGTGTGCGCGGCGCGAGGAGGAAGAAGGAGGGGGGAAGCGAGAGGAGCTTCACTGGAGGCTTGAGCGAGTGAATGAAAGGTGCGAGAGGTTCGGTGGAGTGCTCAAGCACGCGTAGGAGTCACTGTGGAGCCTCGGGAGCGAGCGCGCGCGTTAATGGCCGACGCGACGCGCCATAGCCGCTCTCTGAGCTCGGTCGGGGCGTGGGAGGCTCGGTCGGCGAGGGGGATTGCTACAGCGTCGACGCGGGGATCTCCTACAGTGCGTTTGGCGCGTTGTGGGACGGCATCTCGCGCTCAGCAACGCTCGGCGCAGCGCGCTCGCGCGCGCGCGACCGCAGCGCGCGCGACCGCCATGATGGCGTCCGCGGCGCGAGGAGGAGCGAGGGCGACGGCGGCGAGTTGACGGCTCAACAGTGGACGGACAAGCGCTAGACGACGAACGCCAGGCTCCGCCGTGCCTTGGCCGCGTCAGCGCCGCCTGAGCCGCGCGCCGGCCGCGTGGCGGCCGAGCTCTGGCCGCCGCGGCGCGCGCCAGGGGCACTGTTCACGGGCCGGGGAGCGCCGGGTTTGAATTTGAATTTTCTCCAAAAATTTGAACAGAACGTGAAAAAGTGCAAAAATAAAAGTTGTAGATTGAAGGATGGGACACAACTTCCTTTTTGGGATGAACTTGAAATTCGAAGTTTTTCAAGCTCAAAAAGCCCAAAAACAGAAATGTGCCAAAATCGGAAATTTGAGTTTTCGAGGGACTAAACCGCAAAATTTTCAAAAATTCCAAACAGTGACTAGGGTTTAATTTTGATGCCAAACAACTTTTATTTTGGGAGATTTTCAAGTTTAGTACAAAAATCATGAGTTTTCGGTTGGTGCCCAATAATCCCTGTTTTTGGAGTTTAATTTGAATTTTTGGTGAATTTTTGAGGGATGTTTGAATTCAAACCTTAAATCCCTGTTGCATTGATCTTAATTGCATCTCTTAGCTAAATTTGACATCAGAGATGTCACAGCCTACCCCCCTTAAAAGGAATCTCGCCCCGAGATTCGATTACGCTTAATGATAAAGAGGGGAAAAGAATACCTCAGCTTATGAAAGTATGTCGGGGAAATTCTTCCGGAGATAATCCTCGGTTTCCCACGTGGCTTCGTCTTCAGAATGATGACTCCACTGAATTTTATACATTTTAATTCCCTTCCTTCGTGTCTGTCGCTCTTTCTCGTCGAGGATCTTGACAGGATGCTCATGGTAAGAGAGATCCGGTTCAACCGAGAGTTCCTCTTGTTCAGCGACCTCGGTCGGAACACGAAGACACCTCTTGAGTTGAGAAACATGGAATACGTTGTGTACCGCTGAAAGTTTTTCGGGAAGCTTCACTTGATAAGCTACCGGCCCACATTGTTGAGTAATTTCATACGGGCCGATATAGCGAGGTGCAAGCTTGCCTTTGAGTCCAAACCTTTGCACACCCTTGGTCGGGGAGACCTTAAGATACACATGATCACCAACTTCAAACTGAAGTGGCTTCCTCCGCTGATCAAAATAACTCTTTTGTCGTGATTGGGCGGTTTTCAGATTCTCCCGAATGATCCCAACCTTTTCTTCGGCTTCTTTTACAAGGTCAGGGCCATAAGTGTACCTCTCGCCTGCCTGGGACCAACACAACGGGGTCCGACATCTCCTACCATATAGGGCTTCGAAAGGTGCCATTTTTAAACTCGTTTGGTAGCTGTTATTATAGGAGAATTCAGCCAGGGATAAACATTTCTCCCAATTCTTCCCATAATGGATAACACATGCTCGAAGCATATCCTCAAGTATTTGATTTACCCTTTCTGTTTGCCCATCGGTCTGTGGGTGATATGCTGAGCTGCGGATCAGTTTGGTGCCTAAGGACATTTGCAATTGCTCCCAAAAGCGTGCTACGAAAAGAGCACCACGATCTGAAATTATCGTCTTGGGTACCCCATGTAGACAAACGATCCGCTCCAAATAAATCTCCGCATACTTTTTAGCAGAATAAGTGGTATTGACTGGAATAAAATGTGCGGTCTTGGTAAGGCGATCCACAATTACCCAAATAGAATCGTGGCCCTGAGGGGTCCTGGGAAGTCCAACAATAAAATCCATACTGATATCTTCCCACTTCCATGAGGGAATAGGTAGAGGTTGAAGCGTGCCTGCTACCTTCAGGTGGCTGGCCTTAACCCGCTGGCAGGTGTCACATTCCGACACATATGTGGCAATTTCTCGCTTCATTCGAGTCCACCAAAAGTTTTGCTTCAAGTCTTGATACATTTTGGTGCTGCCGGGATGAATAGAAAATTTGGAGAGATGAACCTCATCCATAATCTTCCTCCGGAGTTCCATGTTTTTGGGCACCATGAGGCGGTGTCCAAACCATAGGACTCCTTGCCCGTCTAACCGGAAGCACTTGTACTTCTCCTTCACTTTCTCTTTAGACAATTTTCTTTTGAGCACTTTAACGCCCGCATCATTTAGTTGTGCCATAACAATCTGATCGTGCAAGGTTGGTTCCACTGCAATATGGCTGAAGTACCCGTGTGGAACAATCTCTAAATTGAGCTTTGCCATTTCGTGACACAGGGTGTCAGCGTAGGACTCCACGGTAAGACAATGGCAACGAGCCTTGCGGCTGAGTGCATCCGCAACTACATTCGCCTTCCCGGGGTGATAATGTACACTAAGGTCATAGTCCTTTGCTAACTCCAACCATCTGCGCTGTCTCATATTCAGATGTGCCTGAGTGAAGACATATTTAAGGCTCTTGTGGTCTGTGTATACGTTGCAGGGAACACCCATCAAATAGTGCCTCCACATCTTGAGAGCATGAATGACCGCTGCTAACTCAAGATCGTGCGTGGGGTAGTTTTGCTCATGAGGTCGGAGTGCTCGCGAAGCATAAGCGATGACCCGGTTCTCTTGCATGAGAACACAACCAAGACCGGTGCCTGATGCATCACAATAAACATCATACGGCTTGGTGCAATCGGGCTGAGCCAAAACTGGGGCTGAAGTCAATAGTCTTCGCAAAGTGTGGAAAGCTTCCTCACATTTGTCATTCCACTCAAATTTAACTCCCTTCTTCAAAAGTTCGGTCATAGGCTTCGCAATTCGAGAGAAGTCCGGAATAAAGCGACGGTAGTAGCCGGCTAATCCCAGAAAACTCCGAATCTCGTGGACGGAAGTAGGTGGCTGCCAATCTAGTACCTCTTGTACTTTGGATGGATCTACGGATATACCATCTTTGGAAATCGTGTGGCCCAAAAACTTCACACTCCCTAACCAGAATTCACACTTGGAGAATTTGGCGTAGAGTTGGTGGTCTCGCAGTCGCTGAAGAACAATGCGAAGGTGCTCAGCGTGCTCTTCCTCATTCTTGGAGTATACAAGAATGTCGTCGATGAAAACCACCACAAACTTGTCTAATTCAGACATGAAGACCGAGTTCATGAGGTACATGAAATAGGCTGGGGCGTTGGTGAGTCCAAAAGACATGACCAGGAACTCATAGAGTCCGTAACGTGTGGAGAAGGCAGTCTTCGGAATATCACAAGGTCTGATTTTTATTTGGTGATAGCCAGAGCGAAGGTCAATCTTGGAGAACACTCTGGCGCCAGCTAGTTGATCAAACAGGATGTCAATTCGGGGTAACGGATACTTGTTCTTAATAGTTACCGCATTGAGAGGCCGGTAGTCAATACACAACCTCAAGGAATGGTCCTTCTTCTTCACGAAGATAGCGGGACATCCCCACGGTGACACACTTGGGCGAATGAAACCTTTATCTAGCAATTCTTGGAGTTGAATTTTTAATTCGGCCAATTCGTTGGGTGGCATCCTATAGGGTCTCTTGGATATAGGTGCTGTGCCAGGTTGCAATTCAATCACAAATTCAACGTCCCTATCCGGCGGCATCCCTGGTAAGTCATCCGGAAATACATCGGCATACTCACATACCACCGGAATGTCCTTTAGTTGGGTTTCGACCATAGAATAAGCACACGCATCAACGCAAGTCCGTCGTGGCAGATATAGCACACTCGGGCCATGCGTAGGTGAGTTTATCTCAACAACTCGTTCCGCAATATCTAGGACAACCTTGTGCTGAGTCATCCAATTGGCTCCTAACACAATGTCAATCCCTTCCATACCAAGTAGAATCAAATCAGTAGGGAATGTTTTACTTCCCAGCCTGATCGGAACTTTGTGGGTGACTTGGTTGGATGCAATTTTGCCTCCCGCAGTTGATATCACATAGGAGGATTTGGTATGGTATGATTTTAATCCGCATTTCACGTGGAATCTTGTGCTTATGAAACTATGCGTTGCTCCAGAATCAAATAATATCACAGCAGGTTGAGTGCAGATAGGGAAGATACCAGTCATGTCTGGGGCTCCCTCGGGTAAGTCGGCCAAGTTGGTGTAGTTGAGCCGTCCTTGGCGGACTTGCACACGCTGCTGCTGCTGCTTGCCCTTGCCTTGTTGATTTCCAGGGCGCTGGTTCTGCTGTCTGTTCTGTGGGCAATCCTTGATAAAGTGATCTTTGCTTCCACACTTGAAGCATTGATAGCCGGCTCCAGGACGAGCTGGCTGCGGTGTATTCTGCCTGGGTGCTTGCTGCTGCGGCGGTGGAGGGAAACGAGGCGCGTTAAGCTGTGGCGGCCTAGCAACCCAACCACCTCCCTGAGGTGCCCTGGACTGTCCCTGCGGTGCAGCCGGGGAAACCAGGCGGAACCTCTGGGGCTGCGAGCCAGACGGTCCAGCGGGAGCCTTCCTCTTCTTCTCCGCCTTATGCACCGTATTGGCGTCTTCTTGAGCAATGGCAAGGTTGACAAGATCACCGTACGTGGGAGCACGGGTAGTGGCCAACTGCGCCTTCAGCTTGGTGTTAAGGCCACGGCGGAACCTTTCAAGCTTCTTCTCATCGGAGTCAGCATGGTGACCGGCATAGGGGCACAGACCGTTGAAGGCCTGAGCGTACTGCAGCACCGTGCGAGTACCTTGGGTCAGCGCCAGAAACTCGTTCAACTTTCTTTCCACCAGACCGGCTGGAATGTGATGAGCTTTGAATGCAGCCTTGAACTCATCCCACTCAACTACGTGACCCTCCTGCTGCAGGGCCAGGTAGTTCTCCCACCAAAGGAGAGCTGGGCCGCGGAGCTGCTGCGCCGCGAACACGACCTTGCGACTGGCGGTGCAAGGCGTGGCCAGTATGGTGAACTTGGACTCAATGGCTCGAATCCATGTGTCGGCCTCCAAAGGTTCGTCGGCACGAGAGAAGATCGGCGGGTGCGTCGCCAGAAAATCCTCGTATCGAGCCACCTGAGGCTGAGGGGCTCGCTGTCCTCCCTGCTGCATCATCTGCTGCTGCATCATCTGCTGCTGCATCATCTGCTGCTGATGCTGCAGGTTCCGAAGAATCTCCGTCTGGGTGGCATACAGTTGCTGCCACGTCGGAGGTTGCTGCGGAGGAGGAGGAGGCGGTGGCTGCTGTTGCCCCTCAGGCCCCTGCTGGTTAGCATTGGAGCCGCTAGCATCGTGACCGCTGCGGGTGATTGCCATCTGCAGTAGGGACTTATATTAGCCACATTTCATAAACTTGCATAATAAATGACAAGGTAGAATGTGACAATATTTGAAGTATACTGCGCAGAATGACAAACCAGCACGCAGTTTGGGAGAAAATTCATATCTCTCAACAGGAAACAAGGCATTAAGCTCCCATTCGGTCAGTAGCTCGAAAATTTCATGCTCTACAACTTTCATGTTGGGCTCAATTTCAAATTCGGACTGGAACTAAGCCGAAAAGTTCAATTCTCAGCTCTCTGCGTTTGCTGTTTTTCAGCAGGCCGAGCTGTGGTGTTTTCACTGCCATTTTTATTTCGCTTATCCAATAGGTTTGCAATTTGGTGGTCATTTAGTTGGATAAACTCCAAACAACTTTCTAGTTCACATCACAGCCCAGAAATGAAAGGAAGAACCATGAATAATTAAAACGAAGGGAGGCTGCAGAATGTGTCCAATACAGCCCTTACATCACCATCAAGTTCCACACCATTAAATTTACAATGCCACAAAAGATAAAATGGGGAGCTCAACTCCATCTAGCCTATTACATCATGAAGCCAAACTCTAGGCCTAGCGGAGGAGTCATTGCCACTACCACTCTAAAAGTCATCAAGGTTGTTAGCGGTAGCCTCGCTGCCCATAGGGGAAGGTGGAGCGGGAAGGGGAGGCATGTCGTCCTCGGTGTCCATATCGGAGTCGGGGGCCTCTCCTTCACCATCTATGTCCCCACCCTGCTCATCAAAGAGGTGCTGAGCGTCGTGGGCAGCAAGCATGGCATTGGCATGCTGCAAGGTGCCATGTACCTCCTCAAGCTCGTCTCTAGTCTGGGCCAACTCATTCTGAGTGTTGTTGTGTGCAATCTGAAGGTCATTGAGTTGCCTCTCTAGGTCAGCAATCATGGCATCCCTAGTAGTCACCTCAATGGACAAGGAGGTCCTCTCAACCCCTATGTCGCGGGCACGAGCGGACATGTCCATGGCAGTGCGGAGCAACTCGCTCTGTGACCGACTGAGAAGTGCCTGCAACCTGTGATACGCCCGTATCCACCTCATCATCAAGGCGGCTGCTGCGACGGGGCTCTCCGCCATCCTCAGAGGGGAACTCAAGTAACGTCTCATCCAATGAGGGTCGTCCGGCTGAGTCGACGGGAACAAACCAAGTAACTGATGCTCCACTAACTCCTGGTTTTGAGCAACAAAAGAGCTAATGCCGTTCATGGCAGCTAGCTCGCACGTGGTCTCCATGTGGTGCCCATGCACTTCCACCGTCCAGGTGGGAGAGCTAGGACACGGCGGGTGGCGGTATACCACCAACCGCACGCGGGAGCGAACCACACCTCTCTCCCGGATAATCGTTCTCTCGTACTGCGGCGGCGTCGGGTAGTCCATAGCCTGAAGGACCGACCATAGGATACTGGGGAATCCTTCCCATCCCAAACAGTCAGAGAAGGACACGTCGCTGGGGTAGCTAGCCAAGTCAGCGTTGGAGGCCATCTGAACCAAAAGAAAAAGGGGCATGGTGAGAACCGGTTAGCGCCAAAACAGATTCTGTGTAGGGTGGTAAAAATTTCAAACTCGAAATCTACAAGCTCAAAAATTCCCAAATTTGGCCAGGACATTGTTTAAGTAATTCCTAACAAGTTTCATTTTGGAGGTTTGAGCAGAAACTGTCGTTAAGATGGTGTAAAAATTCAATTTTTATCCCACTGTCCCCAGAAATTTCCAGCAGACAGGGGGTTACCATTTTTAGCATAACTCCAATTTTACTGAACCATTTTCGTTGAAATTTCTCCAGCATGTTCTTTATAACATTTATGACAACTTTCATGTTGAACACTTTTTCTTTTAACCAAGTTTTCAGTTTCGAATTGAAGGTGCAAACAGGCTGTTCTCAGCAGGAATTTTAGATTTTGATTTCAATTTCTTTGACGGCGGTTCAATATGGTCAAGAATTAATTTTGAGATTAATTCAGTGAGATGAAATGCATGAGCGGCCTATTCGATCTCACAAACACACGTGCCAATAACTTTTGGCTTACGAAGTTAGTGCCGGTGGCTAGGCAATATTCGTCTCTCCTTATAGTAACTAGTCGGAATTCTCTAACCGTTTCAACGGACGAAATCGCGGTTAGTGTACCTGCAGAAATTCATCCCAGAGCATTCATAATCAACCTTTCGTGCCAGCACTCACGAAAGCGTCTCCATTCATTACCACCCACTATAGAGGTGGCACCCGAACGTTTAACATTGAACGGGCAATGTTCATATGTCACCAAGGCGACATATTGACGGTTCCATACGCTATTGTCATAGCGTATTGACTATGTGCCGCCATCATATTTGCATATGATGACGTGGTACGCTACAGCAATCGCCGTACCTTGCGCCCACCATCCTATTCTAGTTTCATACGCCATCACAGCGTATTGACTATGTGCCGCCACTATATTTTCATATAGTGCCGTGGTACGTTACAGCAATCGCCGTACCTTGCGCCCACCATTGCGGAAAGTAATGACAGAATGAAATGTGCTGGAAGTCAGTATAATATAATCTTTGCCACCTATCATAACGTGATCCCTTAACCCACATAGGCTTCACGCTCTAGGTAACATCCTTAACGACCCTAACTTATCCTTCCTTTGCAAAGCGCATCGGAAGTACGAATTGGCAAATTTTATTCAAAAATTGTTGTTTAAGGTTTGTTGCTCTCTCCGGGCTGCTGCTTCGGCTCTGATGCCAGCTGTGGCGGTTCCACTCCGAAATTATTCCAAGTTAAGTACCCTCAGACCACTAACCACGTAGTCAGGCACTTAATCCGGAATAAGCTGGAGCGCCGTCGGATTAAACCCGATTAAACCACGTACTTAACTAGATCGTAACAGCAGCAGGCCCACACGAAGGTGAGTTCCAGAGATTACAACATTCCACAAATTAACTTACACACATAGAGAAGTAGTTATTACAAACCGAGTGCAAATTTTAAAATCAGAGTACACAAGTCTTGCAGCGGAATCTAAAGTTCAACATAACTGAAATTAGAGTTCATTGCAGCGGAAGTAAATAAACTAACGACGAAACAAGTAACTCCGTGATGAGGCCTGCCACGAAGCTACTCCTCCCGATCCTCGCCAGAGGACGGGACCCATTCGATGTGCCAGCCAGGTGGAACCTGGGCAGGCCAAGTCATAGCATCCACATCCAAGATTATACCTGAAAAATAATGCCACAAGCAAGGCTGAGTATACTAATACTCAGCAAGGCTTACCCGTCGGGTGAAAACTACATCACCGACATCTAGACAATGAAAGGCTTTTGGCTGGTGGGTTTGTTTGCCAAAAAGCAACTAAAAGTAGATCCTTGCTTTCAAGTTTTAGCACCATATTCTAATAAATTTAACCATTCTAGATTAGCATCCTCTCTAAGCATACAAGTGTAGCAATACAATTTAATTCATAGAACAATTTCATAATCTCAAATTCCACTTATTACTCGATGTGGCCTGACGGTCAAGCAGTCTCATTAACCGCGAGAAGCGGACAGTTCGAACCGAATTTGTGCTACCTGGCCAGGGAAAACCCAACACACACGGATACTCTGCTTGCGATAAAAGGTACAAGCATTTCCCAACCTTTCCCATCGATCCACAATTCGGAACCGGGTCCACTTCCTTAGGATGAAGGTTTACTGCTTCACTCACAGCATCACGCATACATCCACGAGTGTACGGCAAGGGAAAACAAAGTTTCCAAGGAGAGATGGCTATCGGCCCTAGCTGCTTCAATCTGGTACCGGGCTTACCGGCTCCCATATACCGGCATGCATGTGGTACGTTCAAAAACTTGACTTAGTATCCACACCTTCCGACCTTAACCAATTATCAAACACGGACGGGAGATCTACATCTATCATCCCGCCCGTCAATCCTTATGATTCCAACATAAGTAAAGACAAGCAATTCCTATATCTCGCGAGTGACAGGAAATCACTCGACTTGTAACGAACCTATAGCAATGCTCTACCGATCCTTCCATACTAGTATTGCAAGTCATAGGCACTAGGAAAATATTGCAGCTATGGTATTCAATCAACTCCTAGAAACGTAATGCACAAACATAGAGAATTCAAGTGCATAATTTAGTAAGATTTAGGTCATGCTCCGGGGCTTGCCTTCCTGCTCGGGCTGAGAGTTAGCTCCTGCGTTGGTCACGTCTGCACCGGCGTCGGGCTCCGGAACTTGCTCCTCTTCTGCGGGGACGAGGGTGTAGTCGCCGTCCGGAAGAACGCCTTCTACATGATATGCATAATTTTAAGGCGGCTGCCCTTTTGATGCTAAGACTAGGGCCTTGAAGGCCATATTCACCTAGACATACTTAGATATTTGCATTTTCTCCACCAAAGCAAGGTGTCGGTGTGAAAAAGGTTTTAGTTGAATCCGATGGTGATTGTGTACATATATAAAAGAATTTTATTTATTTCTTCACAAGTTAGGGTGGCTGTTTCTGAATTTCAGATTCTAACCATTTTATTTCAATTAATTACTCAAAAAGGTTTATTCATTTATACATTTCAATTTCCACCTAGATTCTTTCCCATTTTTGTTTCTTCATTTCTGTTCATCAATTTTAGCCATAAACTTTATGACAGCTACTGGAGTATAAGAGCTAAGCTCACTCCAAAATTTAGCTAATTTCGAGTTACACATAATTTATTAAAAATCTATAAACAGCTAGCTGCAGGAAGTGAATTAAAGGCATAATAAATTGAAATTTCATCTATTTCAGGAGATCTTCCTACCAAAGTTAAGCAATATCATGAGGAGGGCTCTGGCCAAGTGGTGGCTCAAAATAACCCTTGGGTAGTCCTCATTATTTTTCTATCCAAAAACACATATTTAATTATTTGCCATTCTAAACAGAGCAAAAATTAAGTTTCTCATTTTTAACATGTGTGTTAACAAGTTTTAAGTTCTCAGGAGCAAAAATGATGATTTTTCGCTGCACAAATTATTTTTAACAATTTCTTTACTGCAGAAAGTCAGAAAACACATTTAAATCTATAACTGGAGCTACACACCATATTTTTGAGTCTCCTTTGGACACAAGCTGTCCAAAGCCTATATGCACAACATACCCAAAGCTCAACCCCAGCGGAGCTATGGATTTGAAATGGTGCACAACTTTAGGTTTTCCTAGTTTGATTTTTAATTCAATAACAGTTCACTAAAAGCAATAACATGTCTAATAGAGATTGTAGTTTAGACTCTAACGATTCCAGAGAGTATTTTTGCACATTTTTCCGATTTTTCTACGATTTTTAATCGATTTTACAAGATTCGGGAAAAATCAAATCTAGGGTAAGAATCTATTTTCACCGAGAACCCTAGAACTTTCAAACTTTCGCGAACAGGTCCTGCACTTTTGCACGAAAGACCCTGGAAAGAGGTAGACGATGAACAATGGCCCTCGGGAGCTCGCCGGAGTTACGCCGGGCAAACCACGGCGAACTGGGCTCGGGGAAGAGGGGGAAAAGGGTCCTTGGCTCACCACGAGTCGTTTGGGCACGGTTGGGAGGCCGGGGGTCGACGGAGTTACGCCGGCGACGAGGAGGTGGCGGCGCGGCCGCTGCGGGGTCTGCGCCGGCGAGCTCGGTGCCGCTCGCGGTGGGGAAAGAGGTCCTAGAGCACCAGCAGAGCGTGGGGAAGCCAACGGCGTGCTCGAGGAGGCTCGGGGAAGGCTCGGAGTAGGGTCTCGACGGTGAGGTGGTTCGACGGCCGGAAAACTCGATTTGGGGGAACTTAGAAATTCGAGCTCGGTAATGGCCAATGTGTTGGGGAAAGTTGGGGGAAATGGAGCTAGGGATGCAAGCTAGCTCTGTGCGGAGTGGATTGGGGAATGGTGGAGCGTGCGCGATGAATTTCGCGAAGGAGCTTGGTTCGGTGTGCGCGGCGCGAGGAGGAAGAAGGAGGGGGGAAGCGAGAGGAGCTTCACTGGAGGCTTGAGCGAGTGAATGAAAGGTGCGAGAGGTTCGGTGGAGTGCTCAAGCACGCGTAGGAGTCACTGTGGAGCCTCGGGAGCGAGCGCGCGCGTTAATGGCCGACGCGACGCGCCATAGCCGCTCTCTGAGCTCGGTCGGGGCGTGGGAGGCTCGGTCGGCGAGGGGGATTGCTACAGCGTCGACGCGGGGATCTCCTACAGTGCGTTTGGCGCGTTGTGGGACGGCATCTCGCGCTCAGCAACGCTCGGCGCAGCGCGCTCGCGCGCGCGCGACCGCAGCGCGCGCGACCGCCATGATGGCGTCCGCGGCGCGAGGAGGAGCGAGGGCGACGGCGGCGAGTTGACGGCTCAACAGTGGACGGACAAGCGCTAGACGACGAACGCCAGGCTCCGCCGTGCCTTGGCCGCGTCAGCGCCGCCTGAGCCGCGCGCCGGCCGCGTGGCGGCCGAGCTCTGGCCGCCGCGGCGCGCGCCAGGGGCACTGTTCACGGGCCGGGGAGCGCCGGGTTTGAATTTGAATTTTCTCCAAAAATTTGAACAGAACGTGAAAAAGTGCAAAAATAAAAGTTGTAGATTGAAGGATGGGACACAACTTCCTTTTTGGGATGAACTTGAAATTCGAAGTTTTTCAAGCTCAAAAAGCCCAAAAACAGAAATGTGCCAAAATCGGAAATTTGAGTTTTCGAGGGACTAAACCGCAAAATTTTCAAAAATTCCAAACAGTGACTAGGGTTTAATTTTGATGCCAAACAACTTTTATTTTGGGAGATTTTCAAGTTTAGTACAAAAATCATGAGTTTTCGGTTGGTGCCCAATAATCCCTGTTTTTGGAGTTTAATTTGAATTTTTGGTGAATTTTTGAGGGATGTTTGAATTCAAACCTTAAATCCCTGTTGCATTGATCTTAATTGCATCTCTTAGCTAAATTTGACATCAGAGATGTCACATTTCCCTACCCAAAGCTCCATATATCGGCCATTAGAGTAGGAGTCATGGTCGGTTCGACCAAGGTGAGGATTTATACACTTGAGTGACTCGAGAGTACCATCGGGGATATTTACTATCTTTGTGAAAATTATCTCCCCGAGGAGGAACCTGAACAACTGCAGGAAACTCCGGTGATGATTGTTCAGCTTTCCAACTGTCTGTGACAAAGACGAAAAGCAATAAGCCCCACAGATGAGCAAAGGTATGAATTGATTATGTGCCAATTAGTTCAATCTACTTTGTCAGAGTTTAGGTTTATGCACAGGGTACTTGTAGGGGGTATGCATTGACGCAACTCCTGATCCACCGAGCCTAAGTTTTAGCTTTGCTCGAGGACGAGCAAAGGGATAAGCCTGGGGGTGTGTTGACGGCCATTATGACACCTTGTGACTGTCAACATTTCGGATAAAATGAGAACTTTGCACAATGTTCAATGTATATTTTGCTTATATATAACAAATTCCACAAGTTTTGGTGAAGTTGTGAATGCAGGGACACGTGGCAGAAAACAGGACAAAAACGGGCAAAAAGCCTGGCCGACCGGCCAAGTCCTGGCCGGCCGGCCAGACATCTCGGCCATATGCCAAGTCACTGATCCAGGAGCAAACTAGCACACATGCAAGGCATCCAAGCCATTCATCCAATGACGGTTTGATCAAAGGGCCCGAAAGGCACATCACATGGATTAGAGGGCCCACCTGCATGCCTTAACTGCTAGGCAGTTAATGACCGTCATAACTACCGACACCAGGAGGCAAATCCAGAGCGTTGCTGCAAAAGGCGGTGCCAGATGACGACGAATCCTGGCCGATCGGCCAGGATCCGGCTGAACGGCCTGCTGCCAGCTCCGCTCAAGGCGCTCTTCTGAGGACGGTTGCATGCTGAGCTAACTTAACCGCCAAGATGCTCAACCGACCTGCTCAAGCTATGAAAGGAGGCCTCCACTTCACTTCTCAACACACACCAAGAAGGAGCTTCTCTATCTTTTTATATTTTCTAGAGTAGATTAGGGTTGGGAGTTAGAGTTGAGTCGAGCTTGCCTCGAGGTTTCGGAGTCTCTCGGAGATCGGGTAAAGTTCTTGTATCTTTTCTTTACACTTCAAATATTTCCTTTATCAATATAGTTATCTTCTATATCAGTTAAGCTTTCCTTTCCTGCTTTCCTTAGTTTATCTAGGAAAGTAGAGTGATCTGTTCATCTCATAACCTTTAGATTCAGTTAGAGTGTAGTTAGTTTGTCAGGCTTTTACCTTACGGGTTTCTCGCCCGGACTAGGAGATTTAGCCGTCTCCTAGGTTGAGGGGGGTTTCTTGTGAAGGCCCCACAAGAAATCCTAACATCAAACCCAGACATGGTGTTTGGCTAGGTGTTAGCTAGAATTGTGTTCCACCCCACGGAAAGAGATTGGTAGGCGGCAAGTGGTGACAGCCTTGTCCGTCCTTTGTGCGACCACAACGTTCGGGTGTTTTCATAGCAGTAGTAGCAGGTTGCCGTTAGGTCCCCCTTCTCTCCCGTCTGGACCTTTCCTCTTCCAGCCGCAGAAGTAAGCTCTTTTCCCTGACAGCTAGGTAGAGTTCTAGTCTAGATCTTTAGAGGCTTTCTGATAAGTTTAGGAGTGTCTTAGGAATCCTGTCTTGCTCGTTGCTCTCCCAGCTTCTTTTCTATCTCTAAGTGTAGAAGTCTTCTGTGTCGCTGGTCATTTTGACCTTCTATCTAGCTTACCTTTTTAGATAAGCTAAGGTATTTAGGGCAGCTACCTATCATATCTTTGCGCTCCAGTTATCTCCCCTAAGGTAGTTGGTGTATAATTCTAGAACGTGTTCCTGATATAATTTCTCAATATCACTTTAACCAAAGAGCTTCCCTGTGGAAATTTACGATGCCCTGGAATACTCCAAGGTGAAGTGCTACACGGTCATTCTGTGCGCTTGCATAATATTTTTATTCTATAGGGCAAGAGTTTCCCACTGGTTTTCTAACGGCACAATTCCAGTGACGTTAAGAAACACCAACACACATGCAATAGCATAATCTTTGATGGGGCACCTTCTCTGCTTGGAGGCATCGGTTCATAGATGAAATGAATGTGGTAACCCTACGTGTTATGCCGCTTTTGAACGACAAAATTAATCTTTGGTTGAGTAGTTTGTTATAGTTTTCCTCTCTTTTCTTTTGGGCCTATGGCCTTGTAAAATGTACATACTCTTTCTTTCTTATATGTATACAAAAAATAGGTAGGGGCCTCCCCTGCTGATTCCCTAAAAAAAATAGGTAGGTATAAAACTCCATCTGTTCATCATGTGGCAGCATTAAATCCTTTCTTCACTCCCATAGGTTACCCCCAGCCATTAGTAACCAGCAACAAAACTAATTCATGCATGCACAATGACATGCATGCACCACGTATGTTACTCCCAGCCCACTAATGGCTTGCGTGCCCAACATTCTCAATGCACAATATTTAATATGGCCTTAGAATTTATTTGATTTAATTAAATAAAATATGGGCCAAACCCACATTAAATCTAACACATTCCATATGCTTGTAGGTGGATACTAGTTGATAAGTAAATATTATACAAAACTAAGTTAAATAATATTTATTCATTGAAGAAAATAAGTAATGAAAATTTTAGTGCTTGAACTTTGGAGTAATTAAATCTAGGTGCTCGAAATTAGGAACATGTATTGGGATTAGCCATGCATGATTTAATCCAAATCATGACAAAGGAGGAGCCATCCTATTCATATAGTCTCCTCCGTGACTAAGGTCAGTCTCAGTGGGAGTTTCATGCGCAATAAATAAGATGCTATATAGGCAAATTTGATGACATGGCACTGTAAAGAAAGAGGAAACAATCGTTTCATGGTGACGACACGAGGAGGCTCCGGTTACCAAGACATCGGGGACCTCTCGATGCGGTTGTACAGATCCCGTGTGGCACACTACAGAAGAAGTGCTCCCCTTCCGGACTCCACGGCGGCGTCCTCTACGAAGATGCAGTCCCCTGCTGGCCTCCATGGCGACGTCCTCTGACGGAGAAGCGCTCCTTGCCGGTCTCCACGGTGCGGCGGTGACGTCCTCCGACGGGGAAGCAATCCCCTGTCGGCCTCCACAGCGGCGTCCCCGATGGAGAAGCGCTCCTGCTGGTCTCCGCGGCGCAGTAGCGGCGTCCTCCGGCGGAGGAGCACTCCGGTGTCGGTGCTGCAGTACTGCTCGATGGTGGGCAACCCGAACAAGAGCAGCCCTGCCCCTGCTAGGCGGTCGAGTTCTGCAAATCTGGCGCAGGAAGGCAACCTTATCATTTCATTTGCCTCCATCCCAATCTGCTAAAGCAACTCGATCTGTTCCGATCAACAACAGTGGCCCTCCTGTCACTGGACTCGAGCTGTGCAGATTGTGCCATGTGAAGTTTCAGGCTATCGAATTTTAGAACTGACTGAAGTTGAGAGAAGGCTATATAATTCTCTTGGCACATTTGATCACAATACAATGTAAAAAATAAATGATATATCTTGTCTATGAAACAGTGCCATGAAACTGTGCATTGATAGTGGTTGTTTTATCCCATGAGAAAGCTGATGTGGCTGTATTGGTGATGGTGTCCATGACACTGCCACTGAGACTGGCCTAACAAGTAACAACCCCAACCCAACATCTACACCTGACAGCAAATAAGCGCACAAGTTTGAAGATACGGCGAATTATCGATCACATGCAAAGCCCCACTGAGTTTACTTATTATTGACTACAGGGAGCCGGTGCTGGGGCTACCTTATATTGTGTGTGTGCGTGTGCGTGTGCATGATGCCGGTGGGGGGGGGGAGAGACTTAAGGAGGATTTTTTTGAGACAAAGAGACTTGAGGAGGTTTTTTTTTAGACAAAGAGACTTGAGGAGGTTGAGGAGGGACGATCATTCACAATTTTCTTCTTTTCAGATTGAATGTGTAATGGGGGAGTGTTTTCACTAGTGGAAAATATGGGGAGGTGTTTGGTTCAACCACTGATAGCGCAAGTGAAAATGAAATCAAGCTACACTGTAATCAGATCTGGGATCACTGGTCACGCTCTTTTCTTGGTTTTGAAATGTAAAGGAATCAGATAGCAGGAAGCGTGGTGGAGTCATCTAGCTTCGACGATGCGGTGGCAACGGGAAGAGATAACTGCAGAAGATGGGTGGAATCAAATATGAATAGCCTGATATCTGATTACAAGGTATCTGATTACGGGACACATCAAGCCAAACACGTTTAATGGAATTGCTTACTGGCCGTAATCTGATTATGTTACATAACGCCAGTTTAGCAATGCTCTTGATTTTCATCAACGTTGTATTTGAACCCCAATATTTTGGAGAAGGACCACCATTATGAGCGAACCTCATGGTGGGACTCCATCTCTGATGATTCTTTCAGCACCAAAAACAGCATAACTTCCAGTCATAATCCTACACTACGGTTTTTGGCAAAATGGATTGCTATGGTTGTGCATCCTCGTGCAGATTTACGACTTTGTCTTAATGGTTAGTTGCCTTGCCTTTACGCTATGGCTAAAAAGATAAAGTTTTCTCCCGTGTTGAGTATGCTTAGTCATTGGAAAAGGATGGTGACTACAAAATGCACCATCGACATTACTTCGCTGGTGACTCGTATCGCCAAGTATGTCGGTGCTTTGACAAATGCAGAAGTCACCTACTTGCCATTGACACAAGAGTATCAAACCCAAATTGGTCTTGATCATTTTGTGCAAGGGCATTTGATGCGGGAAGGGCCAAATCATATTCTTTTTATGTGTTACCCCGGGTACGAGGAAGAGATTGAGCTTCCCTGCTCAAACCTCGGACTCTACTCGGTGAAGCGGCTTAAATTGCAGATGAGGAAGAAGGAACCAGCACGCCACAGTGTGGCTGGGACACGACCAACAACACATAGCAGGACTAGGCTGGAAAGGCAGACCGAGACAGGCACTTCACAGATGCCATCATCTGGAGAGCTTGGGACATCACAGATGCCTCCACCTAACCCGACTGCCAACATGACCTTCGAGCAGACGTACGACTACTTCCAAGGAGGGTCAGGCCAGTACACAGGAACCATGCCAGGCTATGGCCAGGATCCCGGGTACTACTACTCCGGAGGTATGGGTTCTTATGGTCCATAGGTCAGACCATCCACTTCAGCCCGGTACGACTACGAGAACCCGTTCACTCGGGAGATCTTGCAGATCAATACCCGGCTAAGTGAGCTCTACCAGCAGCAGCAGCAGATGAACCAGGACATAGCACACAACACGGATCTCACACAGCAGAACTGGGTGATGGTGACATCCATGCACTACGACATCTCAACCATCTTCCAGCGTATGGATCTCAACCCCAACCAGCAGAACCCCGACCAGTCAGACCACTGAGCTTCATCGAAGCTTGGGGGAGGTATCACAGGTAAGTTATCTGTCGTTCCTTTGACGTTTAATTTCTTGAAATGCCATGACATGCTTTAGAATTTTTATTAATAATAATAAAAGGAAGAGAATTCTCCAAGTAATTTGTACATGGGAAGTTTTGCAAGTTCTCTTTCGGACATGATGAATAGTTGCTCTGTTTATGCTTTACACGTGCCTCGTACATAACCCTTTACTCTCTTAGTACTTGAGTTCGTTGGCATGTGGCGTTCCCCTATGCTTCATTCTAGTGGGAGCATAAGCAATAGTTGTCAAAGTCTGGTTGTTGGGAATATTTATATGGTTTGAACTAGAGTAAGAATGCATGCTCAATAAGGAACCTCTCGGGAGTGGATTAGTTCATGGAAAATAATCCCAATGGATGATTGACCCACCAGAGCCATATATGCAAAATTTTATTCTAGCCACCATATGCAGTCTTGTGTTGCTTTGAGATTTGTCGAGCAGTGTGTTCTTGTGAAGGAAATGCTTATCATCTACCTACTCCTTCTCCTTCGCGTAACCAATGTCTGCTAGCCTCAAACTGTCCGCCATGTTGATTTCTCACTTTGAGTATTAACATCCACCTTCGCTGGACAACACATTTCACCAACCAGAGCCCAAAATCTCCACTGTGTACCTATTCTACCCATGATTCAAGAAAAGGCTCCAATAAAAATACTCATGAATTCAAGCAAAGGATCTGAGCTCCTATTTTTTTACTTACCCTCTCTCCTCCTTAAAAAAAAGGAAAAGAGAGAGAGAGAGAAAGAAAGAAGAGAAAGGAGAAAGAAGATCTACAAATAGAGTACAATAGGAGCCTAAGAATCAATTGATCTTTCTATGTGTGAGTCCATTCTCTCCTTTTTCCCCTGAACATTAAATTCCAATGATGGGAATTTGATGAGCACTACTTCTCGAGAATCACCATTCGGCTTATCAACAAAGGTAACCAAGGTATGCTTCTCTTTCCCTACCCAAAGCTCCAGATATCGGCCATTAGAGTAGGAGTCATGGTCGGTTCGACCAAGGTGAGGATTTATACACTTGAGTGACTCGAGAGTACCATCGGGGATATTTACTATCTTTGTGAAAATTATCTCCCCGAGGAGGAACCTGAACAGCTGCAGGAAACTCCGGTGATGATCGTTCAGCTTTCCAACTGCATGTGACAAAGACGAAAAGCAATAAGCCCCACAGAGTAGATTAGGGTTGGGAGTTAGAGTTGAGTCGAGCTTGCCTCGAGGTTCCGGAATCTCTCAGAGATCGGGTAAAGTTCTTGTATCTTTTCTTTATACTTCGAATATTTCCTTTATCAATATAGTTATCTTCTTTACTTTATCGGTTAAGCTTTCCTTTCCTGCTTTCCTTAGTTTATCTAGGAAATTAGTGTGATCCTTTCATTTCATAACCTTTAGATTCAGTTAGAGTCTAGTTAGTTTGTCAGGCTTTTACCTTACGGGTTTCTCGCCCGAACTAGGAGATTTAGCCGTCTCCTAGGTAGAGGGGGGTTTCTTGTGAAGGCCTCACAAGAAATCCTAGCATCGAACCCAGACGTGGTGTTTGGTTAGGTGTTAGCTAGAATTGTGTTCCACCCCACGGAAAGAGAGTGGTAGGCGGCAAGTGGTGACAGCCTTGTCCGTCCTTTGTGTGACCACAACGTTCGGGTGTTTTCATAGCAGTAGTTGCAGGTTGCCGTTAGGTCCCCCTTCTATCCCGTCTGGACCTTTCCTCTTCCAGCCGCCGAAGTAAGCTCTTTTCCCTGACTGCTAGGTAGAGTTCTTGTCTAGATCTTTAGAGGCTTTCTGATAAGTTTAGGAGTGTCTTAGGAATTCTTTGTCACTCGTTGCTCTCCCAGCTTCTTTTCTATCTCTAAGTGTAGAAGTCTCCTGTGTCGCTGGTCATTTTGACCTTCTATCTAGCTTACCTTTTTGATAAGCTAAGTCATCTAGGGCAGCCACCTATCATATCTTTGCGCCCCAGTTATCTCCCCTAAGATAGTTGGTGTATATTTCTAGAATGTGTTCCTGGTATAATTTCTCAATATCACTTTAACCAAAGAGCTTCCCCATGGAAATTTACGATACCCTAGAATACTCCAAGGTGAAGTGCTACACGGTCATTCTGTGCACTTGCAGAATATTTTATTCTATAGGGCAAGAGTTTCCCACTGGCTTTCTAACGGCACAATTCCAGTGACGTTAAGAAGTGCCAACAGTGCCCTCAATCCTGGATAGAGATGGCAACGGATAATATCCGCGCGGATACTTGTTTCAAATATCCGTGCCCGCGCCCAATACCTCATGCCCACACCCACGCCCGATATCCGTTGCGGGCAAAGCATCGTGCCCGCGCCCGATATCCGCGGATAATTTATGCCCGCGGATTTACCCCTATACCCACAAAGACATAAAATTAGAACAGACCCCTCTCCCATTAGCCTCATTTATAACTCACATCCACTGCTGCTACTCTATCACGCAGCGAGGTGGGACTAAATGTCGTGCATTGCTGCTGTGCGCTAGCTATATCGCTCGCGGCTGCCATGCATGCCGCTGTCGCAGTGCTTGCCGCACTAGCGGCCCAGATGTGCACACACACTTTACTTAGCTATGGGCCTATGGACATGGCCCATGGTGGCCCTACAACGAAGGAGCACCACCGATCAGTGCCTAATCTATTATATATACATCACATTTTTAAACTAGTAAAAAATTAACTAACAAAAATCAGATTAAAGCCGTGGCCAAGAAATCTATTGAGATAGGGTCCACATGTAAGTTATCGGGTCTAACGGGTTTACGGGTGCAGATATCATTTTTGTATATCTGTTAACAGATATCCATTGGGTTTAGAGTCATGCCCGCGCCCGTGCCCGCGGACACAAACCCAGACCCATATCCGCGCCCATCGGGTTTACTATCCGCGGGTACACGGATATTTCATGCCCGTTGCCATCCCTAATCCTGGATGCCTGGCTGCACAGTGTCATCCACTGGTTTTGAGGCCCAAACCACCAAACCCTCCTACACACATCATGAAGAGTGACTTAGCCCTAATTTTGAGGCCAAACTAGCCAAACAATCTTGATGTTGATGTGTGTCTATCCTCTCATTTATCCCTAATGCTTTCAAATCTTTCATGCTCCCGCCACACGAGCCATCTTCCAGCTCAACTTGATTAACATTGTCTCCATCTCCATGTACTATTGCTCATTCATGCACCATGTGGGTTACCTATATATAACTCAGCATGGTCTCCTTGGTCCTAGGGTCCAAATTTTTTTAGATAATGGGAAAGAAGTACCCAGTCTCGACCTCACATCACATGAGGCTGCGACCAGTGATTACATAAAAAGCAGCACAAATGTCAGCGATCACACTCACAAACATAGAAGGCGTGCCAAAAGAGCCAACAAAATTTGATGAAGTCGCTTATTTAAGGACCAATCCTATTACTAAACCTCCATCCATGGTTGGCAAAAATATGCATAACCAAGACCTCTATGGCTTGTCTTGCCTTCTTCATCATCTCCTCATCTTCTTCACACTTTTGTAGCTGTGCCCAAAACCGGAGCCAGTATGTTCCTGGGAAGAGTACTTGCAAATATAGTTTCATCGGAGATTCATCAAAAACAATGTCATTCCTACTAAGCCATATAGCCTAACATAAAGAAGAAGATCCTAGTAACAGTTGCCTTTTCATTTTAATGCCAACGCTTCTAAGCCAATTACCAAACATATGAGTAATGCTAGTTGGTGGTGGTAAATCGAAGGCAAACTGTATAGCTCTCCATAGGAATTTTGCTATGTGGCAATCAATAAAGAGATGGCGTATCGTCTCGTCACAGGAACAGAAACAACACGTTTTGTTTCCATGCCAGTTCATACGTGCTAAGTTGTCTTTAGTTAGAACACACCCCTCTTTAAATACCACATAAATATTTTAGTCTTTAAGGGCATTCTCAATTTCCACAAATTCTTATCGTATTGTACATTACCATTGCTAATTAAAGCATTGTACATAGAGCTAACAGTAAAAAGCCTAGAATGGTTAAGATCCCATCTAAAGTGGGATATTGCTCCTTGAAAGTAAAATTTCCTAACCACCTGTCTTCCGAGAATCTAATTTGATTCCCATCATTAAGGTGAAAAGATCCAAAGTTAAGAAAACAGGTTTTTACATTCATAAGACCAGGCAAAAAATGTGAATCCCCGGGTTTTTTTTCTACTTGAGCAATAGTTTGGTTCTTTAAGTATTTGTTTCTAAGTAATGACCGCCAGATGCCATCTTCAATAATTAGTTTGAACAACCATTTGCTTAACAAGCATTGGTTTTGTATTTCTAGATTTTTAATTCCCAACCCTCCAATTTCTTTTGGTTGGCATAGGATGTTCCATTTGGCCAATATATATTTCTTCTTATGATCATCTGATTGTCAAAAGAACCTTGAACAAAAGTAATCCAATTTTTCAAGTACCCCTTTAGGGACTTCAAAAAAAGATAACATAAGCAAAGCTAAGCTTGTTAAAACAAAGTTAATTAGAACCAACCGCCCTCCAACAGACATGTATTTCCTTTTCCAGCTACTAAGATTTTTTTCAAACTTTTCTTCTATGATCCGCCAATCTACATTACTAAGCTTCCTATAATGCATTGGAATGCCCAAATATCTAAAAGGATAATTCCCAGATTTGCAACCAAACAATTGTAAATATTGTTGTTCCATTTCCTTAGCTTGTCCAAAACAGAATATTTCACTTTTATAAAAATTTATCTTCAGACCTGATAATTGCTCGAACGCACACAAAAAGCATTTTTCATGTTTGCAACTTTTCCAATGTCATGGTCCATGAAAATGATAGTGTCATCAGCATATTGCAAAATAGACAAACCCCCACCAACTAGGTCTGGTATAATTCCCTTTATTTGACCACTGTCTTTATATCTGTTTATAAGGATAGCTAGCATGTCAACCATAATATTAAACAAAATTGGTGATAGTGGATCACCTTGTCTTAGAGCTTTCCAAGTTTGAAAATTTTGTCCCACCTGGTCATTAAATTTGATGCCCACATGCCCTCCTTGTATAAAACTTTCGATCCAACTACACCACTTATGGGAGAAATCCTTCATACTTGGCTTTTTATGGACGAAACTCCACCTAACTTTGTCATAGGCATTCTCAAAATCAATTTTATAGATGACTCCATTTAGTTTTTTTCCTGTGTAGTTCATGGATGGTTTCATGTAAAACAACTACCCCTTCCATGATATTCCTACCTGGGATAAATGCAGTCTGCGTGGGACTAATAACTTTTTGGGCAAGTATTGAGATCCAAATATACTTGCGTTCCTCCCAAACCTTTCACTTGACCTTCATCTCATACTATTGGCTGCCACGTCGCTCCCAACACCTGTACTTCACACACCAAGAGATACATCATGGACAATAGTTGTCAATTACTCATCATCCAAGGGTGACCACAACAACTTCTCACAATAGGCTTCATAAAAATATACTTCTAAGCGGGTAAATTTACCCCAATGACTGTTCGTGTTTTTAGTAGTTTTGAGTACCATGCGAGCATGGGAGTGACATGGTTGGGACATCAACGAACCAGCTTTGTTAAGCTAATCTATCTATGGGATATCTTGTTGACGTTCTTGGGATCTTAAGAAATTGACAGCTTTGATTTTTTTTTTGTGAATGGAACTGAGTATATCTAGCCCTTGTGTACTTTTAGCTATGCATGAATATCGACAAAGTGTGTGCATGCGAGCTGCATCACCGAGAGGCGATTAAGCTATGTAATCCTTATGCTTATCAAGCCCCTGAGTACTTTTAGCAATATAACAACCAGGATAAAGGTTGTGTGGTGGCCACCGAGATTGGTGCAATCTACAATTCATTTTTTTCGACCTCCATTCATCCAGGGAGTGTGAGCGATCCTATAGTTAAATTTGAACATGACTTTTGGATTATTTTATATAGCCGTTGATAGGTATCATTCATCTGAGGCCTTGAGGGTTATTGTAACGCTCGAGAAATTGTTTTATATAGCCATTGATAGGCAAAGAGAGGAAAAAAATGACTTTTAGAATCGTTGCTCAGATGCATGATTCGAGACTAAGATTGTGTAGATCTCAATGAATACATTGCATTTGACTACTCATATGCATCATTTGGAGTTCATATCAAGAAGTAATTCGTGTCGCAAGTTTCAGCATCCATTGGTATATTGACCGAAGGAATACTACCATGTGTGGTACATTAACATGATCATCCTTTCTTTATTTCATTCCTCATGTGCGACCCTCCCCTGCTAAATCCTACAATTTTCCCTTGTGCCACCACCCATCTTTACCCCTGAACTAATAGGGAGAAGCGGGAGGTGAAGAGACGAGAGAAGAGACAAGAGAGAAGAGAAGGGAATTAAGGTATGCTACCATCTGTTGTTGTTCCTGTCTAGAAATCAGTTGGGCTTCCCTTGCTCTCCCTATTTTCCTTCCTCACTAGAAATCAGTTGGCTTCCTTTGCTCTCCTTATTTTTTCCCACTTTGGATCCTTTCCTCGCTGTTCTTGATGGTGTTGTGATGTGTGCTGCATCTTGGAAGTAATCCACGGTTGTCGTGCCCTTGCCCCTGGCAAAACGATTAGGAATGGGCGCCGTTGCCTTTACTTCTTTCAAATGGTTCCCCTAGGTGTGCCACTCGCCTGCACTAATCATATTTTCACCTGAGGTTTTAGATGTCTTAGCACTTCCATGTAGCTGTGTTCATCGCCGTTAAGGGGTATGATACGGTTCCGGTTTTACCCATGTCGCATTTCTCAGCACGTTGTAGATTTGTGCAGTTTCTGTTCATGGTAGTTTTACGTGATCTTAGTAACCTCAAAAAAAATAATAAACCTTTATAAGAGTTGTAAATAATTTATAGCTCCATCCATATTAGTAAATAACTCTCCCAATTGGATTTGTGGCCATAGAGATACCAAAGTTGTATTCAGATAGTTTTTTAGTCTCACAATTCTGTGCATAATATGTTTTCTAGAAGTTTAGGCAACTTAAATGATAGAATTGGAAATTTGGATGTATAGTAAAGTTGTTGAAAATTTGACAAGGTTTTCAGATTGTTAAAGCTAACTTTCATAAGAATTTGGAGCTCCGGTTATGTTTCCTGTATTGGGGTTATCCTGTAGTGGTCGTCATATTTTCAGATTAAGGATCATTTGGAATTTGGTCATGTTAATGATTTTACTCGGGTATTGGACTGCTAGGAAGTTCTGGTATTTCAAGCTAAGTTTCAGATGGAAGAACATAAGAATTTTTGGTCATCAGAATAGAAGTGTATAGAAAAGGTAAGCAAGAATGTTTTAACTATAATTGTGTATGTTGACGTGAGGACATTGGGTTCGCTTGGTGTAGGATCGAGGATTACCGACTAGAGGGGGGTGAATAGGTGGTTTTAAACTAAAATCACAACACAAGAAAAAATAATTAGAATCACGAGATTAATTCTGCAACTAGTGAAACTAGCCTATGTCAAAGGTTTGCAACCTAGGATGACAAGATACAAATCAAAGTTTATGAAAAGAAATGCTCAAGGTAAATTGCTTGCCGGTCACCCCTAATCCATGTTGAAGTGGATTCAAAGCTTCCAATTGCTCCTCTGCCAAGAATACACTTCGTGTATGAGCCAATCTCGGAATCAATGAACCTCTCCAAACCTCTTCTTCACTAGAGATGCTTTTCACCACTCCGGTGAGGCTAAGCTTATGAACCTCTTCACAAGAATGAATCAAAGGCTTCTTCACAATCTTCTTTGAAGAGATCAATGAACAACCACAGCTCCAAACCATCTAGGAGGTGGCAACCTCCAAGAGTAATAAGCCAATCACTTTGCTTGAAGAAACTCTAGTGCCCCTATGCACAAACCTTGAATGCAAGCACTAGATGCCTCCCAATCTCAACAAGAATGAAATCTCAAGTCATGTCAGTGAGAGGGAGAGGGAAATGCTCAAATGTGTGTTTCAAGTGTTTCCACGGGCCAAGAGAGCTCCCCACACCGGCCACTTGAGTATATATAGAGGGGGATCCAAAGTCTAGCCGTTAGGTTCAAAACTCGACATCACTGCGTTCTCGCCGACAGTCCGCCGTTACAGGCCCGGACAGTCCGCCATTCAACCCAACGACTCTATTTGCAATAAATACGTGTCAGAGTCGACCGTTTTCAAAAGTGCGGATAGTTTGCCCTACAGGGTCCAGACAGTCCACCGTTCTATGTCCCATTTACACAGAACGGTCGAAGTTCCCTATCCCGGTTAGAAGATGACCGGAGGATAGTCCACCCCTGGGGCCCCGACAGTGCGCCGTTCAAGCGGCAGCGACAGGACAGAGCCGGGTCAGGCTCTGTGTAGATTTTTCTATTACACCGGCGGACTGTCCGCGCCCGAGGGGCGGACTATCCGCCGTTGACAGATCCTCCTTGTCCGAACAGTACAGGGACAATCCTCCTTGTCCGAACATCACTTGACTAGCGGACTGTCCATTCCTTGTGTTGCTTGATTTGAAGTCCAAGAAAGAAATTCAATTCACCAATCATTGATATTTCAAAGTCCTTTGACATCATTTCACCAAATTCCTCACAAAAATCTTGGTTAGTTGAACCAAAAATGATATCATCAACATATATTTGACAAATAAACATATTATCTCCAATAGACTTAGTGGACAATTTAGTGTCTACATCCCCAATTTTGAAGCCCTAGGAAATGAGAAAATCTCTAAGCGTCTCATACCAAGCATGAGGAGCTTGCTTCAAACCATAAAAAGCCTTAGAGAGTTTATACACATGATTTGGCTTCTTTGGATCCTCAAAACCAGGGGGTTGCTCCACATACACTAGTTCATTAAGTCTACCATTCAAGAAAGCACTTTTAACATCCATTTGATATAGTTTTATATTATGAGAGCATGCATAAGCGAAAAGAATTCTAATAGCTTCTAATCTAGCTACAGGAGTAAAAGTTTCACCAAAATCCAAACCTTCAACTTGAGTGTACCCTTGAGCAACCAATCTTACCTTGTTTCTCACAACAATACCATTCCCATCTTGCTTGTTTCGGAAACCCCATTTTGTGCCAATGACATTATAATTCTTTAGCCTCTCCACTAATTCCCAAACTTTATTTCTAGTGAAGTTATTTAGCTCTTCATGCATAGCATTGATCCAATTTACGTCATGGAGAGCTTCATCTACACGGTTAGGTTCAAGAGAGGACACAAAAGAATTATGTTCACAAAATAAAGCAATACCAGAACGAGTTTGAACACCCTTACTATATCACCAACTATTTGATCAATAGGGTGATCTTTGGCAGTGGCATGATGAATTCTTGGTTGAACATTTGACTCTTGTGTTGAGATAGAAGGTATGGAGTTATAATTCTTCCTCTTCATTATTTTCTTCTCCCGGTTTCACATCACCAATATATAGATTTTTGATGGCCTCATTCAAACTCTCATTTCTCAAGTTGCTTGCATTTTCTTCTTCATGAGAGCCATTTGATTCATCAAACTCAACATCATAAGTTTCTTAAACAATACCATGAGTTTTGTTATACACTCTATAAGCCTTTCTACATGATGAATATCCAAGAAGAAAACCCTCATCACATTTGCTTTGAAATTTGGACAATCTAGCTCCCGTCTTTAGAATATAGCACTTGCCTCCAAAAACCCGAAAATATGAAATATTTGGCTTTCTTTCAATCAATAACTCATAGGGTGTCTTGCTAAAGATTCTATGACAATATAATCTATTTGATGCATGACAAGCGGTGTTGATTGCTTCGGCCCAAAAACTATCCGAAACTTTATATTCCGAAAGCATGGTTCTTGCCATATCAATTAAAGTTCTATTTTTCCTTTCAACAAGACCATTTTGCTCTGGAGTATACTTGGATCAAAATTTGATGTGGACTAGGGTTCCCGATCTTCCGAAAGGTTCAGATAAGCGACGATTTTGGCGGAGTCGCAACACAAATCGATCCGGCTTCCGAACAACACGTCCTGAACCCCGCAATCGCAGCACCACGTCTCCTCAGGTTATCGACCTAAGTCGACCTTGCCCAGAAGGCTAATCCTTGCCTGCGAATCGAGGAACACAAGCAAGAACACAGAAGGATGCAACCAAATTGCAGATGTATGATTAATCTCACGAGTTGGGGTCTCACAAACCGATGCAACGGCGAAACTGTTCTTGACAGATTAATCTAAGCAATACCCAAATCCTAACGAGGGTGGCGGCTACTGATATATAGAGGTTAGGGTCGTGGTCGCCCCCCTACACGCGCCCCTAATGGGCTCAACGAAGATACACGGCCCAAAGGCCAAATATCGGTGACGCAGCACCGGGACAGATTCTGGACGCCACCTTCCTCGGACGATTCCCGTCGACTCAGAGTGAATTTGGGCCTGGTTCTGGTTCCATTGGAAGCTCTATAAAATCTTCTTTCCAACTATATGTGGATCGTCGAAATCCGAGTCCGTATGCGGCCTGGGCGTCCGTTTTACTCCAGACTGTTCCTGGACTCCGAGTTGGACTCGAAGTCGAGTTGTAATGGACCTCCATGATGCTTGGCCGACTCTTGGCTGTTTCCCACGCCTCCAAACCTCTCTCCATGCGTCTCCTTGTCTTCTCCTTGGTTCCTAACAACATTATAAACAATAGGTAGCGATCTATTCTCAAATCTATTAAAAGGAACACTTAGAAGCGAGCTCACCTCTAAATTTAATTGTCGCGCGCGAGCTCTTGTGATTGGACCTTGAATGAAAGGCGTAGGCATGTCATGTGCATCCGAATTAGTGATGTCCTCATCAAAATTCATGCTTGATGCCCTTCTCATCACAAAAATAATCAATTGTAGAATTTTTAAATTCACTTCCATTGTCACTTCTCACTTTCTTCACCTTGAGCTCATTCATTTTCGGCCTTTGTCAAGAATTTCTTGAAAATATCACAAACATCGGCCTTGTCATGAAGAAAGAAAACCCATATATATCTAGAGAAATCATCCACAATAACTAGACAATAGCAATTTCCACCAATGCTTCTATATGTTGTTGGCCCAAATAAATACATATGCAATAATTCCAATGGCCCAGTGGTTGACATGATACTTTTGTTAGGATGTGAATTAGCCACTTGCTTTCCGGCTCGACAAGCACTACACAATTTATCATTTTCAAACTTCACATCCTTCAACCCAACAACAAGATCATATTTCAAAATTCTATTGAGTTGTTTCATACCAACATGTCCAAGCCTTCTATGTCATAACCAACCTTTAGATGACTTAGAGAATAAGCATATTATCAAGTTGGTCTTGCTAGATGAGAATAAGATATAAATTTTCATGCCTAAAACTTTTAAAGATTTGACTATTTCCATCCAAGGTTGTAACCTCAACTCCAGCACTAGTGAATATGCATTTCTAACCAAGATCACAAAGTTGAGTTACCAACAATAAATTGAACTTGAGGGAATTCACCAACAACACATTGGAGAGGGAATGATCATTAGAAATTGCAACTTTTTCCAAACCTTTCACTTCACCCTTGCTATTATCACCAAAGGTAATATTGTCATAACCGACGGCTTCATCATCAAGAGAGGATAACATATTTGAATCATCGGTCATATGTTGTGACCAACCACTATCAAGAACCCAATGCCTCCCTCCAAACTTGTAATTCACCTGCAAAAGAAAATTAGTTTCTTTTAGGTACCCGAACTTGCTTGGGTCCTTGGAGGTTAGTGACCAAGGCTTTTGGCACCCAAATGGCATTCTTTTTATCACCGAGTTTAGGGTTCCCAACATATTTAGCAAAAGCATGCCCACTATAATTTCTCTTAATTACATAGCAAGGATCAAAGATTCCAAAGGATACATCATTCTTCTTTGAGCACTCACCAACACTCATATGACCATTGCTTTCCTCAAGATAGGACTTGTGAGAGACAACACCATTTTTACCTTTGTTCTTTCTCCTATAGAAAGTCTTGTTGTCTTCCCAAATCTCAACATTCTTACCTTTGCTCTTTACAAACGTAGTCTTGTGAGATACAAAAGCATTCTTACCCTTTTCGGGTAAACTTCCAACACCGTCATGACCCAAAGCAAATCTTTGGTTTCCCAAGAGACGTCTAAATTCTTTTTCACATTGAACCATCTTGCTAAACATTCATTTTCCTTTCTAAGCATATCATTTTCAACAATGAAAGAAGTATCACAAGTAAAGCCATTATTAAAGCATGATTAATTATTTGAACTATTGGATGGCTTAGATGAACTAGGAGCACATGACAAATCATTCAAAATATCACATTGAGCACTAATGCTAGTGGTGACTTTGCTTTCATGAGCTAGACAAGACTTGTGAGCTTCCTCAAGCTTCTCATGAGTTTCTTTTAGACTCTCATGAGATGACTTTAGCTCCTCATAAGAATCTTGAAGAGCTTTGTAGCTCTTTTTCAATTCGTTCAATTTAGCCTTTTATTTGCTCATGTAATCATCGACATCACTAAGCATTTGAACAAGATTATCATAAGAAAATTCAACATGGAGAAGTTCGTTATCATGTGATACCTTAGCCTTTCCCTTTGCCATAAGACAATGAGGTGAAGAGAAGAGTGATGGAGCCTTCTTGATGGCAATGCCGACAACTCCCTTGGAGGACTTGTCATCCTCATCATCACTATCATCAGAGTCGGAGCTTGCATCGGAATACCATTAAACATAATATGTTTGACCATTCTTCTTTTTCTTGAAAAATCTTCTCTTCTTCTTCTCACCATCCTTCTTCTTCTTCTTCTTCTTCTTCTTCTTCTTCTTGTTTGGGCAATTCATGGCATTATGCCCCTTTTCATCACATTCAAAACACTTCTTGTCATCAATGGGATTTTTCTTTGAATATATCCCTTTCTTGTCATAACTCTTGGCCTTCATCAATTTCTTGAATCTTCTCACAAAGAAAGCCATTTCTTCATCAGAATTCCCTTCATTGTCACTTTCTTCATTTTTATCTTCTTTTGAAGATTGAGCCTTGAGAGCAATACTCTTTTTGCCTTCATCATTAGAAACCCCATGAGCTTCATTTGGTGACTTCTTGAAAATATAATGAGTAGTCACTTCTCCCAATATTTGAGTGGGTGTCATCTTCTTCAAATCTTCTCTCACAAGCATGGTGACAATTGTATCATATTTGCTTGGAAGACTTCTTAGAAAGGTGTGAGCAAAATCATCATTTTTTATCTCATGACCAAGATTTCTGAATTCATTCACAATCTCATTCAATCTATTGAACATAGTTGGAACATCTTCATCTTTTTCCCTTTGTACACAAATAGCTTGCCTTCCTTTACCGTTGAGGTGCCTTCATGAATTTCTATAAGTTTCACCCAAATATCAAGTGCATTCGCCTCATTTTTTATTCTATTGAACTCATTCAAATCAAGAGCACTATATAGCACATTCATGGCTTGACCATTGAGAGCATCATTTTCATTGTTGAGATTTGTTCTATTTGCTTCATCAAGAATCACATAGCCATCTTCAACAACTCTCCATATTTTTCTACTAATTGCCTTGAGATGAACCATCATTCTAGTTTTCCAATAATCATAATTTGTTCCATCAAAGAATGGTGCCCTCCCCACATGAACATTATCACTAGCCATAATCCTACTCCGGGATGATTAAATCCTTGATCAAAGTAGACCTAGGCTCTTGATACCACTTGTAGGATCGAGGATTATCGACTAGAGGGGGTGAATAGGTGGTTTTAAACTAAAATCACAACACTAGAAAAATTAATTAGAATCACAAGATTAATTCTACAACTAGTGAAACTAGCCTATGTCAAAGGTTTGCAACCTAGGATGACAAGATACAAATCAAAGTTTATCAAAAGAAATGCTCAAGGTAAACTGCTTGTATGTAAATGAGGTAAAGATATAACCGAAGACACAAGCAATTTTTCCCGTGGTGTCGATAACTTGCCGGCCACCCCTAATCCGTTGAGGTCGATTCAAATCTTCCAATTGCTCCTCTACCAAGAATCCACTTGGTGTGTGAGCCAATCTTGGAATCAATGAACCTCTCCAAACCTCTTCTTCACTAGAGATGCTTTTCACCACTCAGGTTAGGCTAAGCTCATGAATCTTTTCACAAGAATGAATCAAAGGCTTCTTCACAATCTTTTTTGAAGAGCTCAATGAACAACCACAACTCGAAACCGCCTAGGAGGTGGCAACCTCCAAGAGTAATAAGCTAATCACTTTGCTTGAAGAAACTCTAGTGCCCCAATGCTCAAACCTTGAATGCAAGAACTAGATGCCTCTCAATCTCACCAAGAATGCAATCTCAAGTCATGTTAGTGAGACGGAGAGAGGGAAGAGGTCAAATGTGCGTTTCAAGTGTTTCCACAGGCCAAGATAGCCTCCCCACACCGGCCACTCGAGTATATATAGAGGGGGATCCAAAATCTAGCCGTTAGGTTCAAAACTCGACTTCACTGCGTTCTCGCTGACAGTCCGCCGTTACAGGCCCGGACAATCCGCCATTCAACCCAACAGCTCTATTTGCAATAAATACGTGTCAGAGTCGACCGTTTTCAAAAGTGCGGACAGTTCGCCCTACAGGGCTCGGACAGTCCGCCGTCCAATGTCCTATTTACACTTAACGGTCGAAATTCCCTGTCCCGGTTAGAAGGTGACCGGCGGACAGTCCGCCCCTGGGGCCCGACAGTCCGCCGTTCAAGCGGCAGCGGCAGAACAGAGCTGGGACAGACTCTATGTAGATTTTCTATTACGCCCTAGGGCCGGACTGTAAGCCGTTGACAGATCCTCCTTGTCCGAACAGTACAGAGATAGATCCTCCTTGTCCGAACATCACTTGACTGTTGGACTGTCCGCGCCAGGAGGCCAGACTGTCTGCCGTTTGCTCGTAGTTAACACTCTCAAAACATGATTTTTGAGTCAAACTTTTGCATCTATTCACCTATATGCATGCATCACTAAAGTTTGAGCAATGTGGCACTACTGACTGGTCAAGCACATGACAATTGATCCCTCTTGATAGTACGGCTATCTAGCCTACAAATCCGGTCAATTTTCTTCTCTAATCACCTTTTGGCCGGCAAAATAGAAATCCCTATTTTATACATTTGCCTTGAGTATACCGACTCCATGCCACTTTGTTCGCCAAAGTTTTTCTTCATTTAAGATTTCCATCAATACCATGTCCATGGTTTGCATAGCTCATCTTTGTGACTAACCTTCACTCATTTACTCAAACATGTTGTTAGTCCACAAAGTGTTGTCATTAATTACCAAAACACTAAACAATGGGCCTAGATTCTTTCACTTGGATTGATACATTTATTTTGCATGTATGTCTATGTTGTTGCTGAGCTTGTTTGTGAATAGGTGGCACATCTTCAAATAATATTTAGTGATGTTGCTTTGATCTTTGTTGAAGGCAAGTAAATGTAGTCATTCTTTTGCAACAACTTTGACTTGTTATTTATTCTACATACACTTTAAAATTAAACATTTCAAATAAATATGTTACATTAAGTGAATATTAAATTGTTTTCCATATAGTTATGTATTTATATATATGATAAGACTTGTGGTTTATGTTTCTATCATGAGGTAAGTTATGTTCATATATGTGGTTGTGTATGGAACAAATAATGACCATACTTGTAGTTGCATCATACCATTGCATCATATTGTGTGTGCACCTCATTCATGATTATACTGGTACAACATCACATTGTCCCGTGTAGGGGTATGATTCAGCTTCATACCTTGTTGGGTATGGATAGTGGACACACAACACTTGCATTGTACTTGCATTCAGTGTGGCTTATGAGGTTGTATATTTCAGAAGTGGTTCTTGTTTGTTTATTCATTCATATGAGGTGGATGCCTTAAATGTTTCATACCTTTTATTAAATTACTTTCTAATGAACTTGTAATTTAAATGTCTCGTTAACGTAATTTTCTTGCTGAAATTTATTTTCACACCCCTTATCTTTAAGGGTGCATGAGTGGATGCTTCGCTTGAATGCAAGAGATTAGCTCTACACATCATTACACCTTTGTCCACAAGTTTTAAAAATAATAATAACAACTTTGTTCTTGTAATTATGCCTATTCAATAAACCTCGTTGTGTTTCCTTTTGTGATTTCATATGAATTTGTGTATGCTACTTGATATTTTTATATGTTTGAGTTGTTATTTATGTGGTCCTCTTTAAATATCATTTATGTTAACTAGTCTTTTGGCACGTGTGACACGCACGTGCTATTAAAATAAAATAGAATAAAATGATATGTGACACAAATTATAGAGTATTTAAGAATACACTGCAAAGCTAGAATTTCTCATCTTAATATCAAACACAAACTGATATAAAATTTATGTAGACTTTAAAAAAAAACTTCTTTCATATTTTGTGTTTTGGGGAAGGGTTGTCATGGAACTCTGGCAGTAGTGTTATCGAAGATACTTTTAAGATCTCCATTTGTGTGGCGACATCAACTTTAATGATTTTGTGAAGCCTCAATGTGTATACCATTTCTAATTACTAAAAAAATGACACATGATAACAAGTTAGCTTGAAATAAAAGATTTAATAATAAATCATTATTCTTATTAATTAACCACATTCGAATGCCTTCTAGGAACAGTGTGTATACCGTTTTGATTTCTGAAAAAGTGTTACACAATACAAATTTAGCTTAAATATATAAATATTTAATAATAACATGATATTCTTGTTAAACACCTTCGAGTGCTGACTGATATGGGTATATTCTAGCTTTTTGAAAAGTCATAGTACTAAGGTTGTTAGCCACCAAGCACCCTATTAAATTTAAAACCCGTCTTTTTTACCAAAGTAGTAGGGGAAGCCCCAACCTATTTTTTTTACATAATTTTTTTTTATTCCAAACCCATTTCGCTCCCGTAGGGAGTCGAACCTGGGTCTGCTATGTGCTACCTAGGTGCTCTAACCACTAGGCTGAGGTCATTTCACAATTTAAAACCCGTTGTGATGTAGAGAATATTATTGTTGGCCTTCTTCGTATTGTTCATTAGAAATAATTAAAAATTCATGACAAATACAGACATATCTACATCTATATACCTACTCCTAAAGCTTAAAGCACGTAAGGCTTTAAAGCATGTAAGGTTTCTGCCTTTTTTGTCCGTCGTACGGACGGGGCCACCTGTCGGTCTCTCCTCTAAATCTGTACCATGCCTAACTATAGTTCGTTGTTACCGAGACGGAAGAGATGGGAACTGATCTTGCAAAACTCAAGAAGAGATTGAATCGGACTTTGACTTTGTATTACCAGCATGGATGAGACACCAATTCAATAATCAGAATCCAATCCTCTTTCCATCAAATTAAAACAAAAGACAACAATCCTCATGCACGAGCCACCAGGAGATACAATCGGAAACAAAAAAAAAAAGACAAAAAGCAAATCTCTGCTCTGAGTATTCTGATGTACAACAACATGGAATAGAAGCAGCAGCAGCTCGAGCCCGAGGAAACAAGTGCGGGGGGCGAGAACTGAGAAGTAAACAGGCAAGGCGCGAGGGTGCCGGCTGCCGGGTGAGGCAAAGGTAGCGGCCGACGGGCGCCTACGCGGACTGGTCGGTGAGACTCGAGATGGAGACAGGGACTTCCAGCAGGCTTGCGGTTGTTGCCGGATAATGGAGTTCGGTCGGCGGCGGCGGCGTGGACAAAGCACCCGCGGAAGTGACTGGAAGGGTAGTAATGCTAGGGTTTGAGAGGCGTTCCAGGCAGCGCGTCCTTTTTTATCAGCATGAGACGAATCGTAGCCGTGCAATCACATTAGACGGTGCAGATAGCTGAGTGTTAAATGGACCGGCTGGATTAGGCTTAGGCGGCCCACAGAAATGGCCAGCCCACCCAGAGGTAAAACGAATTTGCATTGTGGTGTTGACTCTTGAGACGTGCTGGGCCAGGCTGAAAGAGACCATCCACGCACATGCACAACTCATGAGATTTACTTAACCTATTGTTCTTTATCTAAAAAAACTTAACCCATTGTACTTTTATTAATCTTAATGAAATTATGCATTGTTCGGAGTATTATTTCATTTCATTCATCTCAAATTGAAGTCAAATGCCAGAAAAAATGGTCGTACTGTCCAGTAGGCCTAAATTTCTTGCTAATAAATCCGCTAAATTAAATGCTAATTCGTTTGTTGTCTGTTTTAAGTAAATCGTTTTATATATTTTTCTATATATGTATATAAATACATAGATTTTGTTATTTTTTTAACAATTAGAACCAAGGGAGTATTAAATAACTATGCATTAAATGTAATACATATTCAGTATGTTATTGTTTTGCAAATACTTTGATATTAGAAAATCAGTATGTTTTCGTCCGTAGCAACGCACGGGCATGTTTCCTAGTACTATAAAAAGCAAATAAAAATACTGATTTGATAAGAAACAAGTTTAGAACCATTACATTCACTTTGTATTTTCATAAATTCAATTTAGATTCTTATAAATTAAAGATACAGACATAATATGGATGAAAGGATATGAGAGACACATTTTAGATCATGGAAGCCTAAAAATAAAGTACAAAGTTAAAATTTCTTAATAGAAAGGACAAACTCATATAAAATATATGTACAATCGATATAAAACTTCTTTCATAATTCTAGTTTTGGGAGACTTGACTCATGGAATATACAGTTGTACAAGTACACCGGTGGATACTGGATAACTTGAAGGGTTGTCTTGGAACTATGGGCAGCGGTGTACCATAGATTTTTAACCTCTACATTCATGTGGTAACGTCAACTTTGATGTTTTTATGGAGCACATAGTCGGTGTGTATATTGTTTCTATTTTCTAGGAAAAAATGATACATGATAAAAAATTTGCCTGAAGAAATATAAAATATCTAATGATAAAACATTATTCTTATTAACCACCTTGCAAGGTAAGGTCAGCTAGGGGTAAGCTTTCAACAGGCAAGTTTAAACCAATTTTAATTGGGGCTTGCACATCACAATCTTGTACCAAATTGATTGCATACCTTCTCATATCAAAGAAAGGTTAGGTCCAATGATATTCCGAGAAATTAACAGGGTACCCTCAAAAAATAAAGAATGGTTCAAATAACATTGTCACAATTTCATATCATAATCAGTTTCTGAAGGTCGAGAAAAGCATGAAAACGAATAAAATAGGACCTTAAGTTGACTAGAGCTAAGCACTCATTGGGTAAGGAATACAAATTTCTCTCAGTTTAGAAGATGCCATTATAAATTTCTTAGAAGGCTCAATAGTCATAATGTCATATTCTCCCAGAGTATATAATAGCAATATGCTAAGCACTCACTGCATAATAGACAACATGTTCTCTAAGCATTATTTTCTGCAGATAGCAATATTTTTTCTAGCTTTAGAATAATTGTTAAAAACAAAGATGTGATTTCTACTATTATGGAAAACTAGTTCACAGCTAAATGACTAAACTCTCTGCCCAATAAAAATAACCAGGATGATTCATATAGGATATATGTAAGACCGCAAAGCATTCACTTGAACAGCTTGGTAGTCAGCTTGGTTGTCGCATGCTCCCGTGTTGAGCTGGGTTGGGCGATGCACAGTGCACTTTCATATTCTAGCACAAAGGAGAAGACATATAATTGAATACATCATTACCTCGCATTAAATAGCTTCAGACAAAGAGAAAACAACAACTGCATAATTGCTAGCCACATTATTTGACGCCTAGGAGTCTAATTGTCAAAACTTCAATCGAAGTACAAAGAAATTGGGTTATGCTTACACAACTTACCATGGGGAAATGAAGTATGGAGAGTATTTTGGAAATATGTGCCACACAAAACCCTTTTTTGTGGAAGTTGTCCAATGATGATTTCTACAATCAGAAAGATCCATGATAGACTGACTCAAGTGATTCAGAAATGATAAACTCAAGACGAGTGAAAAATGCATAGCTTTTGTTTTTCTAGCAGTCATCTGCAGCGTTAGAGTCTCATATGTTTGGCGCATGCAAAATTTGTACAATTACCCAGAGAATACAAAGGACAAGGCACAAAGAAAAATGGAAGCTGCTCTGGTTGCAGGCCTCTAGTTTGAAGCTTCAGAATAAATTAAATAATTTGGTTGAAGGATGTGGTCAGAGACACCTTTAAAAAGCATTCTTTTTTTACTATTACTATTCAAAATAAATTTAATAATACCATATGTCTATTATACATGTAAGATACTTGCAATTTTTTTCAATAGGTGACAGTTTTTCCTGAGTAAACTTATAGGACATTATTGCTCTAACGGCCTCTCTGCAATGCATAAAAATATCATATGTAGTGGAGATATAACAATAGTAGTTGATTAGCACGGAGGCATCTTTGTGATGCCAATGGTTCACAAGTACCCACCTGAGGTGATAAGGGAGCAGATGAGGAGGCGGACATTGGACCCAATCGATGAGGGACACGACCTTAACCCTTAACCCTGCCATCTCCATTTTCTCTCATCTCACAAACATGTTTAGAGGGTGGAACTGTGGAGGCTGGGAAGGGCAAGTGGTTGGACCCTCTGGTGTGGTAGCACGATGCATGGCACACTACGCATCGTCTGGCTTGTGCTTGGATTCCAACCGGAAATAGGTTTGTCACCGCCACATCCTCCTCGTCTTCCTAGTGCTTGCCTAAGCATCATCTCGGTCGGCTTCCCACTGATTCCAATGCACACGAAGGCTGCAGATACGTACCTGCAGCGTAGTGGGGGAAACTGCCGCTCAATCAGCCATGGAGATGCCACAACCTATCACCCCAAACACAAGATAGGTTTATACCAACCCAACTAATAGCATATACAGTCCATTAATCCGGCCCAATCTAATAATTCAATTCAATCAAAAGGGTGCGATCCAGGCGGCTCACTGCTCACATAATGGATTGGAGCCTCAGAGTGCGAGCCCTAGAGGAATTCAAAGAGGGAGACGTCAGGCAAGCCAAAGAGGTATACCCCCACACCCACCATCTTGAAGTTGTTCAATGTCCACCTCCGTAGAGCACTGCAATACAGCATGTCAGCATAGGGAGAGAAGATGCTTACGACTGGGAAGAGATGGTGGCGGTTGGTTGCACCGAGGCAGCGAGTGTCATCCATGGTGTCACGGACGTTGTTGACCACCACGACCGAGCTCGCCTTGTTGACGGCACCAACAGAGCCCCGCGCACGAAGAGGGCGAGGAGCAGGAGGAAGAGCATGTCATTGCGTGTAGGCATGACGACGTTGTGCTTGGGTAAGGTGAAGAGGCCCGTCGGAGGCGTCTGCTACCATCGCGCATTGAGGGCCGGTGGTGGATCCATGGCTGGCCGAGGAGGAGGATGGGTGGGAGGAGAAGGGTAGGGGGAGGTCAGCCAGTCGGCTGCAGTGTGCGTGCATTGTGTAATGGAAAATGGACTCATGACAATCGATTTAGGATGGATGCGTCGAGCATGGAATGAGGCGGGTATTTTGCAAGGAATGACGAGGAGGGATTTCAGGAGGGTGATGGATTATGGTGATGGCGTGATTTGGTGGGTGTGTTTGCATGTGCATATTTAAGGAAGGAAAGAATTAGATCTCCCAATCCCTCAATCCCTTGTGAAAAGAATGGAAGGGTCATTATTCTAATTTATTCATGAGAAAAGAATGGAAGGCTCATTATTCTAATTGATTCACAAGCAAAGAATAGGAGGCTCATTATTATAATTGATTCGACTCACGAGAAAAGAATGGAATATTCATTATTTTAATTGATTCACGAGAAGACATTTGATTCCTAATTGATTTACGAGAAAATAATGGAAGGCTCATTATTCTAATTGATTCACGAGAAGACATCTGATTGCTAATTGATTCACCAGAAAATAATAGAATGACGAGTGGGTCTAAAGTGGGTCCAATGATTAGAAAATACATTGGTGAGAGTGGTGGACGCCAACGACTGCAGGAGGACGACCAAATCAATCTCCACTCGATTGGTCGTCCTAGGTCCACCCATCAGCCCGCCTCTTTGTGAGGGATAAGGGGGTAGTATTTTGGGTGAGAAGTGTCCTCAATTTGTTCAATCCTTTATAGTATAGATAGATTTTTCCACATTTCACTTTGTTTGTGGGGTTAAGTTTTTGAATTTTCATACTCCAACTTGTGAGAAGGGTAACTTTCTACTTATGATCGTCATGAATTGAATTAGAGTCATGAATTGAATTAGAGTGACATCTTAGCCGTTGTGGTGCATGGGGTGCTAGAGTTATTAATAATAATTCCAAAGTCTTGCACTGTAGGATCAAAGGTAAGGATGGGATTGGGCTGGCCTAGACCTAGCCCTAGCCGCTACAACCCCGAGACCAATTTTAGGGGCCATGAGTTGACCCAATCTAATTTGGGATGTGGCCTTGGATGCTGTAACGTTCCAAAACAAATAATAATAACTTGACTAACATATTTAATATGGGTAAAAGTTGACCTTTTGAACCACAACTTGGATGGATGATCGGAGACCGTGGACGCATAGAGCTCGTCGAAACGACTCCATTTTACTACTCACATGCCTCGTTTGAAAAACTGGAGAGTTCATGGCACGCTTAACAATCTGGACCGTCGGATGTAAATTAGGATTCTACATCTAACTTCATCACGATATTTTTCTCCTCCGACTCCTATTACTCCAGCCAGCGCCGCCATCTTTGGAGTCCAACCCCTCCTCACGCCGTCACCCTGCCTGCTGGCTGCCTCAACCTCCCATTGTTTCTCCTCCCAGGGGTAGATTGCTAGAAATATGTATTGTTCCTTACCCCTGCAAACGTCTGCCAGCTGCTGCACATCAAACAACTATGTTTGACGTTAGGGGTAAGATTGGTTCTTCATGGTATTCCTTGATCTGCTCCAAACCTGATCGTTCCCTGCTGCGTGCGTGGTCTGCAGCTAGGGGCTCCAGTAAAAGGGAGGCACCACCGTGACGGTAGAGGAGGAATTAGAGAGGGAGGAAAAGGGAAGAAGGTTAGGGTCTCTAATTTCATTGAGATTATATTCTTTTCGATTGACAACCTCCCTGCAATCAGTAGTTCGATGCACGTGTTTAAACTTCCAGGTCCATTAAATCGATGATCCTACTCTGGTTATGTCAAAGCAATTAAGATGATTTAGTTGATAAATTTCTGGTATTACTTGGTGGGGAATCTCATCTGGGTCAAATAACAGAAGTTGTAGGTTTCCTTACTATCTTAATTTCATCCCAAGGGAATCAACCATTTAAGAGCTATGCCTCCTAAAACAGTGTTGATGACATTGTAGGGAAAATACGTGCAGGAAAGTTCTTCTCTGTTTTTTGACTTATTTATAACCAGAATTTGGTCTTTCCACCATAAAGAAAGTTGTTGGAAATTTTATCTAGATATATGAGGTGTATTGATTTACTATATTTGCCTAGGAGAATCTAAAGTTATGGTTGGAACAGTGAACCAGCATTTTTTGTAGACAAATTTCTGGACCCTCTCAATTTAGATTGGATCGAGGGATTAGTGAGGGCTGTTTTAGTAGGAATTCATAGTAGAGTTTCTTGTGCTAGTTACTAAGTGTGGATTACCCCACAGGTTCATGAAATTCTACAATTGAGAGCGATACGCTGGGTTCTGGTCAAGGTTAAGCCAAGTGCATGACGAACCTATGTGATGATGTGATTGGTTGACTGATATTATCTAATATTTCCAAATATTATCTAATATTTCCAAATATGTTTCTATTCATGATACTCGTATCTCAATATTCTAGTTCAAGTTATTCATTTATATTACATTCATATTCCGGTGGATCCGGATGTCCAGTTTGGTTTTTATATTCCTCTTCCTGTGGTTCAAGTTGTTCATTTACATGCCATTCATGTTTTGGTGGATCTGGATGTGCAATTTGGTTCTTATATTCATGTTCATGTGAGTAAATGTTGGCCCCACTTGCTCGGCTTTACCGGTAAATGCTAAGGATGTTTCAGTTTGTGTCCATTTCAGACGGAAACTACTGTTTCGTTATTGTTCACTTCGACATTCAGTCGTTTTTCATGTTCCAATGATATGTGATGCTCTTCCAAGTTCTAATCGTACTTGCTGAGTGTTTTTACTCTTGTGTTTATTTGGTTTTTAGGTACAAAATGACTGCGGCACGCATGGGAATTGGCAGTAGCAAGATCTGCACGAGCGCATGGTTAGACATACACCTGCTTAGTTTATCTGAATTAATTATTAGAGCATTAATAGTTAAACTTCCTTGTTTTGTTCTTTTCAGGTGGAGACGGTCTCATGGATGGTTGGGTCAACATATCTTGCTGTTGGTTTAGGCTGTGATGATTATTCATTCTTCATATGCTATCTTATTAATTTGTTATCCAAACTTGTCCAGTACACTCTATTTACAGAGGAAACTCATATGTGGTGCCTTGCAGGTGCTTGGAGCCTTCGCTCCTTGAGTGCCGGTCATGATACCGAGCTAGGCTAAAGTCTAGTGTAGTCCTGAGTTCGTCTAGTCCAAGTGTATTAGGTTTTAAAACACCATAGTTTTGTTGCTAAGCCCCTCACAGCTCGGCTAGGAGTGAGGTGTGCTATATGTAAGGAGCCGACCTTTTCTCTCTATTAATACAAAGATACGCAGCTCTCCTGCATATTCGAGAAAAAAATTTACAGAGGAAACTCTGTCAAAATTTTAGATAATTTCTTTACTTGTGTTATACTATGGGTTGGCTTAGTCTAGTCCGTAGGATATATTTTTATAAATAATTTTAGACATACGACATGCATGATCACTGATCAGGTTATCACAAACATGGTGTATTAGTAAATAATATTGAGAGTTCAACTCCCCTGTCCTTGTCGTCATCATCGTTCAAGTCGACATTTGCCTCTTCGACTTGACTACAACTTCGTGACATCATCTGTGTGGATGAGATAGCATGGAGATTGGGTGTTGTAGTGTTTTGGGCTAGCTCTATGGTACCCATTGGTACACATTGGGTAGATGGGTTCCGCCTCTTTTGACCCATTTGTAATTTGAGGCCGATCCTTGCGAGCCATGGACCTTGTTCTCTTGGGTCGGCTCAACAACCCAATGGGTCAACCCGGCCCATTCCCATCCTAATAATCTGTGGTCTGTCTGATGGAATGTATGCCTCTACAATGATGGTTTCCCTGAATAGAAAAGTTGTTGAAATAGTCCATAGCTTCCATTTAAATCGGTCCTCTCTTTCTCAAAAAAAAAATTTAAATCGGTCCTCTAAGGAAAATCTATGTGACGACAGGTCATGCTGAAATAGAAACACGTGACCCTTATGGTCTGCTGCGCGTGGTTGAGCATCCATATTCAATTCCATTTGCACTACGGCATTACTTACAATGATTTCTACAAAATAAGATCATGATGCATATATTTCAAAATATTTCTTTATATATTGGAAACTTATTATGTTTGAGGCGAGTAGCTAGTTACATATATATTAAGCGTGTATCAACTTATGCTGATATTACTACTACACATAAGTTGATAAATTGTTGTATATATATCGATAATCTCCTTTATATAACTTGATTTATAATCCTATATAAATTTACTGTGCCACAATATATAAATTGATAGTGCCAGCACATATGAATGGTTATGTATGACAGATTCACAGGAGCACAAAAGAACATCAAAATATATTATATATAGATCTTGTTTTGTAGATGTAATTGAAAGTAACATGGTGGAAGAAATGGATTTCAAAAACTGATATCTTCTGTGAGAGTTGTGTGATTAAGAAAAACGAATTGAAATTCCCTTGAAGATGTCAGTGATGGTGTACTTGATAGAGACAACTGGTCTTTTCTTTTATGGTCTCTCTAGCGTGGTTATTTGAGTATAGGCACATGATATAAGATAATAGGGGGCGCGCAATTGCTTTTATGCGTGACTGATCGCGCCTTAAGGCTGTCTGCAACATTCTTTTTTTGAGATCACTAAGGCTGTCTGCAACATTATGCCGATAACCCATAGCATGGTAATGACTTCTCGGCACTTGGAGATGCGATAGCAGGGTATTGTGATGAAAGATGGCTGCATTATGAGATTGCACGCCGTGGCCTTCAATTGGGAGAGCATAAGCTTAATCGAAGCAAGGAGAACGAAATTGCCCTTGTGATGGAGAGGCTTAGAGCAAGCAAAGGATGGCAGGTGTTTGTTATCTTTACAAATTCCGTCCATATGTAAATTATGTAGGCCCGGTTTGGGAGGTGTAGTATTAAGAAACTATTGTATAGAGAAAGTGCAGTTTTAAAACCATGGTTTACAAAAAAAGAAGTCTAGAGTGGAGTTTTTAAAACTCCAAAAAACTATAGTTTTAGCAATACTTCGGTTTCAAAACTATAAAAAAAACTTCTATCATGACACTTTATGCTCTCCAAAACTGGAGTATTTTATAAAACCATAGTATTTTTTTCTAAAACTCAAAATACATTGCATCTAAACAAGGCCGTAGTAATTACCCTTTGGGGTGTTGGATAATTATCTATAATAGGCCATATTTTAATTCCAAAGATTATAATTAAATTCACAAATATTTGCATGACTATAGTGAGTGAAACAATCCATGTACACGTGTTCAGATTTAACACGGATTTAAATAAGAACACAAATAAAATAAAGGATAGTAGTTCGGACATCGAAATGTACCCCAGGGCGGGACCTTTGCCGGAGGCATCGGTTGCGCCATTACCAGCTGAAGGAATACCATCCGAACTCATGGTGTTCCTCGGCTGGCCTTGCTCAAAGGAGTCGTACAGATTTGATGCAGGAAGATCCGTTGATGCAGTGCAGTCCGTGCGCCGGAGTCGTACAGGAAGGAGACGCGGCGCGGTGTAGTCGTTCGACGGCAGCAGAGTGTCCAGGACGGTGAACCGTACGCCGGTGAAGACGCAGCGGTTCTGGGCGAGCAGTCGCGTGAAGACACTCCCCCGAAACCTGATTGCCCCGGTATCCCGAGCAGGATCTCGAAGAGGCAATGGTGTCGGAGGCACCTGCTCTCGCCGGTGATGTGCGCGCAGCGCCGGCGATGGGGAAGCAGAGTTGCAGCAAAGGAAGGAGGTGGAGTAGTGTCTCAAATCTGAATCTCGAAGGAGAGGATGGCCCTGTTTATATAGCCCTCGGAGGGAGACGAGAGGATGAACCTAGACGGGAGAGAATCGGGAAGGCTCAATTATGGTATCATTGATTGCCATAATCAGCCCTTCCAATTACCGCGTCTTCAATTGCCATAACCAGCAAAATAGAGACCCCTCAGGCAAGTCAGGCTCAGGCTCAGGCACCACACGGCACGTCACGCCTCGCCTCGCCACGCCCACGCCCACGGTCTGACGAGACGAGCGAGCGCGGGCGCGTGGCTCGCCAATCTCCCTTTACCGGCTTCACAAGAGGTGCAACAAAAGTTGACCCTTTAAGTCGGTTGAGATTCTTTTCCACTGCCAATATGGTTTTAACCATAATAACTATGACATTAAAAGTAGGCTATAATCCTTTTAGAATAAATAGAATAATGGGTCAGGCCCAAATATTCTAACAATCCCCACCAAGGATTCTAAGGCGTACTTGAAATGTTCTCCGATCCTCTTTGATATACCAGTATTTGATGGAGACTATTAAGTTGACATTCCATCTAGAACTAGGACTACATTCGTTCACAATTGAACAATGGACTATGCCTTGAATTGCCAGTTTTGTGTAAAAAAGTTTCATCAGAGCTCTACACTGATACTAGGCTGCAGGAGCAACCCCGCTGTTTTGGAGCTTATGGGTCATACTCCATGCCTTTCATGAGTTTCTAGAGAGCACCCAAATCTCATAGACTATGACCAGTAGTCAAGCTCATATAGGTGTGTTCCTTAAAGATGTTCTGTAGGACAACATCACTGTTTCAATGAAACAACTGCCTTGTTCCATGAAACCACTTGGAACGCATTAAGGTATAAACCATCCTACCTTACAGGTTTGAAGAGAAATGCATCTTCTCATGGAATGAGCCATTATTAAAGGTTCTCTTCTCTCAGTTACACTATAGCTTGTTGCACCATCCTACTTCACGGTATCTCCGATCACACAGAATAGGTTTCAACCATAGAGTAACTCACGTGGGTCTCAAGCTCAATTCCAAAGATGCATAGTCTATCACATTACTTGAAAGACTCTTTGTGAATTGATCTGCCAGGTTTTTAGCCATCTGAATATAATCTAAGGCTATAACTCTGGAGTTTCTCAGTTTCCTGACAGGCTTTAACCGCCTTTTCACATGCCTAGATGACTTCATGTTGTCCATAGAACTGTTCACCTTGATAATCACAGTCTGATTGTCACAGTTCATCAGAATTGCCGGTATCGGTTTTTCAACTATCGGCAAGTAAGTAAGGAGTTCACGAAGCCATTCGGCCTCAACTGTGGCGGTGTCCAATGCTGTGAGTTCTGCTTCCATTGTTGACCTTGTTATGATGGTCTGCTTGCAAGACTTCCAGGAAACAGCGCCACCTCCGAGTGTGAACACATAACCACTCGTGGCCTTGAGCTCATCAGCATATGATATCCAATTGGAATCACTATACCCTTCTAGAACCTTAGGGTGCCCGGTATAATGAATTCCATAGTCCATTGTTACTACTAGATAGCGCATTACTCTTTCAAGAGCTCTCCAATGATCATCGCTCGGGTTTGATACAAACCGGCTCAATTTGCTCACAGCATATGCGATGTCAGGCCTCGTAGCGCTGGCTAGATACATCAATGAACCAATTATTTGAGAGTATCTCAGTTGATCTCTCGTTATCCTTTTATTCTTCTTTATCCTTTTATTCTTCTTTAATATTAGACTGGCATCATAAGGAGTTGAGACAGACTTGTAATCACTGTAACCAAAGCGACTCAAGATCTTCTCCACATAGTGAGTCTGTGACAGAGTCACTCCACCATTTTCATCCTTTACCATCTTGATATTGAGGATAACATCGGCCTCTCCCAGATCCTTCATCTCAAAGCTCTGAGAGAGAAATTCCTTGACTTCCTTAATCACATTAAGGTTAGTCCCGAAGATCAGTATGTCATCCACATACAGACACAAAATCACTCCATCACCTCCACCAAAGCGATAGTACACACATTTGTCGGCTTCGTTTGAAACAAAACCAACAGAGGTTAGAGTTCTGTCAAACTTCTCATGCCACTGCTTAGGTGCTTGCTTGAGACCATACAGACTTCAACAGCTTGCACACCTTTGCCTCTTGACCATTTGGCACAAACCCATCAGGCTGATCCATATAGATCTCCTCTTCCAACTCCCCATTTAGGAAACTTGTCTTCACGTCCATTTGATGAACGAGAAGCCCATAGGAGGCTGCCAGTGAGAGTAGCACTCAGATAGTGGTCAATCGTGCAACAGGTGAGTAAGTGTCAAAATAGTCCTCTCCTTCTTTCTGGGTATAACCCTTGGCCACAAGCTTAGCCTTGTACTTGTCAATAGTATCATCAGGCCTAAGCTTTTTCTTGAACACCCATTTGCAGCCCACAGGCTTGCATCCATAGGGGCAATCAACAACCTCCCAGGTACCATTAGTCATGATAGATTCCATTTTATTTCTGACAGCTTCCTTCCAATAGTCAGCGTCAGGAGTTGAATATGCCTCTTTAATGGTCCTGGGCATGTCATCCACGAGGTATACAATGAAATCATCACCAAAAGACTTTGCAGCCTTCTGTCTCTTGCTCTTTCTGGGAGCTTCATTGTTATCCTCCTCAGGTATGTCTCACATGAGAAAATTCATCGTGTACAATCGGTTCGGCGAAGATATCATCCTCGATAATCTCTTGCCTAGATGAACTTGTTCCATCTTTCATTGGAAAAATGTTCTCAAAGAACGTAGCATCTCTGGTCTCAAAAATTGTACCGACAGCCATGTCAGGTACTCCAGAGTTCACTACAAAAAATCTGTAGCCAACGCTATGAATAGCATAACCAAGAAAAACACAATCTATAGTTTTAGGTCCAAGTTTGCGCTTCTTGTTGATAGGCACACTTGCTTTGGCCAAACAACCCCAAGTACGCAAATAAGAAAGCGTTAGCCTTTTCTTTTCCCATTCCTCGAAAGGTGTCTTCTCTTTATTCTTTGGAGGTACACGGTTTAGGACATGACATGCTGTTAATATAGCCTCACCCCACCATTCCTTGGAAAGTCCCGATGTATCCAACATGGCGTTAACCAAGTCAGTCAAGGTTTGGTTCTTTCTTTCGGCAAATCCGTTTGACTGGGGCGAATAGGGAGGCGTCCTCTCATGAATCATACCGTGTTCTTCGTAGAATAAATCAAAAGACTTTGAAAAATATTCGCCACCGTGATTCGACCTAATTCTTTTGATTTTCCTCTCAAGTTGGTTTTCTACTACAGCCTTATAGATTTTAAAGTACTGAAGTGCTTCATCTTTAGTTTCCAACAAGTAAAAGTAACAATATCTAGTGCTATCATCGATAAGAGTCATGAAATATTTCTTTCCACCTTTTGTCAACACTCCATTCATCTCAGAAAGATCAGAATGAATTAATTCTAGAGGTGCCAAGTCCCTCGCCTCAGCAGCCACGTCTGGCTTGCGAGTTTGTTTTGAACCAACACATTCAAGGCTCTTAGAATTCTTGGCAAAGGTAAACTTTGGAATTAAACTCAGATTTGCAAGTCGTGACATACAACCAAAATTAACGTGACAAGCCTCGAATGCCAAATATTAGATTCATCAACGTTAACAATATTGTTCACTACTTTATTACACCCATCATCAAGAGAAAAGCGGAACAAACCTCCGCTATCATAACCTTTACCAACAAAGGTTACAAACTTTGACACAATACATTTATTTGACTTGAAGACTAATTCAAAACCATCTCTACAAAGTAGAGAGCCGCTGACTAGATTCTTCTTGATGGTAGGGACATGCTGCACGTTCTTCAGCTGCACGATCTAAACATGAAACAAAGGGTGACCGACTGATTACCGTTTAGCATTTAGGATAACACTGATCTTTTCCGAAGTAAACTTTAGATAGACCATACCAACACCAAGTACACGCGCATGAGCTCCGTTCCCCATCAACAAGGAGGTAGTCCCCCCGACCTGGTATGAAGAAAACAAGGAAATGTCAGCACATACATGAATATTAGCACCAGTATCTACCCACGACTCGGGTGTACACATAACTGAAAGAACTGTAGGTAAATAATTGGCTCCTCCAGGCTTGCTAATGACCATGTTGGCAGACTTGCCTCCTTTGCGTTGAGCACACTTTCCAGCAAAGTGGTCCTCACTCCCGCATACGTAGCAGGCTCCCTTCTTCTTCTTAAAATCGGTGGTTTGTTTAGCCTTCCCGGGATTCTGTGGCTGAGGAGGTTTCTTGCCTTTGCCCTTATTGTTGGTGCGAGCATTAATGTTCTTCTGAAAGTTTGCGCTTGCACCAACAAGTGTCCCCATGTTGGGTATGTCCTTTGCTCTCGCCTTTTCCTCCACATCAAGAGTGCCAATGAGTCCATCAATCGTGAACTCCTGCCTCCTGTGCTTCAGAGAAGTAGCAAAATCCCTCCAAGAAGGTGGCAGCTTGGAGATGATACCTCCGGCCACAAACTTGTCGGGCAGCACACAAGGGTTCTATTTGTTGCAACAGCCGAGGTCTTTTGCCAGCACATGCAACTCATTAGCTTGTTCCACCACAGGACGGTCTTCCACCATCCTGTAGTCTAGGAATTGCACCATGAGATACAACTCACTGCCAGCATCAGACACCCCATACTGAGCGTCAAGGGCGTCCCACATCTCTTTCCTAGTCCTCTTCTTAAGAAGGGGATTAATCAGGTGTAGGGCAATAACACCAAGGACGCATCCGCGAAAGAGATTGTCTTTGACCTCGAACGCACTTCCCTGCTCGGAAGTGCATTGTTCGGGCTTCCCTTCTGCCACATCCATGATGCCCATGGTGGTCAACCACAGTACCATCCATTCACGCCAACTCACAAAATTTGTACCATAAAAAATATTTGGCTTAATGGATGAAGCAAATTGAGCAACCGAAAACCTATTAACATAATTATCACTAAAATCAGGTTTCTGGATTGTTGGATAATTATCTGTAATAGGCCATATTTTAATTCCAAAGATTATAAAATTCACAAATATTTGCATGACTATAATGAGTGAAATAATCCATGTGCACATGTTCAGAATTAACAGATTTAAACAAGAACATAAATAAAATAAAGGATAGCAGTTCGGACATGAAAATGTACCCTGGGGCGAGACCTTTGCCGGAGGCATCGGTTGCTGGAGGAATACCATCCGAACTCATGGTGTTCCTCGACTGGCCTTGCTCGAAGGAGTCGTACAGATTTGATGCAGGAAGATCCGTTGATGCAGTGCAGTCCGTGCGCCTGCAGTCCGTGCGCCGGAGTCGTACATGAAGGAGACGCAGCGCGGTGTAGTCGTTCGACGACGGCGGAGTGTCCAGGACAGTGAACCGTACGCCGGTGAAGACGCAGCGGTTCTGGGCAAGCAGTCGCGTGAAGACGCTCCCCAGAAAGTGTCTCAGATCTGAATATCGAAGGAGAGGATGGCTCTGTTTATATAGCCCTCGGAGGGAGACGAGAGGATGAACCTGGACGAGAGAGAATCGGCAAGGCTCAATTATGGTATCATTGATTGCCATAATCAGCCCTTCCAATTACCGCGTCTTCAATTACCATAACCAGCAAAATAGAGACCCCTCAGGCAAGCCAGGCTCAGGCTCGGCACGGCACGGCACGTCACGCCTCGCCTCGCCACGCCCACGCCCATGCACACGGCCCAATCTTACCTTACCGGCTTCACAAGGGGTGCACCAAACGTTGACCCTTTAAGTCGGTTGAGATTCTTTTCCACTAGCAATATGATTTTAACCATAATAACTATAACATCAAAAGTAGGCTATAATCCTTTTAGAATAAATAGAATAATGGGCCGGGCCCAAATATTCTAACATGGGCTACAGGAAACATGCCTCGTTTTAGCTGGATAAAGGCTCGGAGCATTGAATTGAAACATCAGTTGTAATTACCATTTCGGATAAAATAGAAGTGCTACCCATTTCGGATAAACCCATTGTACTGTTCATTATACTCACTCCGTTTCAAATTATTAGTCATCCTGGCATTTTACTAGATTCAACAAAGATGCTATGAATTTAAACAATTACATGTCTAGGTTCATAGAAAATATCATAAACTTAGGCACTCAAAATGACCCCTAGGATTACTAATAATTTGAAACGAAGGGAGTATGTAAAATTTACTCTCTGTATCTAGTTTTGATCTAAGGTATCACTGATACTATTCTGACAAAATATGCCATGCATATTTATTTGTCAGGACAAGTCTTTTTCGTTAGAAATACCAAAACATATGTAACACATGTATATCCATGATCATTTATCTCATTTGATGACCATCCCTGTCAATTAGAATAGAATTATCCTAGCATGATCCCATGATCGCATCTTCTGTACCCTAGACTGCAATGTTTGCTGACTTTTCCAGAAATTCCTTGCTGATGAACACTTGACCTTATGATACCAATGGCCAATGCCAAATTGTTTGCCTTATCGACACTCCCTCTCCTGCTCTTTATTTCCCTCTAGTCTTAAACGTTCACCAGCCAACTGCCACTCTACAGAATCCACACGAACTGAACAGATCAGTGTTAGCTAACCAGGGGTTGCATGAAGGAGATCGTGTCCACGTACTGTACGGACCAATGCTAACCAGAAAGCCATCTCGTTTTCCACCTGGAGCCCACGGACAACATGGGCCTGTCGGCGAAACTGCATTCACTACTACCGTCACGTCGCTTTATCCATTATTATGGCCGCAATGGTGCAACCTCCAGCTACTTCTGCTTCGATCTATTCTCTCCGTCTAATCATACATAACCATTTTTTTTCCTAAAGTTCTCCTCCATCCGTAAAAAAAAGGTGCGATTCTCACATATGTAGATGTCAATCGATCTTAACTTTGACTAAACGCGTATCAAAAGTATTATTTTTATAATATCAAATAGTTATAATTGAATTTATCATGGAATATATTTTCATATCTTATATATATTTTGAATTATATAAAAAATAATAATATTTTCTACAACTTAGTGAAACATAAGAAAGTTTGACTCAGCTTAGAAAAAGTAGAACTAAATATGTTTCCTGGTCTCAATATGTAGGAGTAGGGTCTTGTATTAGGCTAGTCTCAATGTGAGTTTCATGGAGAGTTTCGTAAGCATTAATTTTAATATCACCAATTTTACTGATTTGACAAGATATTTATGCCGATAGAGGAGGTGTTTCATCATATATGGTATACATTGTTACCTAATTTCCAGTGTAGCTAATACATACTAAGTTTTGAGACTTGCCTTAGTACCATGCGTACTTATAATGGTGATGGGACAGGGCGACATGTAATGCTTCATGAAGTCTATAAAACATTAGAATGTTGGAACATGTTTTTTGGTGGATGATTGGTAGTACAGCTACCCGAGCCCATCCAGTGTATGCTATGAGTTTTTTGCTCAGGAGGAGTGAACCAACGCAGCTGATACCAGCATCTCCCGAAGAACAGCAGCGAAAGGTAAGGCATGTAGGTAACAACTACGATCAATTATTTGGCAAGTTTTTGCGTGTTATTTCTACCAAAATTTCTATCAACACTTGGTGTTTTTGGTTTCTAATTATAGCCTGTCCTTGGTTAAACGGAAACGTTGGCCCCGTTGTTTGTTATGCGACCTGAATCAAGTTGTATTTTAATTAAGCAGAAAAAAATTCTCAAGAAAAATTAATGGTATCACTACCATTTATTTTAATCCACACTAATGTGTTACCCCGATTTTCTGCGGTTAGGTTCATATGCCCACGCATGACATTGTATAATTGTGTACTATATATCTGTCCTTAATTACATGATGCTTAGGATAAAGCTAGTTAGTTCATTTTTTAAACTTACTAGTTTATCCTAAATGTCATATACTTACGCATGGAGGAGGGAGTAGTAAAAAATTCAAAAATATGCAAACGAAATATCTAAATCTGCATGGGCAGAATTTGCACAAAACATGACCATAATTCAATGATACAATCACAAGGAAACACCAAGCCTAGAAGCAAACAATTTATTGTCTTTGGATTGTAGAAGGTCGTTGTCACAAACTTTTCAAGCGCTAACAATTTTTTTGTGAGTGTTTGTCTACTGATATTTTTTTATATACGCATGTGTATACACAAATGTTAATCTGCTAATATTAGTAGATTAAAAGGAGATAAGGATATTCCAGATGTGGGATAAGATTTGCTGTGTATGTAAACAATCAGAGTTCTATAAAAATTAATTAGTTACACAAAACTATCACAGGCATTTATGCAAAATTGTAAATTCATACCTTCCAGATTTGAAAAATAGAAGGAATTCCTTAAATTTATGATGAACTTTATAAAGAAAAAGAGCCATTTGTATATATTAAAGGCCATCAAGACCTTATTCCGTCATCAGATTTGCGACCTTGCAAAAAGGGTCAACCCAAACAAATAATCGAAACAAAACAGGTACAAGGTGAAAGTATAATTTCTTTGAGCAGCTACAAGGCCATGCAAGAAATAGGATTTAAATTCCGGTTGGATTTAGTCATAGTCTCAGTCCTCTGCTATCAGTATCACTAAAGTTCACTACTTGATGGTCATGTGTCATGTGAAAAATGTGTATATATGAATATCAAGGTGACCAGGTTCATATGCAGATATATATGTTCATATGAGCATGCAGATAAATGAGGTCCGGGAGCTTCTTGGAGATCTTCCATCAGAGATGCCGAACTTCCTTACGGACGCCACTATCCGCCGGTTCCTCCGAGCAAGAAACTGGAGTACAGTACAAGCAGCCAAGAGTCTGAAAGAAGCTGCCAGATGGCGGCGTCAGTACGAGCCACAGAAAATTCACTGGGTTAATAACTTTTCTTAGTGCATACATATAAATATATAATACTTTATTTTGTTATTGTAAACACATTTATATTAATCGTTCCATCTTATGCTGAACCACCCGTGCATCTGTATGTTTGGAACCAATTTTAGGAAAACATTTCGAATAGTGAGAATGAGGCTAAGAGAGCCTACATACCTGACTACCTCGACAATAATGGAAGAATGGTCTTCGTAACACTGCCAACAATAAAGGTCAATTCTGCTGGATAAGCTACATATCGCCCATATATTATCAAACTTACTTTAAATTATATTTCCTATATATTAAAATAGTCATGGAAGATAATACATTTTCCAGCTTACCCCTGATATAGTACTCACAAAGGAAAACAAAAACTGCAGCTGACAGTTCAGCCTGGAGCTGTATTCACTTTAAAAAATAAAAAGGAAGAGCACTCCTGGATGCATCAAAATTAACAATTTTAGCTAGGACTATAAATGTATGAGTAAAATCAAGAAAGACACTTATATAATTTTATCAGTCCAATTCATTTTCTTTATATCTTACAATAATAAGTTTGATTGTAAGAATCTTTATTTACTGTGGAGAGTGGTAAATGTCCAAACAAATTTGAAAATTATGTGGTTTCGATAGATCTAATTTGCTGTATGAAACTAGAGACACCGTTATTTTAGACCTGTCTCTTACTCTCTTTAATTGCTTTTTATCTTTTTATTTACTAGTCAGCATTTGTGTAACAGACGAAAACTTCAGAGGAGGAACATATAAAATATTTAGTGTATAACCTTGAAAACCTGGCCCTCAGTTCAGAAGATGCGCAAGAAGAGAATGTTGTCTGGATGAGTGACTTCCGAGGTTGGACAATATCAAGCACACCATTTTCATTGACCCGAGAATCATTACAAATAGTTCAAAAATACTATCCAGGATTGATAGCAGTTGCAATTCTGACCAACGCACCAAGGATTTTTGAATCCTTTTGGAAGGTATTAGCAAACAATGAACACACTTTATTTTAGAAGATACTAAACATATATATTTTGATCAGTAGTTAGTGTATTACAAATAATTGAATTAGCTAATCTACTATTGAACTCGCTGTATGGTACATAATCTTCAAATACTTTTTATTTTGAGTTGATCATTTCCCCAGAATAAGTACTTATACATAATGTAATAAAGAATATATTTCCTGAATAAATTACAGTTTCGCATCTATATTGAATGGTAGACATCCAGTTCAAACAAACAGAATCGAGTGTCAATATATTGGTTTAATTTGTAAAATGTTAATGAACACTGTTATGCATTTTTACAAGTACCATCCTTGAACTTATTGATAATGACTAAAAACCAGTTTGCCTTTTTTGCAGATAGTGAAGCACTTCCTAGAACCAAAAATGAATGAGAAAGTGAAATTTGTGTATAGCAACAGTGCAGAGAGCCAGAGGATAATGAGTGATATGTTTGATCTGGACAAACTGGAGTCTACATTTGGAGGAAGGAACACAGCTAGCCTGGACATGAACAAGTATGCAGACAAAATGAGAACACGAGATCAGATAAGAGGAGCCTCGACATATGCCAATAGCAACGCCTCTTCATCCTGCTCGTGAATCAGTTCCTGTTCGATGCAAAAATCTAGCACATGAGCACCGGTGTCAGTAGTTAATTTAACTCGATGAAGATTATATTGGAACTTTAATTTAATCCAAAACAAGCTCTACGGTATGCCAGCTTGGTCAGCTGATAAAATAAGTCGAAACTGATATGAACATTAAGGATTTTAACTTTAAAGATCTACGTGATATATTGTTCGAGATATGCTTTGTAACCTTGTATGATTATGTCAAAGACAGGTTAATAAAAAGTTCTGCTCGAATTGAAATTATCGGTTTAAAGTAAACCAACCCGATTTGTGCTATGTTTGGGTTGGATTCGAGTTATTACTAATGTTGATGCCCTGATTTTCAGCAGGGGTGCATATTATTTCTCAGCAGTTGCCATTTTCTTTAACATAGATACTTTCTCTTTCTCCTCATGTATATCACCCATAATTAAATATTCTCATCACCATCCCTGTCAATAGAAAAGGTTTACTGTGGACACACTAATGGCTATATCTCCCATCTGAAACCAATTATACAGGATAGCGGTCACCCATTAGGGAGGGTGTTGGCGGTCAATTTCCAACCAGGTTTTTTTTTTCCTTTTGGGAAAGTAGGCTCACCCGTTGTTTTGTCATTTTCGAATAAAAATAGAGGTAATTTTTTTGGAAAAATTAACAAAAAATATTAAGAAAACTCCCCTTGGGGTCTCCCCTCCTGCTCGCCGTCGCCGCCACGCCGGAGCGGTGGAGGCATGGAGCCTCTTGAGGCCGCCGGGATCTGGGGCAGGAGGACAGGAGAGGAAGGGAGAAATAGATAACGACGGAAGACGAAGGGACACGGACGTAGTGGCGGAGGGGAAAAAAGAGCAGATGGGTATGGGGCCCAGCCACGTGGGTGCGCTGCCCCATCGACCCCTCATTGGGGTTGGGAAGGTCGGTTACACATTCATCATTGCAGACTTTCTTTAGCATAGATACATTTTTTCCTCATGTATATCTTCGATAATTAAATATTATGATGACCATCCCTGTCAATAAAAACAACTTACTGTAGCCGTACTAATAGCTGTATCCCATCTGGAAGCAGTTCCACCGTTGCGAGACGGTGCGATTGACATGTGGCCCAGTTGTCTGTGGGGCCCACATGTCAGGGAGGCAGTTCCTTAACTGAAGAGAAGTCTCCCCACTAACATCTTCCCACTTGGGTCCAAACTCCAGAGTACACACAGGCCTGCAGTTTGTTGCTCACCGTAGCGGAACATGTGCAGAATGCTGTACTCTTACTGCTTCCGCCAGTCTTGGTCTGTCCATTATGGCCGCAGCAACTGCATGCTAGCCAACTACGCTGCGTATTTGATCGTGTCGTGTACGATTCTCTACCGATGCTTCCGGACCTCCAAATACCTCTCGATTGGAGCGAGACAACTCTATAAATCCAGGGACAGCTATACAATTTTTCTCGCTTGACATCATCATCTATCTCGCACTTTGCAGGGAGCCAGCTTCCAAACACAGCCATGAGTTACCTGTTCAAGACCAGGAGTGAAGCGACGCAACTGAAACCAGCGTCTCCTGAAGAACAGCAGCAAAAGGTACACCAAGCTCAAGCCGTGAAACAATTTATGCCTCTTAATTTCCTATAGTTCCTATATACTGTTGGTGATGTAACTTGGATCCGTCTAAGGAGTCTCAATTATGTTGATCTGAATCCACAGATAGAAGATGTTCGGCAGCTGCTGGGCGACCTGCCGACGGAGATGCCGAGCTTCTTGTCGGACGGCACCATCCGCCGGTTCCTCTGGACAAAGAGCTGGAGCACAGAGCAAGCGGCCAAGGCTCTGAAAGAAGCTGTAAAGTGGAGGCGTCAGTTCAAGCCTGAAAAGATTTGTTGGGTAAGTGAACCTTCCATTACCCAGTTTGGAAGTAAACAAGATATATATTTTTATTGGGGAACTACTGACCTATGTCTATATGTGCTTGATCTACTCTTGACTACATCTTTTTTTTTTATGTTATACTGACATTGAGCATGGTTCTGCTTGGAATCAATGTTAGGAAGACCTTCCTGGCATCGAGAACGAGGCTCGGAGAGCATATATACCGGACTATCTTGACAAAAATGGGCATACTGTGTTCGTGGTAATGACATCATTAAAGGTCAGTTTGAGTTTGGAACTTAGGATCTATCATATCTCATTGCTCCTTACTTAATCTAGCTAACACAACAGCTTTGTCCTCAAATATACGTAGTTAAACTCTACAGACCCAATAAAAGCACAACTGCTCTTCTAAAATGCCATATGTCAAATAGTTTTTTCTTGATTATTAAATCCCGATTGTCTATACTAGCAATTTCAAATTGTTTTTCTAGATCGAGTTGGGAAGAATTTTCTATATAAGATATGATTGTGTCCAATATGTTAAAAAACTTATGTACAATAGTTATAGTGATGTCTTGGAGACCATATATTTTCCTTACACACTTCAGGAAATCATATACCCTGAATCTACCAAAGAAATGGAATATGTTCGCTGTAGTGTTCCCAAAACCCATTGTTATATATGCACATTTTCCCCTTAATGCAGTCCTAATATTGTGAGACATGCTTTCTCTGTATGACCATGCATGATTTCAAGAGCATAGATAAAAGTAGTGCAACATTTGGATTACCAACTCCATAACTCTAATAGATTATATGGTATCGATGTGACTCAAAGCTGTTTCAACTTTTTAGCACTGTTTCCCTTAATACAAGAACCCTTGTTTCAATAAATTATTTTAGCCCCTATTCTTCTCAAGAAATTATAACTTTTTACTTCCTGTGGTCCCACCCTAGAAGAACAAGTATTTCTAGCACACTTCTTTAGATATTTTTATGAAGAGGGTTCTAGTAACTAAGCACAAGTACAGTTCAGAAAGAATAAAACTTCGACTCTGTTTCATACTTTCATGGACTTGTGTTGTAAACATCGTTGTTTCATCTTACTTTCTAAACTTGACTGCTGTTACAGAGCTTTACTTCAACAAAGGAACGCATAAAACAGTTAGTGTATAACCTGGAAAATATGGCCATGGACTCAGAAGATGCACAAGAAGAGAATGTTATTTGGATGTGTAATTTTCGTGGTTGGACTCTATCCTCTACGCCATTGTGGGAGACCCGTGAATCGCTTCACATAATTCAGAATTATTATCCAGGGCTGATTAGAACCGCGATTCTCAGCAACCCGCCGAAGATATTTGAATCCTTCTGGAAGGTATTTGCGAACTGTTATCAACTTATCTGGATATAAAACTAACTAAAAAATAAATTCCTATTCCAAAACCATGACAGTCAATTAAGAACATAGGTTTTCAAACCATGAGCAACTTTTGTCATGTTATTCAAATCTGTAACTTTTGTACAATAATTCTCATCAAACTATTTAAAATTGTGACCACAGTCTCGATATGGTGACCATAATAAGTTTTTTTAGACTCGTGGTGGTGACCATACGGTAGGAGTTCATAGTTAGGACTGAACATGATTTTGAAGTATGCCTTCTAATAACCTTTTTTCGGAATCGATAGAGTAGGCAATTATTAGGTGAGTATGTTAGTACAATATAATTGACAAATTTCGCTTTTCAGATGGTAAAGCATATCATCGAGCCAACATTACAAGAGAAATTGAAATTTGTTTACAGCGACAATTCAGAGAGCCAGAGGATAATGGCTGATATGTTTGACATGGACAAGCTAGAGTCTGCATTTGGTGGGAGAAACACAGCTAGCCTTGATATTATAAAGTATGCTGAGAGAATGAGAAGACGAGATCAGTTAAGGGGAGCTTCCAAGAAGAACATAAATGACAACATCTCATCTCCTAACCAGGAATAAGATCGATTCCCTTCTTAAGACTGCTCAGCTAAACTATACGAAGAAAAATGGAACCTTGATTTTTTTTCTTGCATGTAGTGAGCCGTGGAAGGTAGATCTGATGAAGTAGCTTAAGGACAATAACTATGAGCGTGAAGTTGTAACACTACCGAAACATAATATAAGAAATAAGAAATTCATAATAATATAAAACCTACCTTGTTGGATGCACTGCCGATGTGGAAGAGGGTAGCTTGTTAATGGTCTCACGAATCCTGAAAACTGAGACATTTTCCTTGAATTCTTTGTGTTTCCTTTAATATCCAATATAATGTGGGTATGCTTAAAGGTGTAGTGGACTTGAATTCGTGACTCGGAAAAGGGGCAGTCCCTAGCCCTGTTCATGGTCCGGGTTTCTGGGTTTTTGGTTTGTTTCCAAACCAAACCAAAAGGAACTCGCTGGTCCGGTGTGGTCTGGCTTTGCACGGGTTCCCAACGGTTTGGGAGGAACGCTGGAGCGGGTTGGACTGGCCGGTTTCACGGGTTTACGCTCCGCAATGCCCCGCCCCCTCCTGTCCGCCGCCGATTCTACTTCCGTCGCCGTCGCCACCGGCCCACCTACCGCCGGCGCAGCAGCCCGAACTCACGTCACCCAGACTCCTCGGTCACTCCATCACCTGCGACCTGTCCCTACTCCGACGACGCCCTAAGGTCGACATCCGGCGGCCGGAGCTGTACGACTCCCGTCCTTCACACCACTCAGTTTCGGATTCACCCGCCGTCAGTCCCAACCCGCCGCTCGTTGGTGGGGTCGAGTTGGTCCGGGATCCCCGGATCTCTCGCTGGAAGGCTACAGACAAGGAACAAGATAGAATCGAGCACAGAGAACCATGAAATCGTGGCCATGATTCCCCCAACCTGACATCCATAGATGTCATGCCTTCATAGAGCGGATCGGAATGGGAACACTAGATTATTTGCTTCGTATGCATCTTGAATCGGAAGCAGTCGATTGCTAAGCACGCGGACACACTGAATTGTAAATGACATCTCGAATTGGAAGCAGTGGATCAAAGATTGCATCTCGCGTAGGCCTTTTACAGGAGCAAGAATGAGTTCACCAACTGCAATGATGTTGCCTTCTTCATTCTTTGTTTCTGGTAGTGGATTAAGACTGCGTAAATTCAATTTGCAAGATGCTAGCTTGGACCATGTACAAGCTGGCAAAATCTTCCGCTCTAATCCTACGCGATTCAACTACGCGATTCCGTGAAGCTCCTAGGCCAATATGCCGCGGCCTTGCTGAAGGTCTTGCAACAAGCGTATTCAACAGCAATCTACCGTATTCAACAAGTGTATTCAACCCCAAGCCTTGCAGGCTTGCGGCGGACGACGCGCCAACGCCGATCCGGTTTCGGCGGTCCCGTGGGTTTAACCCGCTAACCGGCCAAATATACAGGAGTTTTGTCCGGTTTGACAGCAAATCCGAACCAACCCGTTGACAACTCCACCGTACGGTTCTCTATGGCCTGGGTCCGGGTTGGGTGCCGGTTTTGCCCGGACCATGAACAGGGCTAGCAGTCCCCCACCTCCCATTACTATCGGTTCCTTTAAAATCGGCACTAATGTCAATTTGGGACTGGTTCGTAAGAACAATGCCTTTCGGGATCATTTTGTACTAAATGGTAGTATTTAGTACCAGCTGATGTTAAAATCTATTACTAAATGGTCTGCCCCGGCATACTTCAAAAGGATAGCATATCTCCTACAATCACATCTACTGTATGGGTGGTATATAAATGTTTAGGAAATAAGTATACATTTTGGAAATAAATAGAAATATTAGGAGATTAGAACAAATATCAGAAAGTTATTTATGATCTCCCCATCACTTGTGTTTATAAAATGCTAGATTAGTATATTGGAAATTAGTATATAGGAAATTAGTAAATATTATAAAATTTATACAAATGCTTATGAAATTTACAAGTCTTAAGAAATTGTACAAATGTGAACTCATTAGTATATATCAATGGTTAATTAGAAAATTATTTATCTTCCCAATCACTTGCGTTTATAAATACTAGATAAGTATATTGGAAATTAGTAAAAATATTAGGACTTTATTAGAGATATTAAGAAATTTGTACAAATGCTTACGAAATTTACAAGTGTTATAAAATTGTACAAAGGTTTACTCATTAGAATATATCAATGGTTAATTAGAATATTAAATATTAGCTCCCCCATCACTTGTGTTTATAAACGCTAGATTAGTATATTGGAAATTAGTAGAAATATTAAGAAATTTCTACAAGTGCTTATGAAATTTTTGCAAGTGTTCATGAAATTTGTACAAATGTTTATTCATTAGCATATATCAATAGTTAATAAGAAAATTTGTACAAATGTTTACTCAACATAGTATATACCATTGTTTATGAAATTTGACATCATTTAAGTTTTGTTTGCATTTCATGTAAATATTAGTTGAAATGGGCAACGAATTAAATGAGGAATTCATGAATAAGCTTATTGCTTGCAATGCTAGTGCCCCAAATGTTCAAAGAACCACCCGCAAAAAAAAATGTTCAAAGAACCTTTACCGAGGATGAGAATAGCGGGACAGACATGTTCCTCAACATGGCTGCTGATGACAATGGGGATGAGGACCAACATAGTGATCCAAAATAAAGTGGTGAGGACAATACTGGAGAAGATTATGGATCAAAGAAACAAAAGAAGGTGCAAGGTCGTACAAAGCTAATGAAAGGAACTCAGCTTCAGAAGTGACTTCAGAAGGTAGGCCAGTTGCTCCAGCACATGTAGCTACAGAGTTCGTGAATCAGTGCGGGGCTAATGTAAGGGTGCACGTCCCTATCGACATCCGAGAATGGAAGGGTAAAACCAACGATCCATATGCTGTGCCGGAGACAGAGAAAGATATGTTGCAGGACTATGTGAAGCAACCGTTCACACTTTTGTTGGTGTTTATTAACTCTTACAGAATAATTTCAAAGTCATTCTTTAACTTCAGTCTTGGCCTTGTCCACTTGTATTCCCCTTTCGGACACAAGATGTCCTAGAACAATGCCTTCATGGACCATGAAGTGGCACTTTTCCCTTTTAGAACTATCTTTTATGTGAATGATTACATTGTCCGCTGATTATAGTGGACACCCACTCTTATATAAACCTATGGTAGTTGATGCTGCCGACCTAGGAACCCCCAATGATCCACCTTGACAAAATTGTCACGAACGGCGCCAGTGGCGGGCTGATCAGTCCAGGAGGGGTGGTCGGGTCCCTACAGAAAAGCATCTCAGCCGCCTCCTTTGTGTGGCAGGCCTTGGACTTGTATTTTTGTTATTTATTTTGATGATAGCCTTTGTTGAGTTCGGTTAGCCCACCCTTTAAATTCTTTGAGAAGCGTGCATGTAAAGCGACCTTTTCTCTGCATCTCTTTGCTCTTGTGTTTATATTTTCACCAGTGGAGCCAACATATCATAAATCACTAAAACTTCAATCTTGGCCATGTGCACCTCTATTCGCCTTTTGGAGACAAGATGACCTAGAACATTGCCTTCACAGACCATGAAGTGGCAGTTTTCCCGATTTAGTACAATGTCTTTTTCTTGGCATCATTGCAAGGCCCTGTCTAAATTCTCTAGACAATCATCAAAGGGGTTTTCCATCGACGGTAAAATCATCCATGAAAACTTCCATGATTTCTTCAGTCATGTTTGAGAAAATAGACATCGTACACCTTCATGTGGTGGGTTACAAAACCTGAAAGGCATTCTATGATAAGCGTAGATGTCTTAGTGGCAATGTAAATGTGGCCTTCATGTGGTCATTGAGATGGATGAGAATTTGATGCTAACCAGAATACCCATCGGAGGAGTAAAAGAAGGAATGCTTTGCTAACCGCTCCAACATCATCAATGAAAGGTTGTGGGAATTAATCCTTTCTCATTACTAAGTTGTGGTTCTATCAGTCAATGAGTTCATCATTATTATTCTCCTCAACCATCATTCATCCTTTGGGACTACCTGAACAGGGCTCCCATTCACTAAGGGGCACACGGTATATAATCCTAGCATGCAAAAGTTTGAAGACAACCTTTTTAACCACATCTCTCATCTCATGATTAAGCCTACACTGAGGCTCCCAAGAAGGCATACTAGTTGTATCCATAAGGATTTTGTGGGTGTAGAGGTTAGGACTAATTCCCTTGAGGTCTCTGAGTGACTAGCCGAAAATAAACACATGCTTTTCTATAATGGTGACTACTTCGGATGTCTCTTTATTGAAGAGATTATTGTTGATGATGATAAGAGACTCCAAATCACCATTTAGAAAGGCATATTTAAGGCCTATGGGTAGGCATTTTAGCTCAATGGGAGAATGTGTTGGATTTTAATAAATGGGAAGTTCAAATGTCTTTACAGGACCATGTTCTTCTTGAATGAAAAGTTCCACACCTTTTTCTAAGGGTGATTCTGCTGGTTCAAATGGTTATGCTTGGGGTACTTTTGCAGCCTTAGTGTTCGTTATTTGATTGATTGGCATAGAGAAAGTTTACCTAACATAGTTTCATCCAGGAAAAACTTTTCTATGATGCCCTATTACAAGATTGAACTTAATGTCATTGAAGATGTGAAAGTCTAAAATAATTTCCACGTCATTGTGACAAATAGGCACGTTGAGTAAAATAACAATCCCTAGTTTTGTGGATCATGGTCCATACTTCAAGGTTTTGATAGTTGATGTTAAGAATTCTTCTTCTAAGCACATAACTGATATTATATTGGCACCAAGTGTGGGATTGTATAGAACCATGACTGGAGCTCCACGAATAACGCATTTAGTGGGTGAAGAGGAGCACAAATCTGAAGTGGTTCAGATGAAAGTTCCCCTTCATGTAGCCACTGATAGCTCATAAGTTAATCCTTGAATGATTTATCTCCAATGGTTCTTGTTGAGAGGTTCAAGGATTAGCTTTGGACTGAAGTTCTTATGTAACAAAGGATACTCCAAGGTTGTTCCATTGTCCTCAAATATACCATCCTCAAAGTCGAAGATAGGTTCTATGGGGATGTCTTCTTCCTCATTATCAGAGATGCTTGGTTCGGGGGAAAGTTTGGAGGAGATGTTGTTATCTGGGATTGAGTCTTCATTGTCAAGAACTTCATCTATCATGGGTGGAATTATGACTTGAAGGTCTGTGGTGAAGGAGGTGTTATCTAGAATCTTATCTAAAAGGGCTTCTCTTCTTTTGTAGTTTTGTGCATAAATGATCCTCTAGCGGTGATATCTAATAAAAGGGCAGATTCCTTATCAAGTCCAAGCCAAAAGTGTGGTAACAATACATTGTCAGGAATACACGAGTCTGGACCAGCACATATTAAACATGTATACCTAGCCCAAGCTTCTCCTATCGATTCCCTCTCATATTGCTGGAAATCGATGCCTTCTCATCATAAGGAGGAAATATGGATTATAGGAAAAAATGTAATGCATAATATTTCCCTCAATTTCTACCAATCTCGATCTAGCTTTCCTAAGTTATGGGTGTACCATTGTTCCACTCTCTCCCTAAGTGAGAAAGGGAACAATACCCACTTCAAAGATTCTTGTGCTATGCCTAGTATGCACAAGCATGAACACAACTTCTCAAAGTCCCACAGATGATGGTATGGATTTGCAAGTCAAAGCCAGAAAAGGGTTGGTCCTGAACCATGGCAATGAAACCAAGGTGGAGCTCATAGCCATTGGCTACAATTAGTTTTGATGATTTTGGTGGCTCCAAGAGCTCACCCTTTGGGCTGAAAGATATCTAATAGAATCAGACTGCAGCTAAAGGTAGGGGGAGTGAGGGTATAATAAAAGTTCAAACGAAAAATGGAAAGTTTGTAAAAACGAATGTTCCAAGGATAGCTAGGGTTTAAAGCTAGAATAAAAAATGTAGAAATAGAAGAGACGGTCACAAGAAACTAGGTTTGAAGATAACTTTGACAACCGTTCCCGAATAACTATGCCAGAAATGCTTGTTGGTGTTTTTTTAACTTTTATATATATCCGCAAGCAAATGGAAACAATAATATAGCACTTCACCAGGAAGTATTCAAGGTGTCGTATTTTCCACAAGGAACAAAGTATAATTATCTTCTAACTAAATTGCCTTTATTAGATGGGAAAGAGGGAATGGCTTAAGATAGTATGGTTCTTTCTAATGAAATTTCAAAGATCAGGAATTTATATACATCTCTTGCTTGCTTTGGTGACTTAGTATGATCTTTCTTAAAAGGCCCATAGGGTATATCAAATGTGACATCCCACCTTTTTAGCCTATGTAAATATGCTATGAATGGTTGGTTAAGTAAGAAGTTAAAAAAAAAGGAAGAAGAGAATTATTTGACCAAAGTCAAAAGGTATGAAACATTTGGAATTTTTGAAGGCAAAGAATTTCTAAATGTAGTTCATAAGACAGCCAACTTAGTTGACCATAAGTGGTGAGAAAAATTTTGGAAATGATGCTTCAATTAAATGGAACAAGGAAAAGGAAAAATGGCACTATTCATAATCCGACAACAGCACTTAGCTGTTTTCAAATTTTCGTTGAAAATGCATAATGAGCAGCAAAGTTCAAGATGAGTTTGTGATCGATCTATGGGTTGTATGACGAGGGTGTCTTAAACAAAGTTGTTAAGGGAAGTATTTGGAAAAACTTTTGTTTTTGGGTCAGACTCAGAAGATGGCTGGATTAAGGAGAAAAACACGAGAGAAAATCGTTCAGAATCTGTTTTCAGTAAATTCAGTAGTTTGACAGTTGAACTGAATTTGTGCAAATTGAGATTGAATTTGACGTTTTCTGCAAAAACTTCCAACTAGGAAGTTGTACTCCTGAATGTGAATTTCAAATTCGTTTTTGACACCAGAGGCATGTTCTATTCAAATTTTGGGAGTAATTTGAGAAATTAGGTTAAAGGCTCTGAATTTGAAATGTGTTGCAGCAGCAACTTTGAGGCTCGAATTCGACCTCAATTCGTGCTCAAATGGGGTAAGTGTCAATGTAAGAAATGAAATTGGATGATCCAGCTACAAGTTTCATTTTGGGAGTTTTGGATGTTACCATACGGTTTTGGGAGAAAATCGGAGCTCAATGTCGGGGGTTTTGGAGGTTCAAATGGGGAAAAAATGCCGTCAGGCAAGCAAGCAGGTGCCGGCGACGGCGGCGCTCGGCCCACTTCACCGGCCACGCGTCGTTGCCGTTGGGAGCCAGCTCGGGCGGTGTCGCAGCTGGAGGTGGCAAGCAACGACGGCCTCGTCCGCGGTTAAAGCGCCGTCGACGGGTTCATCTTCTCCTCTTTCACCGCATTGCCGTCCCCTATTCTTGCCATGGTCGCCGGCGAGCCGTAAGCTTTCCGCCGCCGTCCGACCCTCTCCGCTCCATTTCCTTCCACCAAAAGCTTCGCCGTCGTCTCCTCGATCGTTTCCACCCGCTTTTGCTCCTCCTCCACCACTCCACAGCCCGGCGCAGCTCGTTTTTGCAGCTTACCGTCGCCGCCTCGCCGGGGTAAGAACCTCTCACCGTGTTGATGCTGTTGCAGTTGGTTTGGCCGAGAGATGAGCGTGCAGCAGCATTGCTTTGAGGTCTAGGATCGTGCTTAGAGGCTTGGTTGCTAGGGCGCGACGTTTCCCGGGCCGAGAACGCCGTTCGTCGCTGTGGCACTCATCCGCCATGGCAGCCGCACGTGAGCAGCCTCGCTCGGGCCTTCTCCAGCCGAGTTGGTGCGTCTAGGGTCGCTGGTGCTCACGGGGTAGTCGTCATCCGTCGTCTCGTCGTGGTCGAGCCGCTAGTCGTTCGCCGCCGCGTGCGCCAAGCGCGCTCCCGCCATGGCCGGCGTGAGGTGCTAACGCGCGTAGTGCCGCGCGGGCTGGTCTGGTGTGCGCACGAGACGTCGTTGGTGTCGGTGTTGCTCGCCAGCTCGTCGGGGGACCGGTTCAGGCGGTGAGTTCGCCGGAGCGCGGAGCGCCGTCGAGCCTCGCCGCCGGGCCGTCTCGAGGTTAGGGTTAGAGCTCACCGCTGAGGTTTAGGGCTAGAATGGATGCGCCGTAGGGTAGCGTAGCCGTTGGGCTAGTCGTTGTCGCCGGAGGACCCCGCCGCCGGCGAGCGTGCGCGGGTCAATGCCGGCGAGGCCTCGGTCTGCGCGGGAGCTCTGCTCCGCGTGGGCAGGGGTCTCGGTGGAGAAGAAAAAGAAGATGGAGGGAGTTTTTGCAAGAAAGCCAAATAGATTTAGAAATAGATTTAATTTATGTTCTTCTACTGTTTTAATTATAGAAAACCATAGAAAAATCAGAAAAATGTGAAATAAATTTTTATAATTTCCTTAGATTTTCCTTTATGCTATAAAAATGCTAAACCTTTAAATTTGTGTGGTTTAGGATTTAGTAACAATACAATCTTAGAAATTTAATTGCTAAAAATAGTTAGTATAACTTTTAACAGCAATTAAAAATAGGATTTATGTTTTACATGTACATTTAAAGAGAAATGAAGTATTAAGGATTTTTAGAGAATGATTTTTAATACACTTAAAAATTCTTCTTTAATAAATATATAAGAAATAAGGATTATTTCACCTACACCATAAAACAACTTTTTCTTTGGGAAAAGGTTGGGTAGTTTTGTTGGCTTGCAACTGTATCGAGAACTAAGGTTTTGTGTGCTATGTTTTAAACTGCTGCATCTCTAACCACTGACTTGCATCGCATAATAGAATCTGAAGCCTCGGAAGTGGAGTACGTGGAATTTTCCGACGACCAAGTTCATTACGAGGAGGTTCTAGTGGTCGCTCCAGAGTCTCAGGAAGTCGCCGAGACTACTAACCTTTTTGAGACTCAAGGCAAGCCCCGGATGCATCTTTACCTATTTTATTTCAGAAGATCACGAGTCCAAATATTATGCCTTTATGTGTGCATTAGGTTAGGAGTTGAATGAAAACTTTCGATGCATGAACTACTCCTTGGTAGAACTACCTTTGCTAGCTAGGGAATAAATGGATTAGAAAATATCCACTTAATTATGCTTTGCAAGGTTATATAAAATTGATGATTCAGGTTCTCACTAATCATAGATGGATCTTATATGAGGTAATAAGAGAAGAGAGTGGGCAGAGGTTGATAGAATGGATTGAGGTAGGCTCGATCCTTAGCTCTGCCTACTAGCTAAAGTCACTAAGGACCGATCCGTTGTTTAAAAGATTGATCAAGTGATTCTACCTGGTTTCTTACTGGGTTATGGGACCAGTAAAGCCAATTAGATTAGCTGGCTCGTTGATTGGAAATATCGCTTACCCGTGCTTGCTGGGTCGGAGAAAGGCGGGATCGTCATCTGGAACTCACGGGGTGGTCGCCAGACGTGGGGCCCACGTGGGGATGCATTTCCGGGTTCGAGTAAGGATATTTCCGGTCTTGGGTCCAACTGATTGAAAGGTTGTTGCGGACAGCTGGCGCAGCTGTACGTGACTGGGGGCTAGGTATCTCCTGCAGGATGTACATTGATCCAGATCGACACAACTCTTGGTCATGATTGCACTTGATCAGGTGTTAAACATCGTAGAGGAAACAAGTTGAACTATTATCTGTGAGTGATTCAAATTGCTGTTTGAACCTAGTATCACTTGTATGAAAAAGGTATTTACAACTTAGTGAGTAGTTAATACCTAATTGAGTTAAAACTGCCAGATAAGGACCCATTATTAGTAAGCTTTTCCGCAAGAGTTGAGTCAGCCACATAACCACCAAAAAGCCTAATCATCCATCCTTGAGAGTCTTTTCTTTGGTAAGATGGGTAAGTCTTGCTGAGTACCTTCGTACTCAGGGTTCTACCTTTTCTGTTTTCTAGAGGATGTTCCACAACCCGAAGGCGAAGAAGATAGCCAGAAGCCCTAGAGCCTCGGCTGGTCCCAGATGGCTCTAGATGTTTAGAGTACTCCAGAGCTCTAATGTCTCTTCAGTTGTAGAAATCTAGTTTGTATTAAGATCTTAGTACTATGGTTTGCAGTTAAGGTTCTTTCAAAACTCGGTTTGTAATAATTCGTATCTTTCCGTATTTATGTAAAAAGATAATGCCTGTTGTGTTTTTCCCAACTTGGTGTTGATCCTGAGTTATGGTAAGAGAATGTTGTCAGTGTATGATTCGGGATGTCCCGGGGACACTCGACAGACTACCGGGTTTAAACTGTTTGAAGTGCGTGCAAGTACTACCCTGAGTTAGGGTGACTAGACGCACTTGAGCCAGTTTAAATTGGGCGGTTCTGCCATATCAAAACACTACTATTAAAGTCTCATCAGAGAGGAATACTCAAAACTGATAAAGCCAAGTCGAATGCAAAGGACTGTCATTCCCAAACACCTACCTCTAATTCTTGTGAGATCATCAACAAATGATTGGAATTTCTAAGCTCAAACACCAAACCTACATTTGAAATACTTATTCTTAGTGTTGTCTGGGGTTGCCCATATCCTAGGGACCCATACACCAGAATAGTGAACATGCGTTCCCACAAGCAACCAATATCAAGAAATTACATACCAACAAAATTCATCAAAAGACGAACTTGAATACTCACTCATGTGCGCAAATCCAATGAGGCACCTAAGGAGCTGAAGAACAAACCAATCAAACTTGGATCCTATACTAACCATGCTCTAATTGTGGCGGACCACTCCGAAATTATTCCAAGTTAAGTACCCCAGGACCACTAATCAAGTAGTCAGGCACTTAATCCGGAATAAGCTGGAGCGCCGTCGGATTAAACCCGATTTAACCACGTATTTTTCTCGATCGAAACAACAGCACACCCACACGAAGGTGAGTTCCAAAGATTACAACATTCCACAATTTTAACATACATAAATAGTATCTCAAAGTTATTACAACGCCCACACGAAGGTGAGTTCCGTAGGATTTCCGTTTGCGTGGCATACAACTGCTGCCACGTCGGAGGTTGCTGCGGTGGCGGAGGTGGTGGCGGCTGTTGCTGCCCCTCTGGCCCCTGCTGGTTAGCATTGGAGCCACTAGCGTCATGACCACTGCGGGTGATTGCCATCTGCAGTAGGTACTTGTATTTGCCACATTTCATAAGCTTGCATAATGATGACAAGATAGAACGTGACAATATATTGAAGTTTACTGCGTAGGAGTGACATGTCAACAAGCAGTTCGGAAGAAAAATCATATCTCCCAACAGGAAGCAAGTCAAAAGCTCCAATTCGGTCAGTAGCTCGAAAATTTCATGCTCTACAACTTTCATGTTTGGCTCAGATTCAAATTCGGACTAGGACTAAGCCGAAAAATTCAATCTTTAGCTCTCTGCGTTTGCTGTTTTACAGCAGGCCGAGCTGTAGTGTTTTGGTTGCCATTTTTATTTCGCTTAACCAATGAGGTTGAAATTTGGTGAACATTTTGTTTGCCAAATTCCAAACAACTTTTTAGTTCACATCACATCCCAGAAATAAATGGAAAACCCATCAATAATAAAAACAAAGTTAGCTGCAGAATGTTTCCTACACAGCCATTACAACCTCATCAAGTTTTTGGATCACACAACTACACCATTAAATTACATTGCCTCAAAAGATTAAAGGGGAAGCTCAACTCCATCTAGCCTATTATAACATGAAGCCAAAATTTAGGCCTAGCGGAGGAGTAAACTTGCTACTACTACTCTAGAAGTCATCTAAGTTGTTAGCGGTAGCCTCGCTGCCCATAGGTGAAGGTGGAGCTGGAAGGGGCGGCATATCATCCTCGGTATCCATGTCGGAGTCGGGGGCCTCTCCTTCTCCTTGCTCTCCTTCTTGCTCAAGAAGGTGCTGAGCATCATGGGCGGCTAACATAGCGTTAGCATGCTCCAAAGTACCGTGTACCTCCTCAAGTTCTTCTCTTGTTTGGGCTAGCTCATTTTGGACGTTGTTGTGCGCAATGTGGAGGTCATTCAATTGCCTCTCCAAGTCAGCAATCATGGCGTCCCTGGTGCTCACCTCAATGGACAATGAGGTCCTCTCAACCCCAATGTCACGGGCACGGGCGGACATGTCCATAGCAAGGTTGAGCATCTCGCTCTGCGATCGTCCCAAAAGTGCCTGCAAACGGTGGTAGGCTCGGATCCACCTCATCATAAGTGCAGCTGCAGTGACGGGATTTTCCGCCATCCTCAAAGGGGAGCTAAGGTAGCGTCTCATCCAATGGGGATCATCCGGCTGAGTCGGTGGAAACAACCCCAGCAACTGGTGCTCTACCAACTCCTGGTTCTGAGCACAAAAAGAACTAATGCCATTCAAGGCAGCTAGCTCACAAGTCGTCTCCATGTGGTGTCCATGAACTTCCACACTCCAAGTGGGAGAGCTAGGACACGGTGGATGGCGATATACCACCAAACGCACACGAGATCGGGTCACACCACGGTCTCAGATGAGGGTTCTCTCATATTGTGGCGGGTAGGGTAGTCGAGCGCCTGCAAAACTGACCACAGAATTCTAGGGAAACCTTCCCATCCTAGGCAATCTGAAAAGGACACATCGTTGGGGTAGCTGGCCAAGTCAGCGTGAGCGTCCATTCTGAACCAAAAAGAAAAGGGCAAGGGTGAGAACCGGTTAGCGCCAAAGAAAACAAAACAGATTCTGGACAGTGTATTAAAAATTACAAAACTCGAAATATTCAAGCTCAAAAATTCCCAAATTTGGCCAGGACATTGGTTAAGTAATTCCAAACAATTTTCATGTTGGAGGTTTGAGCAGGAACTGTCATTAAGATGGTGTAAAAATTCAATTTTTATCTCACTGTTCCCAGAAATTTCCAGCAGACAGGGGGTTACCATTTTAAGCATAACTCCAGTTCTACTGAACCATTTTCGTTGAAATTTCTACAGCATAAACTTAATAATATTTATGACAACTTTCATGTTGAACACTTTTTCGTTTGACAACGTTTTCGGTTTCGAATTGATGGTGCAAGCAGATTGGTTTCGGCAGAGTTTCGGGTTGTGATTTTCATTTTGACGGCGGTTTAATTGGTCACGTGTTAAGGCTTCAACATTATTTCAGTGAGATGCAATGTATGAGCGGCCTATTCGTTCTCACCAACACACATGCCAATAAACTTTTGGCCTACGAAGTTAGTGCCGGTGGCTAGGCAATATCCGTCTCTCCCTATATTATCTAGCCGAACTTTTCTAACCGTTCAAATCATACGGAAACGCGGTTAGCGTACCTGCAGAAAATTTCATTCCAGAGCATATATAATCAACCTTTCGTGCCAGCACTCACGAAAGCGTCTCCATTCATTACCACCCACTATAGAGGTGGCAATGTTCATATGTCACCAAGGCAACATATTGACAATTTCATACGCTCATGAGATAGCGTATTGACTTTGTGCCGCCATCATATTTGCATATGATGCCGTGGTACGCTACAGCAATCGCCGTACCTTGCGTCCACCATGCTATTCTAGTTTCATACGCCATCACAGCGTATTGACTATGTGCCGCCACTATATTTTCATATAGTGCCGTGGTACGTTACAGCAATCGCCGTACCTTGCGTCCACCATTGCGTAAAATAAATGACAGAATGAAATGTGCTGGAAGTCAGTATAATATATTACTTGCCACCTATCATATCGTGATCCCTTAACCCACATAGGCTTCACGCTCTAGGTAACATCCTTAACGGTCCTAAAATAACCTTCCTTCGCAAAGCGCGTCGGAAGAACGAGTTGGCAAGTTTTATTTCAAAATGTTTATTTAAGGTTTGTTGCTCTCTCCGATGCATTGTTTCGGCTCTGATGCCAGCTGTGGCGGACCACTCCGAAATTATTCCAAGTTAAGTACCCCAGGACCACTAATCAAGTAGTCAGGCACTTAACCCGGAATAAGCTGGAGCGCCGTCGGATTAAATCCGATTTAACCACGTATTTTTCTCGATCGAAACAACAGCACGCCCACACGAAGGTGAGTTCCAGAGATTACAACATTCCACAATTTTAACATACATAAATAGTATCTCGAAGTTATTACAAACCAAGTTCGAAATTTAAATCAGAGTATCAAATTCTTGCAGCGGAAATAAAGTAGTTCATTGCAGCGGAAGAATAAACTAATGACGATACAAGTAACACCATGCTGAAGCCTGCCACGGTGCTACTCCTCCCGTTCCTCGGCAGAGGACGGAACCCACTCGATGTGCCATCCAGGGGGAACCTGGGTAGGCCAAGTCATGGCATCGACTGCCACATCCAACATTGTACCTGTAAATAAATGCCACAAGCAAGGCTGAGTATACTAATACTCAGCAAGGCTTACCCGTCGGGTGAAAACTACATCACCGACATCTAGACATGAGAGGCTTTTGGCTGGTGGGTTTGTTTGCCAAAAAGCAACTAAGAGTAGGTCCTTGCTTTCATGTTTTAGCATCATATTCTAGTAGATTTAACCATTCTAGATTAGCATCCTCTCTAAGCATACAAGTGGTGCAATACAATTTATTTCATACAACAAATTCATCAATCTCATAGTTCCACTTGTTACTCAATACAGCAAGGCGGTCAAGCAGTCTCATTAACCGCGAGAAGCGGACAGTTCGAACCGACTTTTTCTACCTGGCCAGGGGAAACCCAACACACACGGATAATGCTTGCTATAAAAGGTACAAGCACTTCCCAACCTTTCCCATCGATCCACAATTCGGATCCGAATCCACCTTCCTTAGGATAGAGGTTTACTGCTTCACTCACAGTCTCACGCATATATCCACAAGTGTACGGCAGGGGAAAACAAAGTTTTCAAGGAGAGATGGCTATCGGCCCTAGCTGCTTCAATCTGGTACCGGGCTTACCGATTCCCATATATCGGCATGCATGTGGTACGTTCAAAAACTTGACACACTCAACCACACGTTTCGACCTTAAATCAATTATCATACACGGACGGGAGATCTACATCTATCACCCCGCCCGTCAATCCTTATGATTCCAACATAAGTAAAGACAAGCAACTCCTATGTCTCGCGAGTGACAGGAAATCACTCGACTTGTAACGGACCTAAAGCAATGCCCTATCGATCCTTTCATACTAGTGTTGCAAGTCATAGGTACTAGAAATGTGCAGCTAAGGTATTCAATCAACTCCTTGAAATGTAAATGCACAAGCATAGGGAATTCATAGATGCATAAATTTTAAAGGTTAGGTTATGCTCTGGGGCTTGCCTTCTTGCTCTAGCTGGGGGTTAGCCTCCGGGTTGACTTCTACTTCGTTGGCACCTCCCTCCGGGATTCCTTCTTCGTCGGCGGGGATGAGATGGTAGGTGCCGTCCGGAATAGCGCCTTCTACATGAGATGCATAACTTATTGTGGCTGCCTATTGATTCCAAAACTAAGGCCTTGAAGGCCATATTCACCTAGATATGCTTAAGTACTACTCCTTCCTTCACAAAAATAGAGTAGGTGGTGTGGAAAATTTTTTTTATTCATCTTTGATGGTGATTGTGTACGTATATAAAAGAATTTCCATTTATTATTTGAAGTTTGGGTGCTGTTCTTGGAATTTTAGACTTTCCTTATTTTATTCTAACTAATTATCAAAAAGGTTTATTCTTTTATATAATTCAATTACACATTAATTTCTTCTCATTTTTGTTTCTCATTTTCTGTTCATCCTTTTTATCTATAAACTCTATGACAGCTACTGGAGTATAAGAGTTAGGCTCACTCCAAAATTTAGCTAAATCTGAGCTACACCAAATTTATTAAAAATAGTACAAGCTGCTGCCTACAGAAATGAAATAAATTCATATAAAATTGAAAATACATCCAAATCAGCAAATTTTCCTACCAGAGCTAGTCGTGAGTACAAGGAGGGCTCTGGCCAAGTGGTGGCTCAAAATAACCCTTGGACAGTCCTCTAATAATTTCTATCCGAAAACACATATCTATTTATTTGCTAGTCTAAACAGAGCAAAAATTAAGTTTGGCATTTTTAACAGATGTGCTAACAAGTTTTTAGGCCTCTGGAGAAAAATGGTGATTTTTAGCTGCATGGATTATGTTTAACAATTTCTGAACTACAAAAAGACAGGAAACACATTTTAATTCATAACCAAGGCTACAGTCCATATTTTTAGGTCCCCTTTGGACACAGGGTGTCCGAAGTCACAGCAAACAACATATCCAAAGCTCAGCCCTAGCGGATCTCTAGATTTGAAATGGTGCACAAGTTTCTAAATCTACAGTTTGAATTTTAATTCAAAAATGGTTCGCCAAAAGCATATACATGCTTAAATGAGATTGGAGTTTACAATCTCACGAGTCTATGGAGTATTTTTGTGCATTTTTATGATTTTTGTACGATTTTTAGTGGATTTTACAAGATTCGGGAAAAATAGGTCTAGGTTTAAGAATCTTTTTACGCTGGAGACCCTAGAACTTTTAAAACTTCGCGAACAGGTCCCTGACTTTTACACTGGGAACCCTGGAAAAACGAAGACGATGAACTTATGCCCTTGGCTCGTCGCCGGAGTTGCGCCGGCCAAACGACGGCGAGCTAGGGTCGGGGAAGTGGGGGAAAAGAACCAGGGGCTCACCACGAGTCGATTGGTGGCGGTTGGGAGGTCGGGGGATGCTCGGAGTTCGCCGGCGACGTGCGGTGGCGGTGCGGCCACCGCGAGCTTGATTCCGGCGAGGGCAGTGGGTCTCGTCGGGGTTGGAGGGGTCCTAGAGCACTAGTGGAGCTCGGGGAAGCTGTTGGCGTGCTCGGTTGACCTCGGGAACGGCTCGGCGTAGGGTCTCGACGTGAGGGTGCTCCGGCGGCCGAAAAACGGAGATTTGGGGGAAATCTCGATTTCTCGCCGGAGAAGCGATGATAGCTCGAGAGAAGTGGGGGAAAAGAGAGCTAGGGTAGAGGTCTAGCTCTGAGCGCGAGGAATTTGGGAATAGTGGAGAGTGGACGGTGAATTTCACTTCGAAGCTCGGCTCGGTCCGCGCGGCGCGAGGTGGAAGACGACGGGAGCGAGCACGAGGGAGTGAACTGGAGGAGTGCGCGAGCTAGGGGAGTGTGTGAGTGGCTCGGTGGAGTGCCCTGGCACGCTAGAGAGGGGTCGTGCTGCCTTGGGAGCGTGCGAGCGGAGCGACAGCGACGCGACGCGCCATTGAAGCTCGCCCGAGCTCGAACAGAGCGCGCGCGACGGTTGGGCGTCGGAGATCGTCGCGTGAGGGAGTGGAAGATCTCCTACAGAGCGTCTTGGAGCGTAGCGGGAGCAATCTAGCGCGGAGCGGTCTCTGCACGCGAGCGTGGCGACGGCTACGGCGGCGCTCCGCCCGCCATGATGGCGTTCGCGCGGCGCGAGGCGGCAGCGCGCTATCGAGTGCGACGCGACGGCTCGGGAAGGGGAGGGACAACCGCGTGACGATAAGCGCCACCCGACGCCGCGGCTCGGCCAGCTCGGCGCGGCCTCCGCCGCTCGCCGGCCACGTGGCGGCCGAGCTCCGGCCAGAGCAGGGGCGCGCCAGGGCCTGCCAGGCGCCCTCGTAGAGCTCCTTTGCCCCTTTTGAATTTTCTCCAAAAATTTGAACTGAACATGAAAAAGTGTGAAAATAAAAGTTGTAGTTTGAGAGGTGGGACACAACTTTTGTTTTGGGGTGAAACTGAAATCTCAAATTTTTCAAGCTCAAACAACCCAAATTCAAAAAGGTGCCCAGAACTGTATTTTGAGTTTTTGAGGGAATAAACTGCAAAATTTTCAAAAGTTCCAAACAGTGACTAGGCCTTATTTGTGATGACTAACAACTTTTATTTTTGGAGATTTTCAAGTTTAGTACAAAATTGTTGAGATTTCAGTTGGGTGTCAAACAACCCTTGTTTTTGAATTTAAAAGTGAATTTTGATGAATTTTTGGATTCCAACCCATAATTCCCTTTTGCACTTGTTTTAAGTGTACTTTTAATAACTTTTACATCAGAGATGTCACACTAATTACCATCTAATCTCCTTCTAACCTTTCCCTCACACACTTCTAATCCTAATACATCAATGAACTTCTCTTCTCCTCCTTCCCTCTCGGAACTATCTTGTCTGTAGAATGATTACACCGTTTTCTGATTACAGGGGGTAACCACTCTTATATAGGCCTATAGGTCAGTTAAAGAAGATCCAAATATGTTAATGATGTTTCTGAGCATATGAACCACCTTGAGAAAGCTTGGCGCGAACGGCGCAAGTAGTGGGTTGAGCGGTCCAGGGGGACAGTCGGGTCCCTATTGCAGCGTCTCAGCCACCACCTTTGCGTGGCTGGCCTTGGTGTGACATCTCTGATGTCAAAGGAATTAAAATTACACTTAAAACCAATGCAAAAGGGAATTATGGGTTGGAATTCAAAAATCCATCAAAATCCGATTTTAAATTCAAAAACAAGGGTTGTTTGACGCCCAACTGAAATCTCAAAAACTTTGTACTAAACTTGAAAATCTCCAAAAATAAAAGTTGTTTGTCATCATAAATAAGGCCTAGTCAATGTTTGGAACTTTTGAAAATTTTGCAGTTTAGTCCCTCAAAAACTCGAAATACAGTTCTGGGCACCTTTTTGAATTTGGGTTGTTTGAGCCCGAAAAATTTGAAATTTCAGGTTCAACCCAAAAAGAAAGTTGTGTCCCATCTTTCAAACTCCAACTTTTATTTTCACACTTTTTCATGTTCAGTTCAAAGTTTTGGAGAAAATTCAAATGGGGCTCAGGAGCTCCACGGGCGCCAACAGTGGCCCTGGCGCGCCCCTGCTCCGGCCGGGAGCCGGCCGCCACGTGGCCGGCGAGCGGCGGAGGGAGCGCCGAGCTGGCCAGACCGCGGCGTCGGGTGGCGCTTGTCCTCGAGCGTTTGTCCGAGCTGTCCGCGCCGTCACATGGCCGCTCGTCCGCTCGCCTCGCCTCGCGCCGCGCGAACGCCATCATGGCGGTCGAGCGCCGCCATGGCCACGCGCGCGCGCGCGTCGCGCGACGCCGCTCTGCGGCAGATTCTCTGCTCGCTCCGCGCCAAGACACTCTGCCGAGGATCTTCCACTGCTCCACGCCACAATCCCCAGCCCCCAACCCCGTGCGCGCGCTCTGCCCGAGCTCGCCGCGCCATCAATGGCGACCGCGACAGCCCGCACGCGCTCACACGCCACCGAGGCCGCTCAGTGCCCTAGCGCACTCCAAACGCTTCACTGAGCATCCTCTTTCCTTCCCCCAGCCAGTGCCCAGTCTCTCTCACTCTCCTCGCGCCTCGCTCCGTCGTCTTCCCCCTCGCGCCGCACGAACCGAGCCGAGCTTCGGGACGAAATTCGCCCTACACTCTCCACCATTCCCAAATTCATCGCGCACAAAGCTAGACCTCTACCCTAGCTCCATTTTCCCCCACTCCGCCCGAGCTACCATCGCTTCTCCGGCGAGAAATCGAGATTTCCCCCAATCTCCATTTTTCGGCCGCCGGAGCACCCTCACGTCGAGACCCTACTCCGAGCCGTCCCCGAGGTCAACCGAGCACGCCGGCAGCTTCCCCGAGCTCCACTGGTGCTCTAGGAACCCTTCAACCTCGGAGAACGCCACCGACCTCGCCGGCGTAGAAGCCGCGGCGGCCGCGCCGCCACTGCATCGCCGCCGGCCATCTTCCGAGCATCCCCCGGCCTCCCAACCGCCACCAATCGACTCGTGGTGAGCCCCTGGTACTTTTCGCCCACTTCCCCGACCCTAGCGTAACCCCGGCGACGACCCAAGGACCCAAGTTCATCGTCTTCATTTTTCTAGGGTCCTCTGCGCAAAAGTTAGGGACTGGTTTGAAAGGTTTTGAAAGTTCTAGGGTTTCCAGCGTAAAAAGATTCTTAAACCTAGATCTAATTTTCCTGAATCTTGTAAAATCCGTTAAAAATCATACAAAAATCAGAAAAATGCATAAAATGCATAAAAATACTCCCTGGACTCGTGAGATTGCAAACTCCAATCTCCTTTAAGCAAGTATATACTTTTGGTGGACAATTTTTGAATTAAAATTCAAACTGTAAAATTTGAAACTTGTGCACCATTTCAAATCCAGAGCTCCGCTAGGGTTGATCTTTGGATATGTTGTTTGCAGTGACTTTGGACAACTTGTGTCCAAAGGGGACCTAAAAATATGGACTGTAGTTTCAGTTATGAATTAAATTGTGAATTCTGTCTTTTTGCAGTCCAGAAATTGTTAAAAATAATACATGCAGTGAAAAATCACCATTTTTCTCCAGAGGCCTAAAAACTTGTTAGCACATCTGTTAAAAATGCAAAACTTAATTTTTGCTCTGTTTAGACTAGCAAATAAATAGATATGTGTTTTTAAATAGAAATTTATTGAGGACTGTCCAAGGGTTATTTTGAGCCACCACTTGGCCAGAGCCCTCCTTGCACACATGACTAGCTTTGGTAGGAAAATTTCCTGGTTTGGATGAATTTTCAATTTTATATGGAATTATTTCATTTCTGCAGGAAGCAGTTTGAATTATTTTTAATAAATTTTGTGTAGCTCAGATTTAGCTAAATTTTGGAGTGAGCCTAACTCTTATACTCCAGTAGCTGTCATAAAGTTTATAGATAAAAAGGATGAACAGAAAATGAGAAATAAAAATGAGAAGGAATCTATGTGGAAATTGAATTATATAAACGAATAAACCTTTTTGATAATTAGTTAGAATAAAATAAGGAGGATCTAAAATTCCAGAACAGCACCCTAATTTCCAAATAATAAATAGAAATTCTTTTATATATGTACACAATCACCATCAAAGATGAATAAAAATTTCCCACACCACTACTCTATTTTGTGAAGGAAATAGTAGTACTTAAGCATGTCTAGGTGAATATGGCCTTCAAGGCCTTCATCTTGGAATCAATAGGCAGCCACAATAAGTTATGCATCTCATGTAGAAGGCGCTATTCCGGACGATACCTACCATCTCATCCCCGCCGACGAAGAAGGAATCCCGGAGGGAGGTGCCGGCGAAGGATCGACCAACCCGGAGGCTAAGCCCCAGCTTAGAGAGGATGCTAATCTAGAATGGTTAAATAAACTAGAAACTGATGCTAAAACTTGAAAGCAAGGATCTACCTTTAGTTGCTTTTTGGCAAACAAACCCACCAGCCAAAAGCCTCTCATTGTCTAGATGTCGGTGATGTAGTTTTCACCCGACGGGTAAGCCTTGCTGAGTATTAGTATACTCAGCCTTGCTTGTGGCATTATTTTACAGGTATCCTTTTGGATGTGGATGCTATGACTTGGCATGTCCAGGTTCCACCTGGCTGGCACATCGAATGGGTTTCGTCCTCTGGCGAGGATCGGGAGGAGTAGCACCGTGGCAGGCTTCAGCATGGTGTTACTTGTATCGTCATTAGTTTATTCTTCCGCTGCAATGAACTACTTTATTTCCGCTGCAAGAATTTGATACTCTGATTTAAATTTCGAACTTGGTTTGTAATAACTTCGAGATACTATTTATGTATGTTAAAATTGTGGAATGTTGTAATCTCTGGAACTCACCTTCGTGTGGGCGTGCTGTTGTTTCGATCGAGAAAAATACGTGGTTAAATCGGATTTAATCCGACGGCGCTCCAGCTTATTCCGGGTTAAGTGCCTCACTACTTGATTAGTGGTCCTGGGGTACTTAACTTGGAATAATTTCGGAGTGGTCCGCCACAGCTGGCATCAGAGCCGAAACAGTGCATCGGAGAGAGCAACAAACCTTAAATAAACATTTTGAAATAAAACTTGCCAACTCGTTCTTCCGACGCGCTTTGCGAAGGAAGGTTATTTTAGGACCGTTAAGGATGTTACCTAGAGCGTGAAGCCTATGTGGGTTAAGGGATCACGATATGATAGGTGGCAAGTAATATATTATACTGACTTCCAGCACATTTCATTCTGTCATTTATTTTACGCAATGGTGGACGCAAGGTACGGCGATTGCTGTAACGTACCACGGCACTATATGAAAATATAGTGGCGGCACATAGTCAATACGCTGTGATGGCGTATGAAACTAGAATAGCATGGTGGGCGCAAGGTACGGCGATTGCTGTAGATTTTGGGAATTTTTGGAATTACTTAACCAATGTCCTGGCCAAATTTGGGAATTTTTGAGCTTGTAGATTTTGAGTTTTAAAATTTTTACTAAACTGTCCAGAATCTGTTTTTGTTTTCTTTGGCGCTAACCGGTTCTCACCCTTGCTCTTTTCTTTTTGGTTCAGAATGGACGCTCACGCTGACTTGGCCAGCTACCCCAACGACGTGTCCTTCTCAGATTGCTTAGGATGGGAAGGTTTCAATAGCATTCTGTGGTCGGTTTTGCAGGCGCTCGGCTACCCTACCCCGCCACAGTATGAGAGGACCCTCATCCGAGACCGCGGTGTGACCCGTTCTCGTGTGCGTTTGGTGGTATATCGCCATCCCCCGTGTCCTAGCTCCCCCACTTGGACTGTGGAAGTTCATGGACACCACATGGATACGACCTGTGAGCTAGCTGCCTTGAATGGCATTAGTTCTTTTGTTGCTCAGAACCAGGAGTTTGGTAGAGCACCAGTTGCTGGGGTTGTTTCCACCGACTCAGCCGGATGATCCCCATTGGATGAGACGCTACCTTAGCTCCCCTTTGAGGATGGCGGAGAACCCCGTCGCTGCAGCTGCACTGATGATGAGGTGGATCCGAGCTTACCACCGCTTGCAGGCACTTTTGGGGCGATCGCAGAGCGAGATGCTCAACCTTGCTATGGACATGTCCGCCCGTGCCCGTGACATTGGGGTTGAGAGGACCTCATTGTCCATTGAGGTGACCACCAGGGATGCCATGATTGCTGACTTGGAGAGGCAATTGAATGACCTCCACATCGCGCACAACAACGTCCAAAATGAGCTAGCCCAAACAAGAGATGAACTTGAGGAGGTACACGGTACTTTGGAGCATGCTAATGCTATGTTAGCCGCCCATGATGCTCAGCACCTTCTTGAGCAAGAAGGAGAGCAAGGAGAAGGAGAGGCCCCCAACTCCGACATGGATACCGAGGATGATATGCCGCCCCTTCCAGCTCCACCATCACCTATGGGCAGCGAGGCTACCGCTAACAACTTAGATGACTTCTAGAGTGGTAGAAGCAAGTTTACTCCTCCGCTAGGCCTAAATTTTGGCTTCATGTTGTAATAGGCTAGATGGAGTTGAGCTCCCCCTTTTATCTTTTGGAGGCAATGTAATTTAATGGTGTGGTTGTGTGATCCAAAAACATGATGAAAGTCGTAATGGCTGTGATGAAAACATTCCGGAGCTAACCTTGTTTTAATTGTTGATGGGTTTTCCATTCATTTCTGGGCTGTGATGTGAACTACAAAGTTGTTTGGAATTTGTCAAGCAAAATGATCACCAAATTGCAACCCCATTGGTTAAGCGAAATAAAAATGGCAACCAAAACACTACAGCTCGGCCTGCTGAAAAAAGCAAACGCAGAGAGCTAGAGATTGAATTTTTTGGCTTAGTTCCAGTCCGAATTTGATTCGGAGCCCAACATGAAAGTTGTAGAGCATGAAATTTTAGCTACTGACCGAATTGGAGCATTTGACTTGCTTCCTGTTGGGAGATATGATTTTTCTTCCGAACTGTGTGTTGACATGTCATTTCTGCGCAGTAAACTTCAATATATTGTCGCGTTCTATCTTGTCATCCATTATGCAAGCTTATGAAATGTGGCTAATACAAGTACCTACTGCAGATGGCAATCACCCGCAGCGGTCATGACGCTAGTGGCTCCAATGCTAACCAGCAGGGGCCAGAGGGGCAGCAACAGCCGCCACCACCTCCGCCACCGCAGCAACCTCCGACGTGGCAGCAGTTGTATGCCACGCAAACGGAAATTCTACGGAACCTGCAGCATCAACAACAAATGATGCAACAGCAGATGCTGCAGCAGGGAGGTCAACGGGCCCCTCAGCCTCAAGTGGCCAGATACGAGGATTTTCTGGCTACACACCCGCCAATATTCTCACGAGTCGATGAGCCCTTGGAGGCCGATACGTGGATTCGACGCCTTGCACTTCCAACCGCAAGGTCGTGTTCGCAGCGCAGCAGCTCCGCGGCCCAGCTCTCCTATTGTGGGAGAACTACCTGGCCCTGCAGCAGGAGGGTCATGTGGTTGAATGGGATGAGTTCAAGGCTGCGTTCAAGGCTCATCATATTCCGGCCGGCTTGGTAGAGCGGAAGTTGAACGAATTTCTGGCTCTGACCCAGGGTACCCGCACGGTGCTCCAATACGCCCAGGCCTTCAATGGTTTGTGCCCATATGCGGGTCATCACGCCGACTCGGACGAGAAGAAGTTGGAGAGGTTCCGACGTGGCCTCAATACCAAATTGAAGGCTCAATTGGCCACCACCCTTGCTGCCACGTATGGCGATCTTGTGAACCTCGCCATCGCCCAAGAAGACGCCAACACAGTGCACAAGGCGGAAAAGAAGAGGAAAGCTCCCGCTGGACCCTCAAGCACGCAGCCGCAGAGATTCCGCTTGGTTCCCCCGGCTGCACCGTAAGGACAGTCCAGGGCACCTCAGGGAGGTGGATGGATTGCTAGACCGCCACAGCCTAATGCGCTCCGTTTCCCTCCACCGCCGCAGCAGCAACCAGCGCCAAGGCAGAACGCACAACAGCCAACTCGCCCTGGAGCCGGCTATCAGTGCTTCAAGTGCGGCAGTAACAGCCACTTCATCAAGGATTGCCCGCAGAACAAGCAGCAGAACCAGCGCCCAGGAAATCAGGAAAACAAGGGCAAACAGCAGCAGCGTGTGCAGGTTCGACAGGGACGGCTCAACTACACCACCCTGGCCGACCTACCCGAGGGAGCCCCAGACATGACTGGTACCTTCCCTATCTGCACTCAACCTGCTGTGATATTGTTTGATTCCGGGGCAACACATAATTTTATAAGCACAAGATTTCATGTGAAATGTGGATTGAAATCTTACCATACCAAATCATCATATGTGATATCAACTGCGGGAGGTAAAATTGCATCCAACCAAGTCACCCCGAAAGGTTCCAATCAGGCTGGGAAGTAAAACATTTCCTACTGATTTAATTCTGCTTGGTATGGAAGGGATTGACATTGTTTTGGGAGCCAATTGGATGACTCAACATAAGGTTGTGCTAGATGTTGCGGAACGAGTTGTTGAAATAAACTCACCTACGCATGGCCCTAGTGTGCTATATCTGCCACAACGGACTTGCGTCAATGCGTGTGCTTATACGATGGTAGAAACCCAACTAACGGATATTCCGGTGGTATGTGAGTATGCCGATGTATTTCCGGATGACTTACCTGGGATGCCGCCGGATAGGGACATTGAATTTGTGATTGAACTTCAACCTGGCACAGCACCTATATCAAAGAGACCCTATAGAATGCCACCCAATGAATTGGCTGAATTGAAAATTCAACTCCAATAACTGCTAGACAAGGGTTTCATTCGTCCAAGTGTATCACCTTGGGGATGTCCCGCCCTCTTTGTGAAGAAGAAGGACCATTCTTTGAGGTTGTGTATCGATTACCGGCCTCTCAATGCGGTGACTATTAAAAACAAGTACCCACTCCCCCGTATTGACGTCCTGTTTGACCAACTAGCTGGCGCCAGAGTGTTCTCCAAGATTGACCTTCGCTCTGGCTATCACCAAATAAAAATCAGACCTTGTGATATTCCAAAGACTGCCTTTTCTACTCGTTATGGGCTTTATGAGTTCTTGGTCATGTCTTTTGGACTCACCAATGCCCCAGCCTATTTCATGTACCTCATGAATTCGGTTTTCATGTCAGAACTAGATAAGTTTGTGGTGGTTTTCATTGACGACATTCTTGTATATTCCAAGAATGAGGAAGAGCATGCCGAGCACCTTCGCATTGTTCTTCAAAGATTGAGAGACCATTAGCTCTATGCCAAGTTCTCAAAATGTGAATTCTGGCTAGAGAGCGTGAAATTCTTAGGACACACAGTTTCCAAGGATGGTATATCCGTGGATCCAACCAAGGTGCAAGAGGTGCTAGATTGGCAACCACCTACTTCTGTTCATGAGATTCGGAGTTTTCTGGGTTTAGCCGGTTATTATCGCCGTTTTATTCCGGACTTCTCTCGGATTGCGAAACCCATGACCGAACTCTTAAAGAAGGGAGTCAAATTTGAGTGGAATGACAAATGTGATGAAGCTTTCCACACTTTGCGAAGACATTTAACTTCAGCCCCAGTTTTAGCTCAACCCGATTGCACCAAGCCCTATGACGTCTATTGCGATGGTTCAGGCACCGGACTTGGCTGTGTCCTCATGCAAGAGAACCGAGTCATTGCTTATGCTTCTTGAGCACTTAGGCCTCATGAGCAAAACTACCCCACGCATGATCTTGAGTTAGCAGCAGTTATTCATGCTCTCAAGATGTGGAGACACTATCTGATGGGTGTTCCATGCAACATATACACTGACCACAAGAGCCTCAAATATGTCTTCACTCAGGCACATTTGAATATGAGACAGCGAAGATGGTTGGAGTTAGCAAAGGACTATGACCTTAGTGTGCATTATCACCCCGGCATGCCAAATGTGGTTGTGGATGCACTAAGTCGCAAGGCTCATTGTCATCGTCTTTTCGTGGAGTCCTACGCTGACACCTTGTGTCATGAAATGGCAAAGCTCAACTTAGAGATTGTTCCACACGGGTACTTCAACCATATCTCAGTTGAACCAACCTTGCACGATCAGATTGTTGTAGCCCAATTAAATGACACGAAGATTAAAATCCTTAAAAGGAAATTGTCAAAGGAGAAGGTGAAAGAAAAGTACAAGTGTTTCCGGTTAGATGGGCAGGGAGTGATGTGGTTTGGACATCGCCTCGTGGTGCCCAAAAACACGGAACTCCGGAGGAAGATTATGGATGAGGCCCATCTCTCTAAATTTTCTATCCATCCCGGTAGCACCAAAATGTACCAAGATTTGAAACAAAACTTTTGGTGGACTCGGATGAAGCGAGAAATTGCCGCGTATGTGTCGGAATGTGACACATGCCAGCGGGTTAAGGCTAGCCACTTAAAGGTAACAGGCACGCTTTAGCCTCTACCGATTCCCTCATGGAAGTGGGAGGATATAAGCATGGACTTCATTGTTGGTCTTCCCAGAACCCCTCAGGGGCATGACTCCATTTGGGTAATTGTGGACCGCCTTACCAAGACCGCATATTTTATTCCAGTCAATACCATTTATACCGCTAAGAGGTACGCGGAGATTTATTTGGAACGGATCGTTTGTCTACATGGGGTACCCAAGACGATAATTTCAGATCGTGGTGCTCAGTTCGTAGCACGCTTTTGGGAACAATTGCAACTGGCCCTAGGCACCAAACTGATCCGTAGTTCAGCATATCACCCTCAGACCGATGGGCAGACGGAAAGGGTAAATCAAATAATTGAGGATATGCTTCGAGCTTGTGTTATCCATTATGGAAAGAATTGGGAGAAGTGATTATCTCTGGCCGAATTCTCCTATAACAACAGCTACCAGGCGAGTCTTAAAATGGCACCTTTCGAAGCCTTATATGGTAGAAGATGTCGGACCCCGTTGTGTTGGTCCCAGGCAGGCGAAAGGTATACCTATGGCCCTGACCTTGTAAAGGAAGCAGAAGAAAAGGTTAGGATCGTTCGTGAAAATTTGAGAACCGCTCAGTCACGGCAAAAGAGTTACTTTGATCAACGGCGGAAGCCACTTCAGTTTGAAGTTGGTGATCACGTGTATCTCAAGGTCTCCCCGACCAAGGGTGTGCAAAGATTTGGATTAAAAGGAAAGCTTGCACCTCGTTATATCGGCCCGTATGAAATTACTCAACAATGTGGACCGGTGGCCTATCGAGTGAAGCTTATTGAGAAGCTCTCAGCCGTACACTATGTATTCCATGTTTCCCAACTCAAGAGGTGTCTTCGTGTTCCGACCGAAGTTGTTGAACAAGAGGAACTCTCGGTTGAACCGGATCTCTCTTATGATGAGCATCCCGTTAAAATCCTCGACGAGAAAGAGAGACAAACACGAAGGAAAGGAGTTAAAATGTACAAAATTCAGTGGAGTCATCACTCCGAAGATGAAGCCACGTGGGAAACCGAGGACTATCTTAAGAAGAATTACCCCGACATTCTTTCGTAAGCCAAGGTATTTCTTTCCCCACTTTGTTCCTAAGTTTAATCGAATCTCGGGATGAGATTCCTTTTAAGGGGGGTAGGCTGTGACATCACTGATGTCAAAAGAATTAAAAGTACACTTAAAACCAATGCAAAAGGGAATTATGGGTTGGAATTCAAAAATCCATCAAAATCCGATTTTAAATTCAAAAACAAGGGTTGTTTGACACCCAACTGAAATCTCAAAAACTTTGTACTAAACATGAAAATCTACAAAAATAAAAGTTGTTTGTCATCACAAATAAGGCCTAGTCACTGTTTGGAACTTTTGAAAATTTTGCAGTTTAGTCCCTCAAAAACTCGAAATACAGTTCTGGGCATCTTTTTGAATTTGGGTTGTTTGAGCCCGAAACATTTGAAATTTCAAGTTCACCCCAAAAAGAAAGTTGTGTCCTATCTTTCAAACTCCAACTTTTATTTTCAGACTTTTACATGTTTAGTTCAAATTTTTGGTGAAAATTCAAATGGGGCTCAGGAGCTCCACGGGCGCCAACAGTGGCCCTGGCGCGCCCCTGCTTCGGCCGGGAGCCGGCCGCCACGTGGCTGGTGAGCGGCGGAGGGAGTGCCGAGCTGGCCAGGCCGCGGCGTCGGGTGACGCTTGTCCTCGAGCGTTTGTCCGAGGTGTCCGCGCCGTCACATCGCCGCTCGTCCGCTCGCCTCGCTTCGCGCTGCGCGAACGCCATCATGGCGGTCGAGCGCCGCCGTGGCCACGCGCGCGCGCGCGTCGCGCGACGCCGCTCTGCGGCAGATTCTCTGCTCGCTCCGCGCCAAGGCACTCTGCCGAGGATCTTCCACTGCTCCACGCCACAATCCCCAGCCCCCAACCCCGTGCGCGCGCTCTGCCCGAGCTCGCCGCGCCATCAATGGCGACCGCGACAGCCCGCACGCGCACACACGCCACCGAGGCCGCTCAGTGCCCCTAGCGCACTCCAAACGCTTCACTGAGCATCCTCTTTCCTTCCCCCAGCCAGTGCCCAGTCTCTCTCACTCTCCTCGCGCCTCGCTCCGTCGTCTTCCCCCTCGCGCCGCACGAACCGAGCCGAGCTTCGGGACGAAATTCGCCCTACACTCTCCACCATTCCCAAATTCATCGCGCACAAAGCTAGACCTCTACCCTAGCTCCATTTTCCCCCACTCCGCCCGAGCTACCATCGCTTCTCCGGCGAGAAATCGAGATTTCCCCCAATCTCCATTTTTCGGCCGCCGGAGCACCCTCACGTCGAGACCCTACTCCGAGCCGTCCCCGAGGTCAACCGAGCACACCGGCAGCTTCCCCGAGCTCCACTGGTGCTCTAGGACCCCTTCAACCTCGGAGAACGCCACCGACTTTACCGGCGTAGAAGCCGCGGCGGCCGCGCCGCCACTGCATCGCCGCCGGCCATCTTCCGAGCATCCTCCGGCCTCCCAACCGCCACCAATCGACTCGTGGTGAGCCCCTGGTACTTTTCCCCCACTTCCCCGACCCTAGCTCGCCGTCGTTTGGCCGGCGTAACCCCGGCGACGACCCAAGGACCCAACTTCATCGTCTTCGTTTTTCTAGGGTCCTCTGCGCAAAAGTTAGGGACTGGTTTGAAAGGTTTTGAAAGTTCTAGGGTTTCCAGCGTAAAAAGATTCTTAAACCTAGATCTAGTTTTCCCGAATTTTGTAAAATCCGTTAAAAATCGTACAAAAATCAGAAAAATGCACAAAAATACTCCCTGGACTCGTGAGATTGTAAACTCCAATCTCCTTTAAGCACGTATATACTTTTGGTGGACCATTTTTGAATTAAAATTCAAACTGTAAAATTTGAAACTTGTGCACCATTTCAAATCCAGAGCTCCACTAGGGTTGATCTTTGGATATGTTGTTTGTAGTGACTTTGGACAACTTGTGTCCAAAGGGGACCTAAAAATATGGACTGTAGTTTCAGTTATGAATTAAATTGTGAATTCTATCTTTTTGCAGTCCAGAAATTGTTAAAAATAATACATGCAGTGAAAAATCACTATTTTTCTCCAGAGTCCTAAAAACTTGTTAGCACATCTGTTGAGAATGCAAAACTTAATTTTTGCTCTGTTTAGACTAGCAAATAAATAGATATGTGTTTTTGGATAGAAATTTATTGAGGACTGTCCAAAGGTTATTTTGAGCCACCACTTGGCCAGAGCCCTCCTTGCACACATGACTAGCTTTGGCAGGAAAATTTCCTGGTTTGGATGAATTTTCAATTTTATATGGAATTATTTCATTTCTGCAGGCAGCAGTTTGAATTATTTTTAATAAATTTTGTATAGCTCAGATTTAGCTAAATTTTGGAGTGAGCCTAACACTTATACTCCAGTAGCTGTCATAAAGTTTATAGATAAAAAGGATGAACATAAAATGAGAAATAAAAATGAGAAGGAATCTATGTGGAAATTGAATTATATAAAAGAATAAACCTTTTTGATAATTAGTTAGAATAAAATAAGGAGGATCTAAAATTCCAGAACAGCACCCTAATTTCCAAATAATAAATAGAAATTCTTTTATATATGTACACAATCACCATCAAAGATGAATAAAAATTTCCCACACCACTACTCTATTTTGTGAAGGAAATAGTAGTACTTAAGCATGTCTAGGTGAATATGGCCTTCAAGGCCTTCATCTTGGAATCAATAGGCAGCCACAATAAGTTATGCATCTCATGTAGAAGGCGCTATTCCGGACGGCACCTACCATCTCATCCCCGCCGACGAAGAAGGAATCCCGGAGGGAGGTGCCGGCGAAGGATCGACCAACCCAGAGGCTAACCCCCAGCTAGAGCAAGAAGGCAAGCCCCGGAGCATAACCTAATCTTTAAAGTTTATGCATCTATGAATTCCCTATGCTTGTGCATTTACGTTTCAAGGAGTTGATTGAATACCTTAGCTGCACATTTCCTAGTACCTATGACTTGCAACACTAGTATGAAAGGATCGATAGGGCATTGCTATAGGTCCGTTACAAGTCGAGTGATTTCCTGTCACTCGCGAGACATAGGAGTTGCTTGTCTCTACTTATGTTGGAATCATAAGGATTGACAGGCGGGGTGACAGATGTAGATCTCCCGTCCGTGTATGATAATGGATTTAAGGTCGAAACGTGTGGTTGAGTGTGTCAAGTTTTTGAACGTACCACATGCATGCCGATATATGGGAGTCGGTAAGCCCGGTACCAGATTGAAGCAGCTAGGGCTGATAGCCATCTCTCCTTGGAAACTTTGTTTCCCCTGCCGTACACTTGTGGATATATGCGTGAGACTGTGAGTGAAGCAGTAAACCTTTATCCTAAGGAAGTGGACCCGGTTCCAAATTGTGGATCGATGGGAAAGGTTGGGAAGTGCTTGTACCTTTTATAGCAAGCATTATCCATGTGTGTTGGGTTTCCCCTGGCCAGGTAGCAAAATTCGGTTCGAACTGTTCGCTTCTCGTGGTTAATGAGACTGCTTGACCGCCTTGCTGCATTGAGTAACAAGTGGAACTATGAGATTGATGAACTTGTTCTATGAAATAAATTGTATTGCACCACTTGTATGCTTAGAGAGGATGCTAATCTAGAATGGTTAAATCTACTAGAATATGATGCTAAAACATGAAAGCAAGGACCTACTCTTAGTTGCTTTTTGGCAAACAAACCCACCAGCCAAAAGCCTCTCATGTCGAGATGTCGGTGATGTAGTTTTCACCCGATGGGTAAGCCTTGCTGAGTATTAGTATACTCAGCCTTGCTTGTGGCATTGATTTACAGGTACAATGTTGGATGTGGCAGTCGATGCTTTGACTTGGCCTACCCAGGTTCCCCCTGGATGGCACATCGAGTGGGTTCCGTCCTCTGCCGAGGAACGGGAGGAGTAGCACCATGGCAGGCTCAGCATGGTGTTACTTGTATCGTCATTAGTTTATTCTTCCGCTGCAATGAACTACTTTTATTCCGCTGCAAGACTTGATACTCTGATTTAAATTTCGAACTTGGTTGGTAATAACTTTGAGATTCTATTTGTGTATGTTAAATTTGTGGAATGTTGTAATCTCTGGAACTCACCTTCGTGTGGGCGTGCTGTTGTTTCGATCGAGAAAAGTACGTGGTTAAATCGGGTTTAATCCGACGGCGCTCTAGCTTATTCCGGATTAAGTGCCTGACTACTCGATTAGTGGTCCCGGGGTACTTAACTTGGAATAATTTCGGAGTGGTCCGCCACACTTGGGCTGGGATTTTTTATATTTATGTTGACAATGACCTTTGTTGAGTTCGGTTAGCCCGTCCTTTAAATTCTGTGAGAAGAGTGTAGTGTAAACTGACCTTTTCTCTGCTTCTCTTTGCTCTTTTGTTTGTATTTTCACCTGTGGAGGCCTGCATATCACAAATCACTAAAACTTGTGGAAATAGTTAGTAATAAAACTCGTGAACTTCAATTCATGATTGGAGAAAGGGCATTCACCCACCTCCCATTAGTATCGGTTCCTACAGTTTTCAACACAATGCTAGTAATCTAATGGCAAATGTACATCCTCACAATGAAGAGATTGCAGGTTTGATTCGACATCACTGTGAAGTCACTACTTTGTTCCCCAACAGCGACAGTAGAAATGCTTGTGGTTGTTTCTGAATTCATAAAGAATAATCCACGCGAATGGAAATACCGTCGTAGCAGACCTATGAGTATTTAGGGATTGTCATGAATCACGGATAGGAAAACACAAGTATAGGCTAATGTGGATAGTCTTAAAGCTTTATCCTAGGCTGCATATATGGTTTCCTTTTTGTGCTGCCGAGGGTCAAGAATCACATAGGGAAGTGATGCAAGATTTAGGGATGAAAGCAAGATAAAATGCCTCAACGTTCATCCCAACGTCTACTTACCTTCCATATGGTATGAGTATACTATTGTTTCGTTCAAACAATTTCCACTAGAATGTTTCCCATTCCGTGTCTGAAATATTAGGCATGAGCACAAGTGCTTGAACTATCGCTGATTGTGGATGGGATTTCAACGTCAAAACCAGAGAAGTTTTGTTCCCAGACCTTGGTGATGGGTTTAGGATGAAGTTCATAGCCAAAAGCTTGTGAGCCTTAGAGAAGGATAATGGCTGTAAGAACTCTCCCTAAGGTGGTCGGAAGGTATTGATGGGATAACATTCATTGGATTGTGGGGATAGAGGTAGAGATAAATAAAATAAAAAGGTTTCAAAAGGTGTGGTTGTTGGTATTTCTTAGGCTATAGAATTAGATTCCGCAAGTGTACAGAATAACTCGCTTTTACATTTCACCTCGGATTATTCTAGGGTATCGTATTTATTTCCTAAGGAAAGCAATATAGTCAAATAACATGGTAGCAGGATAATGGTAAAATAAATGACCGAGTAGAAGGCCTGGAATGTCCAGCGACACATGAGACTCACCAAAAGAGTAGAGGAAAGTAACTGGGAGAACAATGTGCGAAAGGGAACCTATGACCCCCCTTGAGGCTGAGAAGCCTCCCTAGCCTTGGCCTAGAGCTCTACTTAGATGTCGCGAAACTTAACTTTCTTCGAAAGCTAGAGCTTGGGGACCCAGAGTGGGATGAGAAGGGGGTCATCTGGGCTCCGCAACTACTATTATGAAAACACCCGAATACGGTGGACTACAAAGGATGGATTGGGCTGTCAGCACCTGCTACCTACCACAACGGTACCGTGGGGTGGAACACACTCCCTAGCTAGCACCAAGTCAGACACCACGTCTGCACTTAGGGCTAGAAATCCCTCTGAGGCGTTGACAGAAGAAAATCTCTTCACTCCAGGAGTTTACAAGCTCCTGGTCCAACTGAGAAAGACCTACAAGCATAGCTCCCGACAAAGCTAACTAAATTCTAACATTGATCTAGAGGGGAAAAGAAAAACTCTTTCACTTCACTTAAGATTAAAGATCAAAAGGAATAAAAGGTAAAGCAGAAAGTAAAGCTTACTCAAGACTATGGAAGATAAATAAATATATTGATATGATATTCGAAAATAAGTAAAGAATACAAGAGCTTTACCAAAACTTCGAAGCTTTTCGAAACCCCAAGACAACCTTGACTCAACCCTAACTCCTAACTAGAACCTAAACTATAAAGTGGAAAAGGGAAGATAGAACTTGAACTCCTTGGTGTGTGTCTTGGATGGAGGATGAGGGCTTTCTTATATAGCTCCCAAGGGTGGTGGACAACCGGCCGGATCAAGGACGTGGCAATAGGCTTTAGGGGGGTGGCTGGTCGGCCGCTTTTAGGCCGGACAGCCTGGTTGTGGCCGACCGGCCTACCCTTTTCTCCAATTTGGCCAGATTTTCATCAATATGTACATGCAGACATGGTGTGGAATTTATTAGTGATAAGCAAATTTATGCATGGAACATGGTGTGGTTTCCTCATTTTATTCTCAAGATGTTGATCGTAAAATATATCGAGTCAACCTTCAACAGTGGTTAAGGATAGCCTTTCGTGCGTAGCAGGGGTAGCTGTAGAAAGTGAGGTAAAAAGAATAGATACATGGTAGATTAGGTTCAAAGACAATTATAGCAATCGTCCCCAGCAACGATGCTAGAAATGCTTGTTGACATTTCCTAAGTCACTAATAAGTTTCCCCAGCAGCAACGTTAGAAATGTTTGTTGGTGTTTCTTAACTCCTACAGATAAATTTGCAAGTGCACGGAAATACCATTATAGCACTTTACCCATGAGTATTCAAAGGAATCATATACGGGAGCGTATCCTATGGAATAATGTATCTTGTGGAAACTATGGAAACTCCAACCAAGGCCACATGATGCTCATCCGATGGCTAGGTAAAGAGGTGGGGTGATTTTGCACTTAACATCCCACCATTAGCCCACCTACACTCTCTCGTCCACGAGATTGTGTCGTTCCGTAACTTTCATTGTTCCGTCACCTTTGCGATTCCTTCATCATGACCTAGCCTCCACAGAGCTACCACCATGACCTCGCCATGGACGATGCCACTAGTGACCTAGCCATGGACCACGCTTCCTCTCGCCACAACCTTGCCATGCACTCTGGCGCCCCTGACCTTGCCGTGATGCCATGGACGATGCCATCCTCTCGCCACAACCTCTCTGTTGACCCCAAAATCACATAGAGCATTCTCATATTGTTGCTTCCTAATGGAGCATGTGATTGTAGGTGATCCTTTGTCGTTTTTCTTCTCTGGTAGATGAATGAGTTTAGCAGCGCTACACTCTTCTGTTAGCTGGGTTGTCTTGATGGTTGGGAGTCCCCTCTTATTGCCAAGGATATCCTTAAGATATTTGGCATAGGTGGGTACTTGCATAGCACAAGTAGTGGTATATTGACATATATTTTTTTATTATCTCAATGAACTTGCTAAAATGCTCGTCGGCCACCGGCTTCCTTTGCCGTTCTAGAAACGACATGACTGTGGTGTCATGGTAGTTAGCAGAGGCCCGTGAGACTTGTGTGGTCTCTTCCATGATAGATGTGGTGGAGTCCTCTTGCACCTCTTCCAATTCTTCAGCCTCAGGCTCAGTATCACTAGCGGTATTGGTCTTGTGCTGTTTACCTGCATCATGTCGAAAAGATGGCTCCCTCATGGACTTTCCAGTCCGTATGGTTACAACACTCACATTTCCTTTCAGGGGTACCTCCAGTTGCTCTGGTAGTTTTTCCGAATTATGGTTACGACAAGATGCAGCCAACTGAGCTACTTGAGCTTCAATCATTTTTTTGAAGCTCAGTTGGTTCTTAATAACAGAGTTAAAACCATCCATAAATTCAATAAATTAGAGAGAAATTCTTACCAATATTATCATTGATTTGTTTTTGGCCATACCAAATATCCTTAAGTGGAGGCTAAAAATTACCATTAAAATTGTTACCTAGCTGATGGCTGAAGGGAGGTTGGACTTGGAGTTCTAACCTTGCTGAGGACGAAAACTGAATTATCAAAGTTATTTTCGATAAAGCTCACTTATTCCTGAGTAGTCGGGCAAGTGTTGCCTGAATGCCCAGTATCACCGCATGCTTCACATGTGATGCGAGACTCGATGATCTAATTCATCTCCATGTTTGGAGACTCCATCTTCTTCATAAATAGGTCCTTTTTGGTTGCCAACATACCAATGGAGTGAACCAGTGCATGCTAGTTGCCTCTTACCCTTCCGACTCTGGTGGGAGGCTATCTTGTCAACCAGTGCATTAGCTCCGGCAACATCAAGAGACAGAAATGCTCACCCTGATCCCATATCCAAATTCTCCTGAGATCAAGATGTCAGGCCATGGAAGAAATTTTGAATGGTCACCCATTACTCCATGCCATGATGTGGACACGCTCCAATGGACACCCATCTTGCGCTCCTAGGCTTTTGGGACATATTCATCATCTTCTTGCTAAAAGCTTGATATTATCCCACCGGAAATGTAACACCCAGATTTCCAAGAAATCCGAATGCTTCCATATGTGTGCCCAGGATGTCCACAGAACACATATATATTACAAATATTGAATCACAGAGAACACAATGCTAGAATAAAATAGTTTACATCAGAGTTTAAAACAAGACATAGTCTTAAACAAATAACACAGCGGAAGTCTTAATATTATTAAACGTCTTAACTAGGTAGAGTCTCAAGTCCACAGGGACACCGACTGGTTGAACACAGCTAGAAGTACGGCAGATCCTCCGGAAATTCAGCAAGCGACTGATCTTTCAATGCTCCATCTGTTACCCATCCGGGATTTTGTTGAATAGCTGCAAGTGTAAGTAAACCATCTTACTTAACAAGTATAACACGGGTTATGCAAGAACAAAAGGCTTGACACGGTTAAACTGCATTAGCACTTTTAGTAGTTTCATTTTACTATCATCCAAATTACTACAAGTGAGTAGAAACCCAAGTATAAACCCATTAATGATAATGTATAAATAATTGTAGAATATTCTAACTTCAACCTCGATATCATCTTCTAATCAAAAAGGATCCAGGCCGCTCGTAACCGTGAGCACGGCTATCATGATGGATCAACACTCTGCGGAGGTTTCGCCCTTTACCCGCTGGTCACATAAATCCAAAAGAACTTATGCTACTAGGACTTTCACAAAACACCCTAACAAGCACAGTAGCCGTTTTGATTCGACATAGGCAGCATAACCCAAGACATCGAGATTGACATGCGCTCAGGGCGCAACGTGAGGGGGTCAATGGCGTCCAGAGCGAGAGCGCAATCATCGCAACGTGTGAAGCAGCCGTACATCGGTCGCTTACATCACGGGACTTTCCCTAACGAGACATAGCCAACGGATAAATCCATCCTCGATGGATCAAACTATTCTCTCACGAATGTTCCCCACATACGCCTTTCGGTAACCACTGGCGAGCTAGAGACGTACAAGCTAATTATCCAAGACCAGAGCCATTATAGTTCCAACGGCGGCGAACAAGTTCCCGAACCATGTTGCTAAAAGCATATTTTAATCATCATTGAAGTGAACAATTAATTCAATATTGACAATTAAATAAATACTGTTCGTTATGCATAGCAATTACTAACCATAATGCATATAACCCAGGTAAACAAGGAATAAGGTAAAGACTAGGAACATCCTTAGTGTATAACAAAATTAGACACATGCATATGAACATATGATTAAAGGGTGTATAGGTAATCAAGGATTGTCCCTGTTATACTTGCCTTCCTCAGTGTTCTACTGCTCCTGAACCTACTCTTTGGGAATGTGATCGTCGGTGAACTCGAACGGCTCGTCAACTACTCACATCGATCACCAAACAAGCATCCACACATACATGCAAACAAGACATTTAATGAGAACAGTACACCAAACATAAACAAATGATGAAAAGAAGTCTTTAGAATTACTGTACACTTCACTACGAACACATGAGCGCAAAAATCACTCAAATCGGAGTTAAAACAAAGAAACTACGCTTAAAACGGTCTCTAGGGGCTTGCTGGTGAGAGTTTTAGGCTTCCAGGGGTGTTTTTGAAAGAAACAAGGTACCTAAAACATAATTTCGTATAAAAACTCGAGGGTCTATGGTTAAAACTGCCAACTAGAATGGCGGGTTCAATTTTACAAAAGCGCAGGGGCTAAACCAAAAGAAAAATGACTATTTTGCAAATATTTTTGAGTAGAGGTGGACCGCGGGTTGATTTGGCGAAAAGTAAGGGGCTTATTTGCAAAACTGCCAGGGCGGCGGTTGAAAGCTGTCATCGGCTGACGTCATGGTCTACTGTGCCGTGGACCGGCCGTAGACCACGGTCCACGATGGACCGGCCAGCGTACCCCTGTGGGGTTTTGATCTGGGCCCTAGGTTTTGAATCGAACGGTGGTGATTAGATTGGGATGTTTGAGGTCACCGGAGTTGGCGGCGCCGCCCGGCTCGACGGCGGAGACTCGTCGAAGACAGGGCAATCCGAGGCTAGGGGGCTCCGTTTTCAAAGATTCAAGGTCCTAGAGAAAGATTGGAGTGAAGTTTAGTATGCTTTCTAAGATCAGAGGAGGAAAAGAATGAAGGTGTGGAGAGAGGGGAAGGTGGGGAGTCGATTTTTGGGGTCCTGGTCGAGGATTGAGCGACGACGGAGGAGCGTGACGGCCAATGGCGGCTCGGCCACTCCGGTGAGGTCGTGCGCGTGTGAGAGAGCGAGAGGGAGATAGAAAGCAGGCTCTGGGGGATTTCTCACCACTCCACGGAACTTCGGGACCCAAGCTTGGCGACGCGGAGGCGGCAGCAGCCGAGAGCTAGGGTTGGGCGGCGCGATGGGAGCTCGGGAAGATGGCTAGGATTTGGGGATTTGGGTGAAGGAGGGTCCAGAGGGGTTGCAGCAGCGCTTATATAGGCCGGGGAAGGAGGCCTCGGCGTGCGCGCAAAGCAAAGGAGGAGGCGGCGTGGGGTCGGGCTCTGGCTCGGCTTCGTCGCGGCACAGGCACAGGCACTGGTGGTGGAAGATGACAGGTGGGCCCCGACTGTCGGCCGCACATAGAGGAGGAGAGGCGCGGGCTGGCGCGGTTAGATGGGCCAAGCTGGGCCGGCTGCGCGAATGAGAGGAGAGCTGGGCTGCGCAAAGAAGAGAAGGGAAAGAAGAGCAAGTGGGCCGGGCTAGGTGGGCTGAGAAGGTGAGGGAGAGGGAAAGGGAGAAAGGAAATATTTTTATTCAAATATTCATTTGAATTCAAATTCAAATTCAAATTTGAATTCATCAACCGAAAAGAGATGCACTAACATGAATGCAACAATAAATATTTCTATTCTCTATATTTGCTTTTAATTCTTCAAAAATTTTATTTTTCCTACATTATTTATGAGCACTTAAATATAAAAAGAAATTTATTTACTATTTTCAAAAGAGGTATTTTTAGGGTGTTACCGGAAAGTACATGGTCAGGATTGCATCACCACAAGACTGCCAATTGTCGAATGATGTGTTGGCGTATAGTCGGCAGGTGGCACACGGGGTACCTCACGCCGGTGAGTGTCGATCACAGAGCACGTACGTCACAGTGGAGAATGGTTCAAGAGACGCAAGGCGAGGAGTTTATACTGGTTTGGGATGAATCCCTACGTCTAGTGGAGTCGACCCAAGGCTGTATTGCTCTCTTCGCGGCGAGTTACAACGAAGGCCGATTCAAGTCTTGGGTTTATGATGCATGTAGGGGACTTAGTGCTCTAGACATCGAGAGTCCAAAAATCAGATCCCCCACACAGGGGGGAGGCATCCCCTTTTTATAGGCCAAGAGGAGGGCTTTGTACATCGGTATTTTACATATCTACCCCCGAAGACTGGTGCCCCCGGCGGTTGCTCGCTGTCGGCTTAGTGCGTCTGGATGACCCCCTCGTTGGATGCCATGTATCCCCGCCTCGCTCCTAGGTAGCTTCCAGGCAGCTTCCTTCTTGTCTGTCACACGACACCTTCTACTACCTTTACCTGTGCACAGAGCTGCTGCGTGACTTTTTCAGGTGGCAGGCATGTACATGTTGTCGGTTGACGGTCAGGGGAGGAAGCGTTGGGAGCATGCTTCCTCCCCTGATGGGCCCAGCCCCCACGGGCCTTGGCTTGGTCTCATGGCCGTCCGCCCTGATGCAGGGTCGAGCGGGTCGAAAGTGTTGATTATCGAGGCTTGACCTTGGTACCGACGCGGCGCCTGTGTCGGGCGAGACGGAAGTCTCCGACCCGGGGTCTGCCGGGCCTGCCTAGGGTCGGGCAGGACGGATCTCTCCGACCCCAGGGACTGTTAGGCCCGGTTGAGGTCGGGCAGGATGGAAACAGCTCACCCTTTGCGTATTACCGTGTTTCCAGCCTTCCTTAACTCCCTTGGATCCCAGACGCCGTTAGTTGCCTTAATACCCGTGTGGGCCCCCTTAATCCATGACCTCCACAGTAGTCCCCGACCATGTGAAGGAGTAAAGGACTCGTTTGCAAGTTCATATGCACCCTCGGAGGGAGATGGGTTCAGGGGACTTCTTCGTACTGCCCCTTATCGCCCATTCATGGGTTTCGAGGCTTGGGCGCGACCAGTGGAATGCCTCGACGGCCGAACCCTGGTGCCCGGTGAGCTGCTAAAGGATGTCTGAATGAGGCCCTGATCCCTTTCGCGAGGTGTCGGCTCGGGGGTCTGCATACCCGGCCTTGTCGACCCTGAGTTGATTCTCCTCGCATAGTCCCTAGGCCCATTCGATGCGACCTGAGGGCACGTCGCCTAGCTACGATGCTACTACCGGGGGTCATCCGCACTGTCACGCTTCAGGGCTCAGACGCGGGGTCCACATCCTTTGTCCGGGTCGTACTCACGTCCATATGGCCAGACCCCGCCCCTCACTCTCATCATTATCGAGGGGACCGTTTGCACCCTTCGTGGGCCAACCTTCGAACCTTGGGTGTGGGCCGCCGCTCAGTGCTGCGGCCCGCTCCTTTTTGTCTTTTCCAGGCCGGTTGTGGGGGTGTGGCAGGCCCCCACTTGCCGCAGCGACTTGTCTGGTCACTGACCGAGGCGGACAGACCCATCACGCGTGAAGCGACACGGCCGTCAGGCTTTGATCTGACATCATGGTCGTGGTGGGCCCGTTCAGCCGCAGGGATGTGAAGTGCGGTTAATGCCCCATCACCTTGCCTCGTTTCCCACACGCACGACTAGTGGATCCTGGGCCGTCGGATGGGAACCGAGGGCCCTGGAACCGCGGCCGTGTGCCTCCTCGAGCCAGCCGTCAGGCGTCCCGCTATTCCTATATAAAGAAATTGCGGGTGCAGCAGCGGCGGCTCCTTGTTTCCATCTTCATCTCCTTCCTCTCGCGTGCGTGTTTGAGCTGCCTTTGTCGCCGTCATTCATTCGCATCAAGGTTGCCGTCTTCTTCCTCCGTGCTCGACGCCGCTGCTGTGATGTCGCAAGCCTCCTCCTCGTCGTTGCCATTGTGCAAGTGGGAGCGCTCGAATGCGTCACCTGCGTGCTCCTTCGCTCACGGGCTCCTTCGCCCCCTCACCGTGAATGAGAAGTGGATCTCGCCGCCAGCCACCCACAAGGTTCCGTCACTGCCGACGGGATATGTGGTGAGCTTCATGGTGTACCACATCCGTGGCTTCTCAGCGCTTGTGCACCGCTTCGTGCGTGAGGTGCTTCACCACCTGGGTGTGGAACTCCTCGCCTTGGCCCGGAATGGGTTCCAATAGATGGCGAACTTTGTGGCCCTGTGCGAGGGCTACCTCGGTATTGGTCCTGACTTCAATCTTTTCCTCCTTTTCTTCAAGGTTATGTTCGGGTTGAGCTCCATGGGGGTACTGCTCGCTTCGGATGAAGCAGTGCCGCATGGACATGTACCCCTGGGCAGAGCTTCGCGGCTCCAACAAAGATTGGAACATGGGGTGGTTCTACCTGAGGAACTATCCCTGGGCGCCGCTCCCCCGATACGACCCCTCGCGCTTGCCACCTATGCTGTGGTCATGCAGCGTAACCGGCATGGGCATTGCCAAGGCCTTCCACCGTCGTCGCGTCGCCCTGCTCATGGCCAGGCCGCAACGCCTCACCGAGATGGGCCCGGTGGTCCCTGAGGCGGAGCTGCATCCTTGCCTTGTGTCATGCATGTTCCCCTCCGAGGAAGAGATCCGGGCCGGCTTGAGGAGCTCGTGGGCAAGGAGAAGGCCTACGTCATGGAGATCCCGACCCCAAGCTAGCCTCCTATGCTTCCTGACCTAGGAGCAGTAGACCTCGTAAGTCCCTCATCTCCTTGTCTTCCTCTTCTTTTTGAGGCGCTAGATTATGATTGCTCTATGGTTATCGTGATGTTGTCCTCCATCGCCCCCGACAGCCTCCACGCATCGCCGGGGACGGTTTCGGAGGAGCAGGCTTCCCTCGACGAGGCCCGGCGGAGGAACCGCCAGGACAGGGAGGCCCACCGCAAGAGGAAGAGGAAGGAGATGAAGGAGTGCCTCCATAAGGGGGGTTGGAGGTGACAGCGGGAGCGGCGGGGGTGCAATAGGGAGGTCTTATTGGACCTTGAGTCCACGACCAACGACGAGGGGAATGTCGGTGGTCACTCTTCCCTCCCCGCCGAGCCCCCCGTGACGGGTCGATCCCAGGCAGCGGTTATCTACGTCGACGCGCTGCCGCCCCCACCCCCAGGAGCTCCGCCCGCGGGGGCGATCCGCTTGACCCCACTGGCGTGCCCCTTTTCTCTGTTTGTCGTCCTTGGTCGGTGGGCAAGTAAGTTGGTTTCCTTACGTAGTCCTTTTTTCCTTCTCTTTAGGAAAATTTTCTTTAAACTTTCTTCACGGTATAGGTGGCTTGGGGGCAATGCGCCCCTGACTTGGCTCTAGTGAAGCGCCCTCGCCGGGACGCGCCAGCCACGGGTGCGACCGGCTCATCGGAGATGCCGCTGTCTGCCGCCCAAGACTCCCCTCTGCTCCCGGAGCAGGGGGGACGGCTCCCCAACGGGGGAACCGGGCGGTTCGGGCGTAGAGCCTGCTGTGGACAAGGCGGCCGCCCAACCTCTGTCGTATGGGAAGCCCCTACTGCTTCCAAGCCGCCGGAGCAGGCCCGCTCTGGGGAGGCATCGCCAGGCCACGCGGTCGCCGCCGCGTTGCGGCCCGATGTCATGGTTGACCTAGCACCCATGCCGCCGATCGTGCCTACTGCAGGAGCAGGAGCCTGCTCGGGCGCTGAGGTTGTGGTCGAGTTGGTGGCATCGCCGGCGCCAGTGGCGGATGCCGAGCCGGGGGCCGAGGTCATTGTCGAGCATGTGGAGCCGGGGGTTCCCGGAGTCGCCAGGGGCCTGCCGTCATCGGTTCCCCTGCTGCGGGCCTTGAGGAGGGCGTCGCCCACGAGGTGCTCATGGATGATCTCTTCGGGGAGATGGACGCGCGGGCCCAATCCGCGTTGTAGGCTCCCGTGACCTCGCAGCCCCTACTGCTGGCGATGGTCCAGCCACCGCCAAACGCTGGCTTGTTTGGCGCCTCGGGATCTGAGGATGGCCCTCCCATGGATCCTACCAAATGGAGCGGCCCTGACGCTGACACGGCCCACGCCGCGGAGGTTAATCCTTGGCTTGATAGCCTCCACCAGATCGCCACCTTCCCCATAACGCTGCTTTCGATGGCCAACACGCTCAGCTCCGTGGCGGTTCCTTACGGCCGGGTGCGTTTTGTTTCCTTCGTATCTCCTGCATGGGGCTTCCGGCTCTCCCCTGCAAATAACCTGTCCTCTGTTTTGGCTGCTGCAGACCCTATTGCTCGCGCTCTCCTGAACTCGGAGCGCTGAGGAAGAAGCGATCAACCAGGCTCACCAAGCTTGGGAGTCCGCTAGGGCCGCAAGGGACGCCAAGGCACGCACGTGTGACGAGGCCGACCGTAATGCCCTCTGGGTTTCGTAGCTGGAGAGCGCGCTGGTGAACCAGGCCGCTGCGCACCAGACGGCGCTCGCCACGCTGAACATCAACGGCCTCTGCTCCCAGATCACTGATGTCCACGATGGTAGGCCTCCACCATCCTTCTTCCCCTTTCGCCTGGTCCATTTCGATTTGATCACGACGTGTTTCGCTGGTTCTCAGGGTATCGTGCCCAGGTTGATACGCTGAATTCGGGAACACATCGACGCCCTCGTGGACCGTGACCTGGCTGAGCAGGTGAAGCAGGATGCCGAGGGAGCGAGTGCTCAGCTGGGGCAGCTCGTCACCGACCTCCGATCCAACACAGAGGCGACCGCCCAGCGGGTTCGGGCACTGGAGGATGCCCACGAGACGTCGAGCAAGTCCGTGGAGGAGAAGGCGACGGAGGTGGACCCTACGTTTTCCCTGCACTCGCATTGCTTCGGGATTCTTTGCCCCTTTCGGGCGTCGTTGTGAGTTGATTTCCATTATCTTGGGCAGCGCTCAAGGCCCGCGGGCAAGATGGGATCTCCCATCGGAACACGCTGCTGTCGCGCTTCGGGATGCTGCGTGATGCGCCTGGGCCGGTCCAGACGCAACTCGGGTTCCCCTTGGTGAAGGACGTCGAGCGACTCCAGGGAGACCTTCAGGGCGCGGTGGACTCCTGCAAGGCACTACGCACGGTAGCGGCCGTGTTGATGGAGGAGCTCGAGCTGCCGACGAGCGGCGACCCCTCGCACCTACCTGAGGAGCTCCATCGCATCCCGTAGTGTGTCAGGGCCCTCACGAAGCAAGCTCTTGTGTGCGGCGTCCTGGAGGCCTTCACGCTGATGCGCTCCCACTACATCGGGATCCACTTCGATAGGATGGCCTCCGGCTTGCCGTCGAGGTCCAAGGGCCAACCGAGTAGTTCACCAATGGTCTGGTGCCCACCTCCGATGCGGAAGGCAACCCGGTGGACAACGCTAGCCCCTGCTCGGCCCTCTAATCTTTTTTCATAACTTACATTCCGGTGAGACTGTTGTGCCCTCGTGTGGAGGGAGAAAACTTTGAACATGGCTGGAGCCCCGTTCGATGGGGACTTTCTTATTTTGGATGCTTGTAATAATTAGCTTCTTTCTTGCATCCTCGTATCGCTTTTATCGCCTTTTTTCGTCCCGTACGCATGAGCTTTTTTCCTTGTGATTTCTTTGTGGTTATACCCCTGCCTGACTTCTAGTTTTTTGTAAACTAGTTGGGAGGTGCCACTAAAATAACTTTGCGGGGTTGTTTGTGTTTTAGATGATGACTTAGTCAGCTTTGCTCCAAGCCCCTGAGCCCACCAGGCCCTGGCATGGGGTGGGCGAGGCGGAACTTGAAATTCTACCAAGCCCCCGAGCCCTGAGGATCTCTGAGCGCTCGAGCTCTTGATCCTCCGGTTCTCGCGGCCTCTGCGCAGTGCCTCCGAGACTCTAGGAGATGAGACCCCCGAGCCCCCGAGTCTCTTGAGCCGGCTCCTGAACTCCGCACCCCAGAAGCTTACAAACCTCTAGGGTTTTGGCTAGCGTGTCCTCGAGCCCCGCAGCCCCTGCGTGAGGCCTTAAGCTTCGCGCTTGGGAGCTGTCCAACACCTAACTGCTTACTCCTGCAAGATGACAGACCCCACGGTCCCAAATAGAGTTAGTTTCGTTTTTTGAGTTGCGTTCTGTGCAACGCCTTTTGCATGCTCCCCGCATGATTCTCATGAAAGGAAAGGCTCAGCGTGGCACGGATTTACTGCAATAGCACTTTTAGTTGTTTCATTTTATTATCATCCAAATTACTACAAATGAGTAGAACCCAAGTATAAACCCATTAATAAGGTATAAGTGATTATAGAACAAACCAACATCAACCACTAATATCATCTTCTAATCAAAAAGGATCTAGGACGCTCGTATCCGTGAGCACGGCTATCATGATAGATCAACACTCTGCAGAGGTTTCGCCCTTTACCCGCCGGTCACATAAATCCGAAAGAATTTATGTTACGAGGACTTCACAAAACACCCTAACAAGCACAGTAGCCGTTTTGGTTCAACATAGGCAGCATAACCCGAGGCATCGAGATTGACGTACGCTCCGGACGCAACGTGAGGGAGTCAATGGCGTCCAGAGCGAGAGCGCAATCATCGCAACGTGTGAAGCTGCCGTACATCAGGCGCTTACATCACGGGACTTTGCCTAACGAGACATAGCCAACGGATAAATCCGTCCTCGATGGATCAAACTATACTCTCACCCATGCTCCCCACATACGCCTTTCGGTAACCACTGGCGAGCTAGAGACGTACAAGCTAATTATCCAAGACCAGAGCCATTATAGTTCCAACGGCGGCGAACAAGTTCCTGGGTTGCCGCTTTAAGAACCGGACCTTACGGAGAGACATTAGAACAAAGCATGAAGCACATGCTCTAAGTGCCTAGATCAAACCTTATAGAGACACTAGAACAAAGCACACAGCACATGCTCTAGTTCTCCGAACCATGTTGCTAAAAAGCACCTTTTAATCATCATTGAAGTGAACCATTATTTCCACATTAACATAAAATTAAATGTTGGTTGCAGCGCGTAGCATAAACTAACCACAATGCATAAAACCCGGGTAAACAAGGAATAAGGTAAAGACTAGGAACATCCTTAATGTCGAACAATATTAGACACATGCATATGAATTCTATGATTAAACGATGTATAGGTAACAAGGATTGTCCGTGTTATACTTGCCTTCCTCAGTGAACTGCTGCTGCACCTGCTCTTCAGGGACGGGATCGTCGGCAAACTCGAACGGCTCGTCAACTACTCACATCGATCACCACACAAGCATCCACACATACATGCAAACAAGGTATTTAATTAGAACAGTACACCAAACATAAACAAAAGATGAAAAGAAGGCTTTAGAGTTACTGTACGCTTCACTATGAACACGTGAGCGCGAAAACCACTCAAATCGGAGTTAAAACGGAGAAACTACGCTTAAAACGGGCTCTAAGGGCTTGCTGGTGAAAGTTTTATGCTTCCAGGGGTGTTTTTGAAAGAAACCAGGGACCTAAAACATAATTTCATATAAAAACTCGAGGGCTACGGGGTAAAATAGCCATCTAGGATGGCGGGCACTATTTTTCAAAAGCGCAGGGGCTAAACCGAAAGAAAAAGGACTTAGTTGTAAATACTTTTGAATAGAGGTGGACCGCGGGTTGATTTTCAAAAACTTCAGAGGCTCTTTTGCAAAATTGCCACGGCAGCGGCTGAATGCTGACGTCGGCTGACGTCACGGTGGACCGAACCGTAGACCGGCCATGAACCGTGGTTCACGGGTTCACGGTGAACCGGACCGGGTTTAAAACGGGTTTTCAGATCTGGCCGTTGGATCTCGATCGGACGGTGGAAAACAGATCGGGCGCTGGGGGTCACCGGAGACGGCCGTTGCGGCGGCGCGTGCGGCGGTACATGGCCGGAGTTGGCTCAGCTCAGGGCAACGGTGGACCAAAGCTCGCCGCGATGGATCCTAGAGGGAGAGGAGGGGATGGCGAAATCATTTTGGGGGTTCTATTCAAGGATTGGGCGACGGCGAGGGCTAGCGACGCGCGGCGGCTGAGCGGGCACTCCGGCGAGGTCATGCGCGCGCGAGAGAGCGAGAGGAAGAGGGGAAGCGCGCTTGGCGGGTTCCTCACCTTGCGGCGAAACTCCTGGGCTAAACCTAGGTGGCAATGCAGCGGCGAGGCGAGCTCGAGACGACGGCGGCGGCGCTGCAAGCTTGGAAGCAGCGGCTAGGTTTGGGGATTCACGAGGAGGTGTGGCGGCGCTTATAAAGGGGGCTCGAGGAGAGTCCTAGGCGTGCGCGCCAAGGCCGGATGTGGCACGGATACGGCGGCGGCGGAGTCCTGCTCGGACACGGCGGCGAGGAAGAAGGAAGGTCTGACGGGTGGGGCCAGCGCATCAGCGGCTGCGAGAGGGAGAGAGCACCAACAGGTCGGGCCCACCTGGCAGAGAGAGAGAAGAGGGGAGACGGAAGTGGGCCGCGCGAGAGAAGAAAAGGGTTGGGCCGCGGGGAAGAAAAGAGAGAAAGAGTGGGCTGGCTGGGCTGAAAAGGAAGAAGGAAAAAGGAGAAAAAGAAAAGGTTTTTCTTTTATTTAAACTCTCATTTGAATTCAAATTCAAATTTGAATTCAACAATCAAAATTTATTGCACCAGCATGAATGCAACAATAATGTTTCTATACCCTATATTTGCTTTTAATTATTCAAAATTTTATTTTCCCTGCATTTTTCATGAGCTCTTGAATATAAAAACCAATTATTTACTAAATTTTAAATAGGGTATAGGGTGTTACAACTTATCTGGCCGGCTTGAGGCCAGGGGGGCTTCCGCAGCCCCCCCCCTAGCGGGTCTTCTTGCAGGCGAAGAGTTGGTGGAGACTCGAGGTTACCATAGACCCGATGATGTAGGTCACAAATGTGGGGAAAGTGGAGACCCAGAGTTACTGTAGCTTCCAGGATGTGCACAGTCAGTGATGCCCCCGGAGACGGGGTTCCAGCTTCATGTGGTGGGTTCCGTCTCTGGGGGCGTTCACTGACGACTGGCTTGGCCACACCATGAAACGCTTATCACTTGGGCGGCTCCCTCGAGCACGGGCGAGGAGGTACTAAAAGTATGCATCTCCTTTAGCCCTTATCTGTCCGAAAGAGGAAAGAATCAGCTTGTGTTGCCTTTAGCCCAACTGTGGTTCGACCTGCTGCGCGCTACATGCTCCAGCCTGCTGGGCCCTTTTACCACGAAGGTTTTGGCCCACCACACGAGCGTCTTGGTGCAAACCTCGTCCGACCCCGTCTAGGTGGGTCGGGTGGGACGGAGCTTCCAGCTGTCACCTTGGCAGGCGACTTTTTTACTCTGCGCTTCTCGTGGTCTTCACGACCCGGAAATGTTTGAATCCGCTTCTCACGGGTAGAAACGTCGCAACTGCTTGATTTTCCAAGCATTGGATATGGGGGTTCCATTTGGCATAGCCAGCTTGTAGGACCCCGGACGAAGGACCCTTACTACGGTGTAGGGGCCTTCCTAGGGAGGTGCGAGCTTGGTGAAGCCGTGTCGATGTTGAGCCAGCCTTAGGACGAGGTTGCCAACATGGAACGCTCGCCCACGCACTCGCTACACGTGGTAGTGTCTCAACCCTTGCTGGTACCTTGCTGAGTGCACCACGGACACCTCTCGTGCCTCCTCAAGCTGTTCCATGGCGTCCTTGAGGTTGGCTTCGTTCCCCTCCTCGCTGAAGGCTTGGACTCGTGGAGAGCCAAAGTCGATATCAGTTGGGAGGATTGCCTGCGCTTGACCAGGTGGTCGAAGATCCTCAGCTTCAATCCTTGTAGGATCATGCAATTGGCGAGCTCCACCTGCCCGTTCATGCGCGGGTGAGCTACGGCCGTCCACGCCACCTCAATGTCGTATTCGTCATAGAAGCAAGTGAACTACTTCCTGGTGAACTGCGTGCGGTTGTCAGTGATGATGGTGTTTGGCACACCGAATCGGCAGAGGATGTCCTGAAAGAAGCACACGGCTTGTTCCGACGTGTTTTTTGTTAGGGGTCGGGCTTCGATCCACTTTGTGAACTTGTCGACCGCGACAAACATGTGGGTGAAGCCCCGGGCGTCCTTGGTAGTGGCCCAACCATATCCAATCCTCAAACCACGAATGGTCAAGTGATGGGTATGGTTTGAAGGGCCTAAGTTGGCAAATGGGTCTTCTTGGCGTAGAATTGATAGCTCTCGTATGTTCGCACGATCCGCTCGGCGTTGGCAATGGCTATGGGCCAATAAAATCCCTACCAGAAAGCTGAACTTACCAGGGAGCGTGCTGCAGCCTGGGGACCACACACTCCTCCATGGATGTCTTCTAGCAGGGACCGTCCCTCTCCGTTGAGGATGCACCGCTGGAGGACACTGTTGTGACCTTGTCAGTCAAGGTCGCCCTCGATCACCCTATAGGACTTGGCCCTCCGCACGAGGCACCGAGCTTCTATTCGCCACTTAGGGAGAGCCCCGTCGACGAGCCAGCTTAGGAAGGGGATCTGCCAATCTCCCCTTGGCCCTGGCTCGGGCGGGTGACCAACTTAGTCGCTGTGGTACCGAATAGGTGATTAATCGTGACTAGACAATGATTAATCGTGATTAGTTCTGAGCTAGTCGCCCTAGTCAACCAGTCAATCTAGAGCAGTTTTATAGCTTAGTTAGTCACCTTTGGAAGAGAATAACTCAAAGATAAGGAGTTAAGCGCATATTTGGTTTGATGCCAATATGTAGTTTTTCTTTCTGGGTTTCTTTGTCTTGAATTGAGAACACATGAAATGCAAAGCCACGTGAGAGCTAGCGGTGCGGCATGATAGAGGTAGTGGGTGGGAGAATTTTCACTCTCCTGCTCGAGCAATTGGCGACTGTGAATCAAGCAATAAGCTAAGTTAAAAGGTGTGGCTCTTTTATACTTATATACACTGTATTGTAGGTTAGGCCAAGTGTCTAGGCGGGCTTAACTGCAGAAACCCAACCTAAGTGAAAGATCTAGAACGAGTCATTCGACTAGAGTACCTCGACTAGTCATGATTAATCGTCGATAAGTTTCCTGATCGCTCGACTAGCCAATTAAATCGAATTGATTTACCTGTTCGATGTCTAGAAAATGATTTATTGATTAATCGTGATTAATCGAGCGATTTGAAAACACTGGTCGGGTCTTCTGCGGCTGGTCCCTCATCGGGGCACGACCCCTCGTAGGGGTTGGATGCGATGGCGACCACCATCCTGGAGTGGTTGTTCCCGCCATCTGGTCCGAGCGCTTGCTCGGGCCTGTGTCCCATGGAGGATGCTTCCTTGCCAAAGTCGGCCAATGGTTGGTGCTGGTCGTCTACAAAGACTCCTGACGGGACCGGCTCTCGCCAGGACGCGAGCTTGGCTAGTCCATCTGCTGCCGTGTTATACTCGCGCCACAGGTGAACAAAGCCATAGAATTTAACTTGGGCCCTCCGAGTAGCTTCACAGTAGACCGTAAGCTTCGGGTCGTGGCACTTGGCATCGCCATTGACCTGATCCACCACAAGCTGGGAGTCGCCACGGGCTTCCAACCTCTGGATACCAAGCTCATTGGCTATCCGGAGCCCAGAGAGTAGAGCTTCGTACTCCGCCATGTTGTTTGATGCAGGGAAGTGCAGCCGTATTGCATAACGCATCTGCACCCCCATCGAGGAGATGAAGACAACCCCGACCCCAGACACGACCCGGTCCTGAGCTCGTCGAAATGGAGAACCCAATACTCGAGGTCGGCCGGGGCCGGGGGAAGCTGTGTCTGTGTCCACTTGGCAATGAAGTCCACAAGAACTTGCGACTTGATCACCGACCTTGGAGTGTAGGTGATGTCGTAGCCCATTTGGCAATCTTTTCTTTCGCCTCCCTGTTGTTGATGACCTCGCCCAACGCGTGTTCGGTGAAGACGGTGACGGGGTGGGCATCAAAGTAGTGTCGGAGCTTCCGCTTGACGATGAGGATAGCATAGACCATCTTCTGAATGTTGACGTAGCATGTCTTGGACTCGACCAGGACCTCGCTGATGTAGTAGACCGGGTGCTGGACCTGCAGCACGTGGCCTTCTTCCTCACGCTTACTACCTGGGTGGTTGCTGCCACGTATAGGAAAAGTCGTTCTCCTTCTCGTGGTGGCACCAGGACGGGAGTCTCGGTCAGCATATGCTTGAGCTGGTCGAGCGCTTGTTGGGTCTCCGTGGTCCACTCGAACCGATCTGCTTTCTTCAGAAGCCTGTAGAGGGGGAGTCCCTGATCGCCTAGGCGGGATATGAATCAGCCTAGAGCAGTGAGGCAGCCAGCAAGCTTCTGAACATCCTTGATGGAGCTAAGGGGTCCCATCTTGGTGATGGCGGTGATCTTCTCGGGGTTTGCCTTGATACCCCTCGTGGAGACCACAAACTCCAGAAGGAGGCCTTTGGAGACCCTGAACATGCACTTTTCCGGATTGAGCTTGACGTGGTTCGCCCGCAGACGACTTAACGTCACCTCTAAGTCTGTTACGAGATCATCGGCTCACTTGGACTTGACCACGATGTCGTCCACATAGACCTCGATGGTTCACCCGAAAAGGTCGCCCAAACACTGGTTCATGCAGCGTTGGAAAGTGGCACCGGCATTTTTTAGGCCGAATGCCATTGTGGTGTAACAAAACATGTCGCACAGGGTTATGAAGGAGGTGGCTAGTTGGTCGGACTCTTTGAGCGCTATCTAGTGATACATAGATTAAGCGTCAAGGAAGCACAGGGCTTCACACCCTGCTGTGGAGTCGACCACCTGATCAATGCGAGGAAGAGGATAGGGAAACTTTTCACAAGCTTTATTAAGACTGGTGTAATCAATACACATCCTCCACTTTCCATTCTTCTTCTTGACAAGTACAGGGTTTGCTAACCATTTCGGGTAGCAGACCTCCTTGATGAATCCCGCATCTAACAGCTTGGCCACCTCTTCGACGATCATCTTCCACTTGAACTCGTTGCAGCGCCTCATGAGCTGCTTGACTGGCTTCGCGCCTTGACGAATGTCCACGGTGTGCTCGGCGGCTTCCCGGGGTATGCCTGGCATGTCCCTTGGAACCCATGCGAACATACCAATGTTTGCCCGGAGGCAGTCGACGAGCGTGCTTTCCTATTTGTCCATCAGGGTGGAAGAGATGGTGACAGTATTGCTCCCTAAGCTTTGGGGGTCCAGCAGCACCTTCTTGGTATCGCTAGATGGCTGGAACTGCCTTTCAGCCTCCGGCTTGAGTGCCGCCTTCTAGCGCGCAAGACCGTCTTCGTCCTGGGCAGCTCGTCTTGCCTGGTCTTCACGGACCAAGGCGAGCTCCCCGATGATGTCGATCGCCGTCTGCGACATGGCGAGCTCCTTGGAGGCCTCAATGGCTGCCTTGGCCCTAGCGGGCTCTTGATGTGACGAGCGTCGCTGCGAGTGTGCAGCTGTCCTTCTCGCAATTGTACGCCACCTGATGTGACGTGCCCACCACAATGACGCCGTTGGGACCCGGCATCTTGAGCTTGAGATAGACGTAGTTCGGGACGGCCATGAACTTCGCATAGCATTGCCTTCCCAGGATGGCATGGTAGGAGCCGTCGAAGCCGATCACCTCGAAGCAGAGGTTCTTGGTGCGGAAGTTGTCGTGATCTCTGAAGGTGACGGGCAGGTTAATTTGACCCAAGGGAACAACCTCCTTTTCTGGGACGACCCCATAGAACGGAGCCCATTCCGGACGAACGTCGGATCGCGGGATACCGAGAGCGTCAAGCGTGCATGCGTACAGAATGCTGAGGCCGCTCCCTCCATCCATCAGCACCTTGGAGATGCACTTCTTGCCGATGATCGGGGGCTCGGGGTCACGCACTTCTTGGGTGTGGGACGTACTTTGGGTGGTTGGATCGATCGAAAGTGATCGATGCTTCTAACTACCAGAGGTAGGTCAGGACGGTCAGGTTGGCCACGAACACGTCGCGCTCATGAGCTTGGTGCACCATTTCGACGCATGTGCCTCAGGTCCGCCGATGATCATGAGGCACTCATCAGGTTTCAGGAACGTGTCGTTCCCCGTGCCTTTCCCCTGCGGTTGAGGGGTCGGGCTTACCCCATCCAGTTTCCCCATGAGGAACTTCCTCATAAGGCCGCACTCGTGGTACTTATGTTTGACTGGGGTGACATGGTTTTGGCATGGCCCCTCGAGTAACTGCTCAAAGAAGTCGGGGGTCTGGCCTTCACCGTTGGGGTCGGTCGTCTCGTCACTGGTTCTGCGCCGTCCGGCCTAGGGGTCTGCGACGGCGATAAATTCGACCCTCCTGTCCTTCTTCTTCTTCTTGTCATGGTGGTCCGACGAGCCCGCCTGGTCGGCTGGCTCATCATGCCTCTTGGACTTTCCTTTCACCCTGTCCTCAGGGAACATGGCCAGCTCGGCTTCCTCTCCCTGCGCCTCTTCGGTAGCAATGTAGAGGACCTCCTTGACCGTCTTCGGGCACTGCTTCCGATCCGGTTGACCAGGATTCAGCACGTGATGCCGGCCATTTGCGCCACGATGGCATCGATGTCGGTGGCATCGGGGAGGCTGTTTTATTGCCGGAAGAAACGACATATGTACTCGCACAGGGTCTCTCCGGGCTTCTGACGACACCTCTTGAGGTCCCAGACCTTGCCTGGGTGCGCACACGTGCCTTAGAAGTTCCCGACAAAGGTACTCCTCAACTCTGGCCAGCTCAAAATCTTCCCGTCTGGAAGGCGCTCGAGCCACGCTCGGGCTGGCTCCACCAGGTAAAGAGGGAGGTTGCGAATGATGACCTTGTCGTCGAAGGCCCCGCCCGCCCGGCACGCGAGCCCGAAGTCGTCGAGCTAGACCAACGGATCTGTCTCCCCATCGTACTTGTTGATGTTGGTGGGGAATCTATGCGGTGAGGATCTCGTAAGAGAAGGCGGTGGGGCCCAAGCAGTCGAAATTGATGCTCGAATTCCAATCCTCCTCAGTATCGGCGTGATCCTCACGCAGCCGATGTCGAACGCACGGAACACGGTCCTCTGGTTGCTCTGACCGTTCCTACAGCCGCGCCTCGAGGGTGTGCCGTACTTCATGGTCAGGGCCCAGTCAGTCGTGGACCTTCTCGGAGTTGCTGGCGTCGTGCCCCCTCGGTTCGTCCACCGCTGGAATGTGTGGTCGCGAGCGGTCGGGCGACTTCTTCTTGTCGACGGGGCTAGGCGACCGGGAGTCCGTGACGCCCATCCCCGAATACAACCTCCTCTCAGTGGAGCTCTCCGCCTGTTGGGCCGCCGCATGCTCGAGGAGCGTCTTCAGCCCATTCTGGATCCAACACTCTTCTGGCGTCGAGGGCTGAGGCAACTACCAAGTAAGCAGTGTTGCCACGGCGATACACTGGCTCGCCCAGTCTAATACTGGTTAGCCGTCGGCGTTGGTCTCACTCTGGTGGCTCGCTTCGCGTTCGCGTCCAGTTGGGCCTGTTCAAGCTCGAGGGTGAGCCGTGGATCTTCCAGCTCCTGTCGTTTGGCCGCCATCTGTTCGAGGGTTAGACGAGGTCCCGCCCAGTTGGTGGCTCCTCTTGGGGGATGACAGTGAAGCATTCCTACATGGGGCAGTGCCCGATACCCCTTGGGGAGCGAACCAGCTCCGAAACCGGTCCCCGACGGGAATCACATGAGTAGAGAGTGGCATCTGGGCATGTGTAGCGTCCCAGGGTGCTCTCGTACCTCAAAAGATGCACCTTTGCAGATGCCCATTCGAGGCCAGTCCACATTCGGCCTTGCACCGTAGACGAAAAAGCTTGTGACGCATTCTTGAGGCCAAAAGGGAACACCGGCGTCACTCCTTTCAGAGGACGTGCGCCAGCCTCTCCTGGCAGTGGGAAATCAGGGCTACGCGACGGAGGCGAGCCTTGGCGCCTCACCTGAAGTGTGGGCATGAAATCAACATGGCTGCCAAGGTGGTGCACAATTTGCTCGCATCCCACCCTGGATACCACGGGCGGGCTCAGGGAGCGGGTGCTCGTGGCGTGCGGAGCTATTGAGACGCCGCTTCCGGCCGAAAGCTCCATCTTGCCGCCCTGCATGGGTTGCTCCACGGGCGTAGCGATGCGGCCACGGTTGTTGACAAGGGCGAGACGTAGCGCGACGCCGGGCTTCGTTGGCAGCGCCTCCACGATGAACTCGAGGCTGCCGAAACGGATGCTCGCGGCAAGCCCCAGCTGGTGGTCATAGAGACCGGCCATCTCGCACCGGGTGTCGATGAGGACGAAGATGTGTGTAGGCCCCTACCTGGCGCGCCAACTGTCAGCGGGTGTCGATCATAGAACTCGCACGTCATGGTGGAGAATGGTTCAAAGAGACACAAGACGAGGAGTTTATACTAGTTCGGGATGAATCCCTACGTCCAGTGGAGTCGACTCTAGGTTGTATTGCTCTCTTGGCGGCGAGTTACAACGAAAGCCGGTTCAAGCCTTGGGTGTGTGATGTGTGTAGGGGACTAAGTGCTCTAGAGATCTAGAGTCTAAAAATCGGATCCCCCACGCAGGGTGGAGGCCTCCCCTTTTATAGACCAAGGGGAGGGTTTTGTACATCGGTATTTGACATATCTACCCTCGAAGACTGGCACTCCTGGCGGTTGCTCGCTGTCGGCTTAGTGCCTTTGGACGACCCCTTTGTCGGTCGCTACACATCCCCGCCGCGCTCCTAGGCAGCTTCCTTCTTGTCTGTCACGCAGCGCCTTCTGCCACCGTGCCACCTTTACCTACGCACGAAGCTGCTGCACTCTTGGCGGGCCTGTACATGTTGTCTGTTGATGGTCGGGGGAGGAAGCGTTGGGCGCACGCTTCCTCCCCTGATGGGCCCAGCCCCCACGGGCCTTGGCTTGGACTCATGGCTGTCCGCCCTGCTGCATGGTTCGGCAGACTGGAAGTGCTGATTGTCGGGGCTGGACCTTGGTACCGACGAGGCCTAGGGTCGGGCAAGACGAAAGTCTTCGACCCAGGGGTCTGCCGGGCCTGTCCAGGGTCAGGTAGGATGGAAGTCTCCGATCCCAGGGTCCGTTAGGCCCGGTGGAGGTCGGGCGGGACGGAAACAGCTGACCCTTTGTGTATTGCCGTGTTTCCTGCCTTCCTTAACTCCCTTGGATCCTGTACACCATGACTTGTCTTAGTACCTGCATGGACCCTTAATCCATGACCTCCACACCACGTCTTTGCCTTGCCAAGAAGGGAGAAAGGAAATAACCGGAATCGGATGACATCAACAGTAGTTAAGGATAGCCTTTCGTGGGTAGCAGGGGTAAGTGAAGAAAGTAAGGTGAATGGAATAGATGCATGATAGACTAGATTCAAAGACAATTATAGCAACCATTCCCCAGCAACGATGCAAGAAATGATTGTTGACATTTCCTAAGCCACTACTAAGTTGCCCATCTGCGACGTCAGAAATGCTTGTTGGTGTTTCTTATCTCTTACAGATAAATTTTCAAGCGCACAGAAGTACCATTATAGTACTTTACCCGTGAGTATTGAAAGGTATCATATATAGGAGCATATCCTATGAAAACCATGTATCATATGGAAACTATGGAAACTCCAACCAAGGCAATAAGATGCTCATCCGATGGCTACGAAAAGAGGTGGAGTAATTTTGCACTTAACAACCCACCATGACCCACCTAAATGGTATTTTTTTGCAAATTAAGCCCCATGCGATTCCTCCATCGTGACCTAGCCTCAACGGAGCTACCACCCACGACCTCGCCATGGAAAATGCCGCTAGTGACATAGCCATGGACCACACTTCCTCTCGCTGCAACCTCACCATGGACTCCGGCGCCCGTGACCTTGCCATGACGTCATGGATGACTCCCTCCTCTCGTTGTGAACTTGCCGTCGACCCCGACCTCAGCTTGGATGCCACTGCTGCCATGGGCGACACCGCCTTGGACGCCTTGGATGATGCGGCCTTTATCGCCATGGACGACGGCTCATGCACAATTTTTTAACCATGAATCAGTTTGTTAGATCAATGATGCCATGATGCAGGGGTTTAATGCTCGTAAGTTTGTATCCATGCTGCTGCAGTAGTATGAATCCATGTTCGTAAGTTTGGTCCACATGCTGTTGTAGCCATTCGGCTGAGGAGCTGGTAGCAACGTCAGGGCGGTCGGCAAGGTATCAACAAGAGGAGGCGACGTCCATGGCGAGGTCGAGTACATTAGAGTCCATGGCGAGGTCCCGGGTGGTGGCTCTGTCGAGGCCAGGTCGCAATCGAGGAATCGAGTGAACGATGGAACGGAACCGACAGATTCTCGTGAATTAGAGTTTTTTTGGAGGGGGTTTATTTGGGAAAAAAATTTAGGTGGGCTAATATGGGATCTTATGTGCAAAATTACCCCACATCTTTCCCTAACCATCGGATGGACATCATGTTGTGGCAGAACCATCCAATTTAAACTGGCTCAAGTGCGTCCAAACACCCTAGCTCAGGATAGTTCGAGTATGCACTTCAAACAGTTTAAACCCGGTAGTCCGTCGAGTGTCCCCGGGACATCCCGAATCATCCACTGACAACTTTCTCTCAACCATAGCTCAGGATCAACACCAAGTTGGGTTACACAACAGGCATTACCTTTTTACATAAATACGGAAAGATACGAATTATTACAAACGAGTTTTGAAGCAACCTTAGATGCAAGTTATAGTACTAAGATCTTAATACAAACTAGTTTTATACAACTGAAGGGTATATTATAACCCGAGGGTACTTATTCATCTAGAGACATCCGGGACCACCGATGCTCTAGGGCTGCTGGTTGCCCTCCTCGTCTTCCTGCCGTGGCGCATCCTCTGAAAAAAAGAAAGGGAAGAACCCTGAGTACGAAGGTACTCAGCAAGACTTAACCGCCTTACCAAAGAAAAGACTCTCAAGGATGAATGTTTAGGCTTTTTGTGGTTATTTAGCTGACTCAACTTTGCGAAAAAAGCTTACTAAAGGTGGATTCTTATTTGACACTTTTAACTCAATTAGGTGTTTACTACTCAACTAAGTTTTAAATACTTTTTCATACATGTGATACTAGGTTCAAACAGCATTTTGAATCATTCTCACATAATGTTCAACTTGTTTCCTCTACGATGTTCAACACCTGATCAAGTGCACTCATAACCAAGAGTTGTGGCGATCCGGATCAATTTACATCCTGCAGGAGATACCTAGCACCCAGTCACGTACAGCTGCGCCGGCTGTTCGCAACAACCTTTCAATCAGTTGGACCAAAGACCGTAAATATCCTTACTCGAACCCGGGAATGCATCCCCACGTGGGTCCCACGTCTGGCGACCACCCCGTGAGTTACAGATTACGGTCCCGCCTTTCTCCGACCCAGCAAGCACGGGTAAGCGATATTTCCAATCAACAAGCCAGCCAATCTAATTGGCTTTACTGGTCCCATAACCCAGTAAGAAACCAGGTAGAATCACTTGATCAAACTTTTGAACAACGGATCGGTCCTTAGTCACTTTAGCTAGTAGGCAGAACTAAGGATCGAGCCTACCTCAATCCATTCTATCAACTTCTGCCCACTCCCTTTCCATATTAAGCCTTCTATGATTCATCTATGATTAGTGAGAGCCTAGTTCATCATCTTTTATTTATACTTGCTAAGCATAGCTAAGTGGATATTTCTAAACAAATTATTTCCTAGCAATCAAGGGTAGTCCTAACAAGGAGTCTTTCATGCTTCAAAGGTTTTCATTCAACTCCTAACCTAATGCACATCAGAACATAATATTTGGACTCGTGAAGTTATGAAATAAACTAGATTGAGATGCTCCGGGGCTTGCCTTGAGCCTCAAAAGATTTAGCGGTTTCAGAGATTTCTTGAGACTCCGGGGCGATCACCAGAACTTCCTCGTAGTGGACTTGTTCTTCGGGAAGTTCCACGTACTCCACCTCCGAAGCTTCAGGTTCTAATATGCAATGCAAGTCAGGGATTAGAGATGCAACAGTTTTAAAACATAGCACACAAAACTTTATCTCTCGATACAGTTGCAAGCCAACATAACTACCCATCCTTTTCTAAAGAAAAAGTTGTCTTATTTGTCTAGGTGAAATAGTCCTTATTTCTTTTATATTTATTAAAGAAGAATTATTAAGTGTACTAAAATCATTTTCCAAAAATCCAAAACCCTTTATCCCTTTTGAGTGTGCTTGTAAAACATGGATCCTATTTTTAAATACTTTTAAAATTATACTAAATATTTTTAGCAATTAAATTCCTAATAATGGTATTATTATTAAATCCTAAACAACACAAATTTAAAGGTTTAGTATTTTTATAGCATAAAGGAAAATCTAAGGAAACTACAAAATTTTATTTCACATTTTTTTGATTTTTCTATGATTTTCTATAATTAAAACAGTGAAAAACATAAATTAAATCTAATTCTAATACCTATTTGGCTTTCTTGCAGAAACCCCCCTCGGCTTCTTTCTCTTCTACCCCGGGGTCCCTGCCCACGCGAAGCAGAGCTCCCGCGTGGACCGAGCCCCCGCGGAGTTGACCCGCGCACGCTCGCCGGCGGCGGGGTCCCCCGACGACAACGGCTAGCCTAACGACCACCCCACACAACGGCGCACCCATTCTAGCCCTAAACTCCCGCGACAAGCTCCAACCCTAGCCCCATGGCGGCTCGGCGGCAACGCTCGACGGCGTACCGCGCTCTGGCGAACTCACCGCCCCAAAAGGTTCCACAACGGGCTCGCGAGCAACACTAAGATCTACGACGCCTTGTGCGCACGCCAAGCCAGCCCGCGCGGCGCTACGCGCGCTAGCGCCTCACGCCATCCATGGCGGGAGCGTACGCGGCGAGGACCATGGCGAGAGCCTAGCGGCGCGGCCAAGATGAGACGGCGAACAACGACTACCCCATGAGCACCAGCAGACCTAGGCACACCTAGTGCGCGCAACAGCTCACCCGGAGGGAGCCCGAGCAAGGCTGCTCACGTGCGGCGGCCATGGCGGAGAAGCGTCACGGCGGCGAACGGCGTTCCCGGCCTGGGGAACGTCGCGCCCGACCAACTAAGCTCCCAAACACCTTCCTAGACCTCGAAGCAACACTGCCACACCCTCTAACCCTGGCTAAACCGACTGTAACAACACCACCACGAAGAAGGGTCCTTACCCCGGCGAGGCGGCGATGGTGAGCTGGGAACCGAGCTGCGCGGAGCTGTGGAGCGGTGGAGGAGGAGCAAGAGCTAGCGGAAAATATGGAGGAGATGACGGTGAAGCTTTTGGTGGAGAGGAGCAGGACGGAGAGGGTCAGACGGCGGCGCGTGAACGACGGTCAGCCGGCGGCCATGGAGGAAAGCAGAGGAGCGGCACGGTGAAAAGAGGAGAAGGAGAAGGAGAAGGAGAAGGAGAAGCCGTCAACGGCGCTTTAACCGCGGTCAGCTGCTGCCGTTGCTTGCCACCTCCTGCTGCGCCTCTCACCGAGCTGTCCCCGAGCGGCCTCGACGTGTGGCCGGTGAACCGACCAAGCGCCGCCGCCGGCCGCTGCCAGCACTGGCCGACGTCACCTTTTCCCCATTTCGACAGCTCAAACAGCGATGTTGCACTTCAGTTTTCTCCGAAAAACGTATCGAAACTTCCAAAACTCCCAACATCAAACCTGTAGCTGCATCATTGAGTTGCATTTCACTTATTGACACTTACTCCATTTGAGCAAAGATTGAGGTCCAATTCGAGCCTCCAAGTTGCTGCTGTAACACATTTCCAATTCAGAGGTACTAACTGAATTTCTCAAATTACTCCCAAAATTTGAATAGAACATGCATCTGATGTCAAAAACAAGTTTGAAATTCACATTCAGGAGCACAACTTCCTAGTTGGAAGTTTTCGCAGAAAACTTCAAATTCAAGCTCATTTGGCATAAATTCAGTTCAGCTGTCAGTTTACTGAATTTACTGAAAACAGTTCGCGTTTTTCTCCTCAATCCAGCCATCTTCTGAGTCTGACCCAAAAACAAAAGTTGTCCCAAATCCTTCCCTTTACAACTTTGTTTTAGACACCTAAGCCAGATAACCAGCAGATAGATCACAATCTCACCCCAAAGGTAGCTGCTCACTATGCTTTACCAGAGAAAACCGAAAACAGCTAAGTGCTGTTGTCGGACGGAACAGTGCTTTGTTTCTATTTCTTTCTTCCATTTAATTGAAGCATCATTTCCACAAGTTTTCTCACAACTTATGGACAACTAAGTTGCTTATCTTGTGAACTAAATTTAGAAATTCTTGACTTCCGAAAATTCAAAATTTAGCAACTTTGTTGACTTTTGGTCAAGAGTTTGCTTAAAGGACTCTTTTCTCTCTTTTTTTTTTATGCTCAACTCTCCCTCCATCCACCATAACTCTAACACATGCTTAATAGGGGATGTCACACCTGTGGCCTTGGTTGGAGTTTACATTGTTTCTATAGTTTCCACATGATATCTAGTTTCCATAGGACACGCTTCCATCATATACATAGGCAATGGAGGGGTACGTGTCTTCACAAACTAGATTACCCCAACGGATAGAGAAAGGTGATTGGTCCAGGTAGTGTAGTTCTAGGAAGGTCAACGATAAGGTAGACTTCGTTCTGGTTTTGTTTATAGTGGCACCGATCTTATCTTGGTTCAACCTTCGGCAATTAGCTCCATAAGGAACCCAAGGTCCTTCTTGCTTATATAGGCCTCCAAGGTCGGTTCCCGAGGTTTTAGTATGGAATGCACATGGAACCTCCATAAGGAACCGCCTTGTAAAGTCGGTGCTCGGTTGGGATAGTGGTGCGCCAACCAGCCCCTGAGATCTGTTGAGCCCTTACTGGGCCTTTTGGGCCCCATGTTCAGCTGCTAGACTCTTCTGAGGATGCCTTGGTTGGATATATGCACGACGGGTCAAGATATGTAATCCTCCCTTGGTTTTGTGGACCTTTACCCATCTTAGGTTTCCTGAATTCCTAGAGAGGTATTTCTCAGGCTCTTGAGTGGGCTTTGTCTTCGTATGCAGGTGTAGTCTTGAAAGAACCATGACATCCTAGGAGGGGGGGTGAATTAGGTGTCTCTAAAAACAAAGGCTTCCAATTGCATATACAAAAACCTATTTCAATTTCTATCTAAATGTGCTCTAGGTTTTCTCTATGTGTTGCTATCTCTGCCGCTACAAAGTTTTGTACCCAAGATCCAATCCTATACTAGCATGGCAAGTATAGGAAAGGTAAATACGAAATATAGTGCAAGTATGAAATGGGGAAGGTAAAAGGGTAGAAAATAGCAAACTCTGGGTATGGCGATTTTTACCGAGGTATCGGAAAGCTCGTGAGCTTTCCACTAGTCCTCGTTGTTGGAGCCCCTGTCAAAGTTAGTGCCAACCCAAGGGTATAAACTCCCTGGTCAAGTAACTCTGTGGGTGACTACAAGACTTTCCCACGCGCAAGTGGGTCTCAACTCGTCCCTCCCTGGATTCTCCTCGCCGCCTCCACTTGGTAGAGCTTTGGCCAAAATGTCAAGGGCCTCTGCTCCCTTAACCACTGGTGGCCACTCCACAAACTCGATTGGAGGGTCTCGCAAGACTACAAGCCCCGGATTACAACACATGTTGCACGCAAGCACCGGGTAGAGCAAGACCTATGCTAACCTTTCTATACTCTAGACTAAACACCTAAGAGATATGCTAAGTGGTCTAGACTAGCACTAATCACTTTGCTAATCGCCTAGATCTTCTATTTAGCACTTTGGTAGATTGAGCACCAAAGAATATGTAGAACACTAATCAATATCTTCCCTGAGCTCAAGCACACTTCAAATGGCCGAGGCAACCCATATTTATAGCCCCAACCAAAGGAACTAGATGTTATATAGTCGTTGCATATTTTCTATGTACCGTCGACTCTTTCGACAGGACCCCATCGAAATAGTTTTCACCAACTAGAGACGAACGCACTTCCGGCCTTCAATACCATTGACTGATTCAATGGACTTGTTCAATATTTTTGTTCCACTGATTCAACATTTCTGTTGCACAGCTTCAACATTTTTTTTTGTACAATTTCAATAATTTGCTTTCCGATCCCCTTTAGAACCCTCGACTTATTCGGCGGGCACCCCGTCGAAATAGTCGTCGACTTTCAGAGGCAAACACACCTCCTACCTCTAGCATCATCGACCGATTCGACGGTCACACCATCCAAATTTTGTTTTCACTGATTCAACATTCTTGTTCCATTGATTCAATATTTCTTTTCTGTAGTTTCAACAATTTGCCTTCCGATCACCTTTGGCACCGTCGACTGATTTGGTAGGCACAATGTTGAAATAGAAGTCACCTTCCAGAGTCAAGCACACCTCCTACCTTCGGCACCGTCGACTGATTTGATGGCCACACCTTCAACATTTTGTTTCCACTGATGCAACATGCCTGTTCCACCGATTCAAAATTTCTTCTGTGCAGTTTCAACAGTTTGGGTTCCGACCACCTTAGCACCATTGACTGATTTGACAGGCACCCTGTCAAAATAGTCGTTGCCTTCCAGAGGCAAACACACCTCCTACCTTCTACACGATCGACTGATTTGATGGACCTTCGACTGATTCGACGGGCAGCACATCGAATTAGTCATCGCCTTCCAGAGACGAGCGCACTGCTAGCCTTCAACACCATGAATTGATTCGATGGACCGTCGACTGATTCGATGGGCGCCCCGTCGAATTAGTCAGTGCTCCTGCATTTCTTGTAATCTCCTTTGCTTCTTCGCGGTCTTCTCTTCTATCTTGTTTGCCATCTTTTGAAAGTTCATGAATAAGTCAGCTTTTAAAAGTGTTTTGGATGCATCAAAATATGGCTAAGGACACTGTTCTTAAGAGATTGGATGACTTCAATTTGAATGTCCATCACTTGGATATTGATCAATTGAATATTTGGATGACTTCCAACATATCCTTGGGACGTAGAAATATCTACAAAAGTGCATCTTAACAAATACATTAGTCGTCGTGTCTGTGTTGTCAGTTGACCACCAAAAATCACAAACAATGGCGTAGAGCCATTTTCCATACAAGTCTCCTAAAATCAACAATTCACCAAAGCTTGTGAAAGTGATTAGTCATAAGCTGCTATCACTAAATTTGGTACTAGTTTCCTGCAGGTGTTGATAGTTAAATATGATACTCAAGGACCGTCAACAGTCACCCCTCTTTTTAATCAAATTTTGCTGTTCGCTGGGCCTGTAGAGGTAGCACTGGGTGGGATGCGGGCTGTGCTGCCCTGCAATGCGTGCATGAGTGGGCTGCTGCCCGTGTGGGCTTCGATGTGCTATACGCCGGCTGAAGTTTGGTTGAAATGGCCACGAAAAAGAATTTGAAGCTCAACTATAAGTCCTCGGAGGTGGGCAACAGGAGTAAAGGAAACCATAAATTAGTCCTGATTGATATTACCAGCGGAGACTAAAGGGATATGTCCGTTGGTAATACCAATCGGGACTAAATATTGTTAGGTTGTTTTGCCAAAACTGATTACCGTCTTTTGTTCTTTATGTATTATACTAATATATATTTAAGTTCTCATTTGCTATTTATGTATTAATTCTGCACATCATGGATTTATATATTTGGTAACAGTATATTCCACAACTTGATATATATATTTTATAACTCAACTTGGTGCATTCCCTCGCTCTAGGAGATGTCCACATCGGCAATAATATATAGATCGTCAGATCAGCCGATCTAACGACCAGAAATAATTCTAGAGGATTTGACCCCACATGTGGGATCCGCTGACATGGGTCCCACAAGTGCGCCCCACTGTGGGAACTGACGATATGTGGGCCCCACCATATGTGTGGCCCACAGGACCAATTATATTTGGGAGCCACTGTGGTTTACTAAAAAAACATATAAACTTTGATAAAATCAATTTCCAAATGGGTTCCACTATGGGACCCATGGGACACCGCGGCGTTGGCCCAATTGAGGACACACACGTGGGTCCCACCACCTGTGGGCCCTACAAAACCAATTGTATGTGAGACATTGCCAGGGGTCCCACAAGTGGGCCTCACTGTGGGGCCCATGGGAATCGACGATGTTTGTCCCACAAGTGCGCCCCACTATGGAATCACGAGAGCCACAAGTGGGTCCCAGCGTCTTTGGGCCCTTTCAGAACAGCCATGTGGGACCCGTTGACATGGGTCCCACAAATAGGCTCCATCGCGGGACCCATAGGACCCGGTAACATGGGCCCCACTGTCTATGAGCCTCATGAAACCATTTACATGTGGGCCCACTATTGTTTTCTAAATATAACATTGAACTTTGATCAAATCAATTCAGATTCTGCATATGTTGATTCCACATAAAACCTCCAAACTTTAGCGAAATCAGTATGCACTCCATGAAAAACAAATCCAAAAAAACCCTAAGACTTATGCGAAACAAACACCTTCAATGTGCATCAATAGCGGGTTAAATTGCCTCGCACATTTACACACTGCATATACTATAGTATTGACACATATTTCAATAGCCTACATCTCACACACATATATTTAACGATCCAAATCAAATTTTACCTAACCCACGACAAAACTTTAGAAGCTCTGATATACATATATACATCCATGACGGCTCTATCTGTGGCGCCAACGACACGGTATTTTTCTAGTTAGAACTAGTATATATATATACAATGTTACAAAATGACCTGTGTGAAATGAAAAACCATGATAAAGATAGGTAAGGAACTTCCTTAAAGGAAGGTGTCAATTTATCATCTGTGCAAGCCACACCGAAGCGCGGGGTGCTACCTAGTTTGTTGTAGTGTTGCTAGATGACAAGGCAGTTGAATTTCCATGAAACTTCAGAGGTCTTTCGCTGTACAAGTCACCGAACAGAAGTATATATACTTCGCGATTAAGTTTCTGAGCAACTTCCAGATGAGTTATAATTCATAAATGATTCTTGATTCTAAGATTCAGGACAAGAACAAGATAAGGATATGCGTAAGAGCATAAACTAACTTATTTGTTCGTTTCACAAGACCAGGACTAGCAGGTCCAAAAATTTTATTACTATTTTTTACGAAAGCAACATATATGGATGCTAGCCGTACGTTGGGGTAGCTCGAATATGTATGTGGTAATGGCTCCAATTCCTAGCTATCTTTGGGCATGAAGTCAAGACGTGCACTAGGCACGCAACCATCGTTTGCATGCCAATTTACACGTAACATGGATGATATGTATATTAGGAAGGCTATATCCGCATTAGTGAACATTTGCTTACGACATGAAATTTGGCCAGTAAGGATCTTCTCTCTCCATAGAGAATAATAATATAATAACTTAATTGGTCAAGTCTTGCCCGTTGCTAGTTGCTAGTACTCTAAAGCAGGGGGATTCCTTACTTGGCAAGGCAGCACCGCAGTATGCGGGAAAACACTTCGTGGAGTCATGGACGCGTACGACACGTATGGTACGTCTTGCACCGTGTGCGTCAAGTCTAAACCGACCGAACATATTCTCGATCATTTTTATGTCACATTCATTCGCACCAAGAACACTCGGCTACTACTGGTTGGCTCTATAAGTACATGCAGCAACTGCGCATAACATCGTTCCTCCCATGCTTGCGAGGATATATAACCGAGCTATACAGATACTTCAGTCGTCTATGCCACATATAGACAATTATATTGATAACATCGTTGTACGAATTTCGATAAAAATGAAACGTGCCAGGGAAGACGACATTGACGCGGAAGGCAACAGCAACCGCTACGAAGAAGAGGACGAGGGCGATCATCAGCGAGCGGCATGCAACGTCCTGCTCTCTCTGTCGTGCGGGCCATCCAACGCCAGCAGCAGCGAAGAATCTGCCGCAAGCACGGAGGCGCCACCGCGTAATAAGCGTCGTCACCATGGAAGGCGGGGACGGGAGGTGTTTGAGTGCCGGACGTGCGGGCGGGAATTCGCGACGTTCCAGGCTCTGGGCGGCCACCGGACCAGCCACTTCCGGCGCCCGGCCGCGAAGCTCCGGCCGAAATCACCAATGGTGGCCCACGAGTGCGCCACCTGTGGGCTTTCCTTCTCGACGGGCCAGGCCCTCGGTGGCCACATGAGGAGGCACCGCCGTGCTTTCACAGAGGAGGAGGATAGTGGCTATGTGGGCGTTACAGACGTCACCATGGAAGAACGCCCCAGCTCTGCCTCCTTGCAGCTTCTCAACCTGTTCATGTAGGTCATGCATGCTTCTTATTAATTGCATGGTCGAAACATGATATAATAAGTTCGTTGACCCATGCGATGTGTTAAGAAAAAAGTAGTTTTCTAGTATTACAGGTAATTTCTCCATTCATATGTTTTCGGATGATTTTCGTTTGAGGGTTTGTTCTTCATGTTTTAGCACAAATATTTCATGGTTTTCTTGGGGAATTCATCTATAGGTTCTTTGTGACCATATATCTCATAAAACCCCCAATAGAAATCCATGGATTCGGGTTGAATTTGAAGTTTTCCTCTCCTCTTTGTGTTCCTCTCGTTCGATAGTTTTTCGATTCCGCACAATTTAATTGACACGAGGAGTTGAGATTCTCATATCTATTTACCCTTTGCGTATTGCATCTACGTCTCAAGGTTTGGATCAATTCGATCGAATTTTGGGTGATTTTTCAGGGCTGTTTTCAGGCCAGTTACTAATTTGGTGGTGCTCCCCAGTTAGGACCGAATCAATTGGCGCTTCCTCAACTGATGGATGTTTTGCCTCACCGACTGGTTTGGTGGTGCCCAATCACTAGCACAGAACAAGTCGGGCCTCTGACCAAGTTGAGTCTTGTATTTTCATCTCTGTGCAGAGACCATCGCCTCATTCGGTGCTTCCCGGTTCACTCCAATAAATCAATCGGTGCTACTGGGTGTACAATGGTTTTGTGACCACTGATTGATTCGGCGTTGCTGCCTAGCAACCACTGAACCGTCGTGCCAATGGGTTTCACTGCTGCGTTTGTTTCGCCTAGAGTTTTGGTGCAATCACTTACGCTTGCTTTCCAAACTTAGTTCCAAGGGTTAATAGCGCTTGCTTGCTACGTGAGCTTGACTTAATTAGAAGAGAGGTTCTTGGATCCAATCTTTGGGACATATACCAAGTTTTTCATTGCGAAGAATTTTTATTAGCTCCTATTCAACCGCCCTTTGGCCGCCATCTCGGTCCCACACAAGTAAATCAATTATTTTTCTTTCTCCAATTAATTTGCAACTAATCTACTTTTCTGCCTTTAAGTTTTGATGTGTTTTATAGTGGTTGTGAAGTACCAAGAGGTACCTTTCCTATTTTGGTAAAGTAGCAGAAAGTACCGAGAGGTGTCTTTCCTATTGTGGTATACTCCCTCCGTCCCAAAAACCACAATTTTGACCATTAGCCAATTATATATAAAATAATGTTAATATTTATAATACATCATTAGTATCATTAGATAGATATTTGAATCTAGTTTTTTAATAAATTTATTCGAGATATAAATATTCATATATTTTCTACAAATCGAGTCAAAGTTGAGAAAGTATGACGTGCATGCATCCCAATGCAAGTCTAGGATGGGACGGAGGGAGTAGGTCTCACCTGTTTTGGTTCCTTTTTATAGGTACCTCTTACTCCCCTCCGTCCGCGAATATATGCAAGTCTAGGATTTCTCACGCAGACCAAGGAACAAGTAAAAAGACCATTGCACCCCTAGTACTAGTTACATTTGTCTCTCTGATGGTCTCTTGAAGTCTGGATGCTCCTGTCGTCGTCAGTCGCGGACAATAAAGGGCAGCTAAGGCAATGAGCATGGAAAACTCTAGACGTTTTTTTCTCTCTAGAACCACAACACGGGTCTCTATTGGTGATCTTTTTATGAATCCAAGGCATGTGGGTCCTATACTAAGCTGTCATAGCAAGCTATAGTTGCTTGTTTTATTGGAAAAAATTCAAACCTTACAATTGCTTATTTTCATGGACGGAGGGAGTATGTCTCAATCATCAATTTCAGTCTGATGACCATCCTCATTTACTTGAACCATTGTAAAATTCCTCCTTACTCAAGGGCTCGTGTCAAAGTGTTTTATTATTTTTTGGGGATATGCAGGTTAGAAAAGGCTACGGTATGCTGCATCGGGGCATGTAGACTTATTTCAGGAAATTTTTTACACAATTGGTATTGTTGATGGCTCATCTTCTTGTGCTCCAGCTGGTGAAGCACTTGGATGTGCTGTTGGACAGAGTATCGAGGAAGGGGCTCTTGGACAGGGTTTTGGGCAAAGAGATGTTGGACAGGCTGAAATAGTTGGAGTTGGAGTTCGAGTTGCAGAAGATGTTGCTGAAACATATGCAGCACCGAGTTCGATTGCAAACAATTAATATATCAAACTAATATAAAGCTCATGAAGAGTGGTAGCACTAGTATTGCTAATAGCCCAACTAACTGTGCAATTGCAAACAAGGTTATGCAATGTAAATAGGAGCAAACTCCATTAAGTGATGTCGGGCAACACAATTCATGGCTACCCATTTATTGGTGAAAGTTGAATACTGTGACATGTTGTAGACTTTACTACCAACGAGGCAAGGCTACTTTAGTTGCAAAAGTGTTACAACAAGAAATGGTTGCTATAGACTTAAATACTTTAGTGATTATAATTCATCTTTTTCTTATTACTAGCGTAATGCCCGTGCTAATGTTACGGGGGAAGTTGTGATGCAAATAAATCAAACAGAATGAGTATATATTTGAAACATATTTCAGCATGTAATTTCCTTTTACGAGTGTGATTGCAGACATTTGTGCTGCAAAGTGTGTAATAACTGGCTGTAGCCTCTTGTGATGTGAGGTCAAAGCTGGGTACTCTTTTCTCATTATCTAAAAAAATTTGAAACATATTTAATACTTTTCAAACACGATTTTCTTTGCAATTTTAATCATATATCGTTTTCTTTGAAAAAGGAAAAGAGAATATGGCATCTGACATGAATTTAAAATCCAAACTAAAGAAAGAAAGATAAAAGGCTATATACTTGTAGACCATCCACAGACCCACATAACTGCATTTAGTCATCCTCATAGGGCAAAAGTCATTTAATTACTTGCAGAACATTCCCGTCCTCTATACCAGCATGAATCAAAACACAGCCAATTTTTATGCTGGTGTGCACTGAATCTTCTTGATAATACATCATCTTGACATATATCTTTGACAACTGTCCATAAAACCTGCTCAACATAAACTACATGGTTACAACATTGTGCAAATATGGCATTGATTATAAAATTATTTCTTAGATACAAATTTACATCTAAAATAGACACAACTTGCACTCAAACCTAGGAAGGAAGAACGATACATGATAAAATGTGAAATATAAATAGAAAATAATTTTATATAAGAAAAAAAGAAATTAGTAATACCTGAAATTATATTTTCAAGAGGTGAGCTTTTCACGACACCATTTCTAAGTGTAGAACCTTTCTCGCTTAACAGTTTTGTTTATTTCCTCCATGCTGCATAGGATATACACCTAAATGTACACCAAGTGAAAGCATCCAAGAGACAGAGAGGGAGAGGGGGAGGGAGGGAGAGGCAACGTGGCAGCTACATGGCAGAACCGCCGACATGTCGCAGCATAAACCAGGTTATTTAGGTATCGGACGAATGTGATAGCTGAGGGTTGAAAATCAAACTTATCCCTTTTTATTTTTATGAGCCGCCTGAGCATAGACCGTGGGCATGTAGCTGCCTCTGGGTGCTTCTTATCCATTTTAAGAAAGATAGAAAAGTGACCCAATTATCAAAAAGCAGCCCAGACTAAAAGATTATTTCTTTCAATATTTTCAACATTTTGGTAGAACCGATTCAAAAAATATTGTGAATATGTTCAACATTTGAACTCTAAATCTTGAAATAGCACATATTGAATGTTGTGACTGGGAGACAGAAATGTTGATACAGAGTAAACGAAATGTTGAACGAGGAACGGCGAGGTGGACCCCTCTTCTCCGGCGAGATTCTCCAAGGAGTTTATTCTCGGTGCTGGCAATGCAGGCAGCGGCAACAGGCGAGCAAAGTGGAGTGACAACACATGGGGTGGCCGTTGGTGAAGCAAAGTAGCACAACGACCGAGCAAGGTAGTGTCGCGGCAGCGCTTGGCAGCGCGACACGACTTGGCTCGGGGGCAGTTGATGTGGCGGCGCGAAGAAAGCAACAGAGGCACCGAGCAGACAGCGGCGCGGATGGAAACAGCACCGAACAGGCGGCGGCGGCGGCAGCCAGTGCGACACGGCTTGGGGGGCGGACGCCGCGGCGGCAGGCAAGGAGACAGAAAATTGGTTGTATGAATCTCAAACATTGGAATGTGTGGAAGCCCAAATCTACCGGAAGATGGATATGACGGACCACTTCATATAGTTGGATAGATCATGTCTACCCCCTTATCAGAATTATAAAATTTGAGAAACAAATTTCATTGTGTTGTGCTTTTGTACAAAGATGTTTTTGATTTGTCATACATAAAACTTCCCCAATTTGGAATTTTCACAAGGAGGCAACTACTCATCGTGGAACTAGGCCCACGGGGAGGAGGGCCTATGATATCTCTCGCCCAACTGCCTGGCCTGGCCTGGCCTGGCCCACACGGATGAGGTCTCTTCTACATATAGTTCACATGGAACCCTCCTCTCCACACTTCCTCGCTCGTCAAATCATCTTCCTCTCGCTTCGCCTCCCACGAGCGCTGTGCAATCTTCCTCACGCGGGCCCGAGTGCAGTCCCCACCGACCACCACCTCCAGCAGCCGTCGGCGTCACGCCGCCCCCTCGTACCCCGCCCTCCACTATCAGCTCCACCATGTCTCCATTGGCCTTCTTCAACACTCGCTGCCCACTGTCCTGCCCATAATACATCTAGTATCGGTTGCTGTATAACCGGTATTAATGTGCCATTTGTACCGTTTAGTACGTACTAAATGTTGTTAGTACGTACTGTTTGACGGCTCCAGCTGGTACGAGACATATTGGTTGGTGAGCTCCATTAGTATCAGCTGGAGCCGCCAACCGGTATTAATGTTCACCCTATAAAATGCTCTTTTTCCTCCCCAAGCTGATAGCCACCTCATTTTCCACCCCAACCGAGAACAAGCTATTCTAGACTACCATGGCGCTCAAGGGAGGTGCTGCCCATTTCTTAAATAATTTGTGGGAATTTTAGCTTACGTTACTCCCTTCTTCTTTTGATACTTGATTAATTCACTCCCTAGACTAGACTTCCACTCTAATTTGCCTAGGTGGCACAATTTTGATTGTGAGTCAAATTATATTTCGCTACCAACTAATCTTTTGACACGGACAATGGAGCGGATAGCTGAGCTTACCTTGAGCCACTGCACGCTCGCCTTGTGTCTTGTTTGTTGTTGCTGCCTGCGCGCCTAATCGGTCGTGTGCCACCTAGTACATGTTGGATAATTATCTGTAATAGGCCATATTTTAATTCTAAAGGTTATAATTAGATTCACAAATATTTGTATGACTGTAGTGAGTGAAACAATCCATGTGCACGTGTTCAGATTTAACACAGATTTAAATAAGAACACAAATAAAATAAAAAGGATAGCAGTTCAGACATCCAAATATACCCCGGCGGGACCTTTGCCGGAGGCATCGGTTGCGTCGTTACCAGCTGGAGCAATACCATCCGAACTCATAGTGTTCCTCGACTGGCCTTGCTCGAAGGAGTCGTACAGATTTGATACAGGAAGATCCGTTGATGCAGTGCAGTCCGTGCGCCGGAGTCCTACAGGAAGGAGACGCGGCGAGGTGTAGTCGTTCGACGGCGGCGGAGTGTCCAGGACGGTGAACCGTACGCCGGTGAAGACGCAGCGGTTCTGGGCGAGCAGTCGTGTGAAGACGCTCCCCAGAAACCTGATTGCCCCGGTATCCCGAGCAGGATCTCGAAGAGGCAACGGTGTCGGAGGTACCTGCTCTCGCTGGTGATGTGCGCGCAGCGCCGGCGATGGGGAAGCGAACTAGCAGCAGAGGAGGAGGAGAAGTAGTCTCAGATCTGAATCTCGAAGGAGAGGATGACCCTGTTTATATGGCCCTCGGAGGGAGACAAGAGGATGAACCTAGACGGGAGAGAATCAGGAAGGCTCAATTATGGTATCATTGATTGCCATAATCAGCCCTTCCAATTACCACGTCTTCAATTGCCATAACCAGCAAAAGACAAGTCGGGCTCGGCTCGGCACGGCACGGCACGTCACGTCACGCCTCGCCACGCCACACCACGGACACGGCCTAGCGAACGAGCGCGCGCGCGTGTGGCTCGCCAATCTCCCCTTACGGGCTTCACAAGAGGTGCACCAAAGGTTGACCCTTTACGTCGGTTAAGATTCTTTTCCACTACCAATATGGTTTCAACCATAATAACTATAATATTAAAAGTAGGCTATATAATCCTTTTAGAATAAATAAAATAATGGGCCGGGCCCAGATATTCTAACAATCCTCACCAAGGATTCTAAGCCGTACTTGAAATGTTCTCAGATCCTCTTTGATATACCAATATTTGATGGAGACTGTTAAGTTGAACTTCCATCTAGAACTGGGGCTACATTTGTTCACAACTGAACAATGGACTATTCCTTGAATTGCTAGTTTTGTGTAAACAAGTTTCATCAGAGCTCTACACTGATACTAGGCTGCAGGAGCATCCCCGCTGTTTTAGAGCTTATGGGTCATACTCCATGCCTTTCATGAGTTTCTAGAGAGGACCCAAATCTCATAGACTATGACCAGTAGTCAGGCTCATATATGTGTGTTCCTTAAAGATGTCCTATAGGACAACATCTCTATTTCAATGAAGCAACTGCCTTGTTCCATGAAACCACTTTGAACACATTAAGGTATAAACCATCCTACCTTACAGGTTTGAAGAGAAATGCATCTTCTCATGGAATGAGCCTTTATTAAAGGTTCTCTTCTCTCAGTTACACTATAGCTTGTTGCACCACCCTGCTTCATGGGATCTCCGATCACACAAAATAGGTTTCAACCATAGAGTAACTCACGTGGGTCTCAAGACCAATTCCAAAGATGCATATTCTATCACATTACGTGAAAGACCCTTTGTGAATTGATCTGCCAGGTTCTTAGCCGTCTGAATATAATCTAAGGCTATAACTTCGGAGTTTCTCAGTTTCCTGACAGACTTTAACCGCCTTTTCACATGCCTGGATGACTTCATGTTGTCCTTAGAGATGTTCACCTTGATAATCACAGTTTGATTATCACAGTTCATCAGAATTGTCGGTATCGGTTTTTCAACTATCGGCAAGTCCGTAAGGAGTTCACGATGCCATTCGGCCTCAACCGTGGCGGTATCCAATGCTGTGAGTTCTACTTCCATTGTTGACCTCGTTAAGATGGTCCGCTTGCAAGACTTCTAGGAAACAGCGCCACCTCCGAGTGTGAACACATAACCACTCATGGCCTTGAGCTCACCAGCATCTAATATCCTATTGGAATCACTATACCCTTCTAGAACCTTAAGGTCCCCGGTATAATGAATTCCATAGTCCATTGTCCCTACTAGGTAGCGGATTACTCTTTCAAGAGCTCTCCAATGATCATCGCCCTGGTTTGAAACAAACCGGCTCAATTTGCTCACAGCATAAGCGATGTCAGGCCTCGTAGTGCTGGCTGGATACATCAATGAACCAATTATTTGAGAGTATCTCAGTTGATCTCTCGTTATCCTTTATTCTTCTTCAATATTAGACTGGCATCATAAGGAGTTGTGACAGACGTGTAATCGTTGTAACCAAAGCGACTCAACATCTTCTCCACGTAGTGAGTCTGTGACAGAGTAACCCCACCATTTCCATCATTTACCAGATTGATATTGAGGATAACATCGGCCTCTCCCAGATCTTTCATCTCAAAGCTCTGAGAGAAAAATTCCTTGACTTCCTTAATCACATTAAGGTTAGTCCCGAAGATTAGTATGTCATCCACATACAGACACAAAATCACTCCATCACCTCCACCAAAGCGATAGTACACACATTTGTCGGCTTCGTTTGAAACAAAACCAACAGAGGTTAGAGTTCTATCAAACTTCTCATGCCACTGCTTAGGTGCTTGCTTGAGACCATACAGAGACTTTAACAGCTTGCATACTTTTCCCTCTTGACCATTTGCCACAAACCCATCAGGCTGATCCATATAGATCTCCTCTTCCAACTCCCCATCTAGGAAAGCTGTCTTCACGTCCATTTGATGATCAAGAAGCCCATAGGAGGCTGCCAGTGAGAGTAGCACTCGGATAGTGTTCAATCGAGCAACAAGTGAGTAAGTGTCAAAGTAGTCCTCTCCTTCTTTCTGGGTATAACCCTTGGCCACTAGCCTAGCCTTATATTTGTCAATAGTACCATCAGGCCTAAGCTTTTTCTTGAACACCCATTTGCAGCCCACAGGCTTGCATCCATAGGGGCGATCAACAACCTCCCAGGTACCATTAGTCATGATAGAGTTCATTCATTTGTGACCGCTTCCTTCTAATAGTCAGCGTCAGGAGTTGAATATGCCTCTTTAAAGGTCCTAGGCGTGTCATCCACGAGGTATACAATGAAATCATCACCAAAAGTCTTTGTAGTCTTCGGTCTCTTGCACTTTCTGGGAGCTTCATTGTTATCCTCCTTAGGATGTCTCACATGAGAAAATTCATCGTGTACAATCAGTTCGGCGAAGATATCATCCTCGATAATCTCTAGCCTGGATGAACTTGTTCCATCTTTCATTGGGAAAATGTTCTCAAAGAACGTAGCATCTCTGGTCTCAAAAATTGTACCGACCGCCATGTCAGGTACTCCAGAGTTCACTACCAAAAATCTATAACCAACACTAATGAATAGCATAACCAAGGAAAACACAATCTACAGTTTTAGGTCTAAGTTTGTGCTTCTTGTTGATAGGCACACTTACTTTGGCCAAACAACCCCAGGTACGCAAATAAGAAAGCGTTAGCCTTTTCTTTTCCCATTCCTCGAATGGTGTCTTTTCTTTATTCTTTGGAGGTACACGGTTTAGGACATGACATGCTGTCAATATAGCCTCACCCCACCATTCCTTGGAAAGTCCCAATATATCCAACATGGCGTTAACCAAGTCAGTCAAGGTTTGGTTCTTTCGTTCGGCAACCCCGTTTGACTGGGGCAAATAGGGAGGCATCCTATCATGAATCAGACCGTGTTCTTCGTAGAATAAATCAAAAGACTTTGAAAAATATTCCCACCACGATCCGACCTAATTCTTTTGATTTTCCTCTCGAGTTGGTTTTCTACTTCAGCGTTATAGATTTTAAAGTAGTGAAGAGCTTCACCTTTAGTTTCCAACAGGTAAATGTAATAATATCTAATACTATCATCGATAAGTGTCATGAAATATTTCTTTCCACCTTTTGTCAATACCCCATTCATCTCACAAAGATCAGAATAAATTAATTCTAGAGGCGCCAAGTCCCTCGCTTCAGCAACCACGTGTGGCTTGCGAGTCTGTTTTGAACCAACACATGCAAGGCACTTAGAATTCTTGGCAAAGGTAAACTTTGGAATTAAACTCAGATTTGCAAGTCGTGACATACAACCAAAATTAACGTGACAATGCCTCGAATGCCAAACACTAGATTCATCAATGTTAACAATATTGTTCACTACTTTATTACACCCATCATCAAGAGAAAAGAGGAACAAACTTCCGCTATCATAACCCTTACCAACAAAGGTTCTAAACTTTGACACAATACATTTATTTGACTCGAAGACTAATTTAAAACCATCTCTACAAAGTAGAGAGCCGCTGACTAGATTCTTCTTGATAGTAGGGACATGCTGCACGTTCTTCAGCTGCATGATCTTTCCCGAAGTAAACATCAGATTGACCGTACCAACACCAAGTACACGCACATGAGCTCCGTTCCCCATCAGCAAGGAGGTAGCCCCCCGACTTGGTATGAAGAAAACAAGAAAATGTCAGCACATACATGAATATTAGCACCAGTATCTACCCACCACTCGGGTGTACACATAACTGAAAGAACTGTAGGTAAATAATTACCGTACCCCGATGATCCTCTAGGCTCGCTAATGACCATGTTGGCAGACTTGCCTCCTTTGTTTTGAGGACACTTTCCAGCAAAGCGATCCTCACTCCCGCACATGTAGCAGGCTTCTTGAAACCGGTGGTTTGTTTAGCCTTCCTGGGATTCTGTGGCAGGAGGTTTCTTGCCTTTGCCCTTGTTGTTGGTGCGAGCATTAATGTTTTTCTGAACAAAGTTCGCGCTTGCACCAACAAGTGTCCCCTTGTTGCGTATGTCCTTTACTCCCGCCTTTTCCTCCACATCAAGAGTGCCAATGAGTCCATGAATCGTGAACTCCTGCCTCCTGTGCTTCAGAGAAGTAGCAAAATCCCTCCAAGAAGGTGGCAGCTTGGAGACGTTACCTCCGGCCACAAACTTGTCGGGCAGCACACAAAGGTTCTCTTTGTTGCAACAGCCGAGGTCTTTTGCCAGCACATGCAACTCATTAGCTTGTTCCACCACAGGACGGTCTTCCACCATCCTGTAGTCTAGAAACTGTTCCATGAGATACAACTCACTGCCAGCATCAGATTTAACACAGATTTAAATAAGAACACAAATAAAATAAAGGATAGCAGTTCGGACAACGAAATGTGCCCCGAGGCGGGACCTTTGCCGGAGGCATCGGTTGCATCGTTACCAGCTGGAGGAATACCATCCGAACTCATGGTGTTCCTCGACTGGCCTTGCTCGAAGGAGTCGTACAGATTTGATGCAGGAAAATCCGTTGATGCTGTGCAGTCCATGCGCCGGAGTCGTACAGGAAGGAGACGCGGCGCGATGTAGTCATTCGACGGCGGCGGAGTGTCCAGGACGGTGAACCGTACGCCGGTGAAGATGCAGCGGTTCTGGGCGAGCAGTCGCGTGAAGACGCTCGCCAGAAACCTGATTGCACCGGTATCCCAAGCAGGATCTCGAATAGGCAACGGTGTCGGAGACACCTGCTCTCGCTGGTGATGTGCGCGCAGCTCCGGCGATGGGGAAGCGAAGTAGCAGCAGAGGAGGAGGAGAAGTAGTCTCAGATCTGAATCTCGAAGGAGAGGATGGGCCTGTTTATATAGCCCTCGGAGGGAGACGGGAGGATGAACCTGAACGGGAGAGAATCGGGAAGGCCCTCCCGCACGCAAGTCGGGCTCGGGCTCGGGCACGTCACGGCCACGGCCACGGTGAGGCGAGCGAGCGCGCGCGTGTGGCTCGCCGATCTCCCCTTACGGGCTTCACAAGAGGTGCACTAAAGGTTGACCCTTTAAGTCGGTTGAGATTCTTTTCCACTACCAATATGATTTTAACCATAATAACTATAACATTAAAACTAGGCTATAATCCTTTTAGAATAAATAGAATAATGGGCCGGCCCAAATATTCTAACAGTACATCATGGCACACCACATTGTTTATATGCATGCTCATCACCACTACGCTTGCAGGCTGTTCCAGCCATATTTTTTTCGTTATGAACCAACGCAAACGCAATTCAGCACACCACTACGCTTGCGTGTTGCAGAGAATGGCGGATTACACTTCCATCATACTGAAGTCTGAACATAGTCTGCACACGAATAAAAAAAATTTGGCAGGATGAGGCTTCTCAATTGCGGCATGAAAACTAACCCACAACGAACCACCGATCACATGCGTTCCAAATGGTCAAACAGTTCCTACGTACACTACAGCGAATGAATAGGCTGACAATACTTTCAAAAATAAAATGAATAGGCTGACAACTGCAGCCAGAGGTCCACACTCCACAGTCGCGCGACCTAGAGTTGGGAGCGAGGTGGGGGCTGATTTTGGCAGTAAAACTGTTCTTGCCGGCTCAACTTGGCTTTGCATGCATTGTTGGAAATATAGGCAATTGTAAGTTTAATTTCCGAACTAGATTAAACATGACGATAAACAATCCTAGCATGTAATTCTCTAACAGACTAGGCAGTACGAACAACATAGTCATGACATCAGAAAACATAATTAAAACACAATGTACGTACTGAGGAATTACCGTAGGAAAGATGAACGGCGCAGTCGGAACTACGACGGTTCTATGGACGGAGCGCAGCAGACGATGTTGCAGACGATGTTGCAGACGACGGTACGCAGCAGCACCAGACTTGGACGGAGGACGAGCCATGGTGAAGACGTTTTGAGCAGTCGCGCGTAGCGCTTCCCAAAAACCTTATTCGCCCTCTCCCGGTGCAGGATCTCAAAGACGACTGGTTCCGGAGACTTGCTCTCCCGTTCGCCGGTGCACGCCGGCGCTCGGAATGGAGTAGACTATGATGGCAACGCAGCAATGAGAAGTAGCAAAACCCTAACTTGTATAGACTTTATTAGGGACTCCCTAACCTAGGGGATTCCCATATAGAGTCTATGGTGCACTTCTTCCATGAGGGAGGTGGTCTCTATTTATTGAGAGGAAAACCCCCACACCCTCATCTATTAGCAATTTGGGACTAATAGATGACGTACCCCCTCAAGTGCTAATGGGCTTTTGAGATTTACTTAGGATTATTCATATGGGCCAAGCCCAATAATCTAACAATCCCCCACCAGATCTCAAATTCCCATATAGAGATTTTGCTTGTTTCTCACTATTGTTTATATACAAGTATTTCGGCAAGGACTGTTAAGTTGAACTCTCGCCTAGAACTTCAAGCTACACTCATCCACAACTTGAACAATGGACTACGCCTTGAATTGCAAGTTTTGTGCAGATAAGTTTCACTCAAAAACCAAACCAGTACTTGGCTACCTGTAGCCTACACTGCGGATGGAGCATATACGTCATACTCCTTGGTCTCTTCTTGAGCTTACTAAAGATCACCCAAATCTCATAGACTGCGACGTTTTACAATCGGGCTCATATAGATGTGTTCTTTCAAGAATGTTCTGTAGGACAACATCTTCGCTTAATCAAGACAATAGAAACACATTAAAGCATATCGCTAACCTGCCTTACAGCATTTGAGAGTACTGCATCTTCACTCAGAGAGGGTCTAGTAATTGCTCTCCTCAGTCAACCAGCAGCTTGTTTTTCCCAGGTCCTAATTCACGGGATCTCCGATCACATAGGTTGGGTTACTACTGTGGCAACTTACGCGGGTCTCATACCCATCTCCCTCGATGCATTTTCTATCACATTCCGTGATAAACCTTTTGTAAAAGGATCTGCCAGGTTTTTGTCAGTTTGAATATAAGTCACACTTATTACTCCGGAGTTTCTCAACTTCCTGACAGACTTCAATCGTCTTTTGACATGTCTTGATGACTTCGCATTATCCTTAGCACTGTTCACTTTGACTATCATCGTTTGATTGTCACAGTTCTTAAGGATAGCCAGTACTGGTTTTTCAACCACAGGCAAGTCCATCAAAAGCTCACGCAGCCACTCAGCCTCAACGGTGGCTGTGTCTAAAGCGGTTAGTTCCGCTTCCATGGTTGACCTCGTCAAAATGGTCTGTTTGCAAGACCTCCATGATATAGCACCGCCTCCAAGGGTAAACACATACCCACTTGTGGCGTAAAGCTCATCAGCATCAGAAATCCAGTTCGAGTCACTATATCCCTCCAGCACAGCAGGGTGCCCAGAATAGTGAATCCCATAACTCATAGTACCTACTAGATAGCGCATAACCCTTTCAAGTGCATGCCAATTATCTGAACCCGGGTTTGACATGAACCTGCTCAATTTGCTCACAGCAAAAGCTATGTCGGGTCTTGTTGCACTAGCTAAATACATGAGTGAACCAATAATCTGAGAATATCTTAGGTGGTCTTTGGCTACCTTCTTGTTCTTTCTGAGCATCACACTGGGATCATAAGGCGTTGGAGAAGGCTTACTGTCTATGTAGCCAAACCGGTTCAAGACCTTCTCCACATAATGAGATTGCGAAAGAGTAATCCCATTACCTTCCTTAATGAGCTTAATGTTAAGTATAACATCAGCCTCTCCCAGATCTTTCATATCAAAACTCTTTGATAGAAAAGACTTGACCTCATTGATCATATCAATATTTGTGCAAAAAATCAGTATGTCGTCCACATACAAGCATAATATAACCCCTCCACCCCCACCATAGCGATAGTACACACATCTATCAGCCTCGTTAATAGCAAAGCCCGCAGAAGTTAGTGTTCTGTCAAACTTCTCGTGCCACTGCTTAGGTGCTTCTTTCAGGCCATACAAAGACTTCACCAGCTTACACACCTTGTTCTCTTGACCCTTCACCAGAAACCCATCAGGCTGATCCATATAAATTTCCTCATCCAACTCTCCATTCAGGAAAGCTGTCTTTACATCCATCTGATGGATGATAAGACCATATGAGACAGCCAAGGACAGTAATGCTCGAATCGTGGTCAGTCTAGCAACAGGTGAATAAGTATCAAAGAAATCTTTGCCTTCTTTTTGTGTGTAACCTTTTGCCACAAGTCGTGCCTTGTACTTATCAATAGTACCATCTGGCCTAAGCTTCTTCTTGAACACCCATTTACAACCCACTGGTTTACACCCGTAGGGTCGTTTAGTGAGCTCCCATGTTCCATTAGAAAGAATCGAGTCCATCTCGCTCTGAACAGCTTCTTTCCAATCATCAGCATCTGGAGATGCATATGCCTCAGCTATAGACGTGGGGGTATTATCCACAAGGTACATAGTGAAATTATCACCAAAGGATTTAGCAACCCTCCGTCTCTTGCTCCTTCTAGGAGCTTCACTATCATCCTTCTCTAGGATATTCTCATTCTCAATAGGTTGTTCAAACAACTCAAAAGATGCAACTGGTATAGGAGTTATCTCAGTAGAAAATCTAGAAATGCTATGCATATCTTGTGCAGGAAATATATTCTCAAAAAATGTTGCATCACGAGATTCCATAATAGTATCAACATTCATATCAGGTACCTCAGATTTAACCACTAAAAACCTATAAGCAATGCTCCTCTGAGCATATCCTAGAAAGATACAATCCACTGTCTTAGGTCCCAACTTACGCTTCTTAGGAATAGGCACATTTACTTTTGCCAAACATCCCCATGTGCGTAAATAAGAAAGTGATGGTTTTCTTCCATTCCATAACTCATACGGAGTTTGATCTTTATTCTTGTTAGGAATTCTATTCAGGACATGACACGAAGTCAATACAGCCTCCCCCCACCATGCCTTTGATAAACCAGCAGTGTCTAACATGGAGTTAACCAAGTTAGTCAACGTGCGGTTTTTCCTCTCAGCAACCCCGTTAGACTCCGGTGAATAGGGAGGTGTCCTCTCATGAATAATGCCATATTCCTCACAGAATTCATCAAACACTTTAGGAAAATATTCTCCACCACGATCAGACCTTAAACGCTTGATCTTTCTCTCTAGTTGATTCTCAACTTCGGCCTTATAGATTTTAAAGTAGTCTAACGCTTCATCTTTAGTTTGCAACAAATAAACATAGCAAAATCTAGTCGCATCATCTATTAACGTCATGAAGTATCTCTTTCCACCCTTTGTCAACACACCATTCATCTCGCAAAGATCAGAATGTATGAGTTCTAATGGTGCCAAGTGTCTCTCCTCAGCTACCTTGTGAGGCTTCCGAGGTTGTTTCGATTGCACACAACTATGGCACTTAGAACCTTTGGCAGTGGTGAAATTCGGAATTAAACACATGCTGGAAAGCCGAGACATCAAACCAAAATTCACATGACATAAACGTGAATGCCAAATGCTCGCATCATCACTAATATTGCCACAAATATGGTTCACGGACTTATTACAAAAATCAGCAAGAGAAAAGCGGAACAAGCCTCCGCAATCATAGCCTTTACCAACGAATTGTCCATGTTTCGACACGACAAATTTATTGGACTCTAACACTACTTTAAACCCGTCCTTGATCAGGACCGACCCGCTCACAAGATTCTTATTGATAGTGGGGACATGCTGCACGTTCTTCAGCTGCACGATCTTTCCCGAAGTAAACTTCAGACCGACCATGCCAACACCATGAACAGAAGCATGTGACCCATTGCCCATCAGCACGGAAGAATCCCGGACAGCCTGGTAAGAAGAAAACATGGATATGTCAGCACACACATGAACATTAGCACCCGTATCAAGCCACCAACTCGTGGATTGAAAAACTGAAAGTACGGTAGGTAAATTACCATACCCATCAGTATTGCCAATGTTCACCATGTTGACATCCTTGGGCTTCTTAGCTTTGTTTCCCTTGCGGTCTGCACGATCTGGACAATCCTTGGAGAAGTGTCCCAGCTCACCACAAGTAAAACACTTCAGCTCAGCCTTGTTCTTCTTCTTCTTGAAGGTAGTAGTCTTCATGGGCTTGTTTTTCCCCTTGTTGTTGTTGTTCTTGCCTGCACGCGAGAACTTCTGGACCATGTTGGCGTTGGACTGACCTTGATCTTCCTTCTCAGTAGCATCCTTCTTCTGAGCCTTCTCTTCAACATCAAGAGATGCTATCAGGTTTTCAACTGATATTTCCTGTCTCTTGTGTTTCAGAGTTGTGGCGAAGCTCCTCCACGAGGAAGGCAGCTTTGCAATAATGCATCTAGCCACAAACTTGTCGGGAATAGGACACTTAAGGAGATCAAGATCCTTGACAATGCACTGCACCTCATGTGCCTGTTCCACTACAGAACGGTTGTTAACCATCCTGTAGTCATGGAAGCTCTCCATGAGGTATAGCTCATTGCCTGCGTCTGTTGCATCATACTTAGCAACCAGAGCATCCCACAGGGCCTTCGCATATGTCTCTTCTATGTAAACACGGACCAGCCCGTCACATAGATTGCTCATGATACATCCCACGAAGAGATTATTGGCATCGTCGAACTTTTTCTGCTCTTCAGCAGTTAGTTCGCCCTCTGGCTTGCCAAGTCTCGTCTCCCAGATGTGCATAGCAGTAAACCAGAGGCGAACCTTGGATTTCCAGATCTTAAAGTTCACACCAGAAAACTTTTTTGGCCTCAGTGACTCAGCGAAACCAGCCATCGATAAATCAACAGATTGCCTATTATAAGGTTTTTGGATTGTTGGAAATATAGGCAATTGTAAGTTTAATTTCCGAACTAGATTAAACATGACGATAAACAATCCTAGCATGCAATTCTCTAACAGACTAGGCAGTACGAACAACATAGTCATGACATCAGAAAACATGATTAAAACACAATGTACGTACTGAGGAATTACCGTAGGAAAGATGAACGGCGCAGTCGAAACTACGACGGTTCTACGGACGGAGCGCAGCAGACGATGTTGCAGACGACGGTACGCAACAGCACCAGACTTGGACGGAGGACGAGCCGTGGTGAAGACGTTTTGAGCAGTCGCGCGTAGCGCTTCCCAAAAACCTTATTCGCCCTCTCCCGGTGCAGGATCTCAAAGACGACTGGTTCCGGAGACCTGCTCTCCCGTTCGCCGGTGCACGCCGGCGCTCGGAATGGAGTAGACTATGATGGCATCGCAGCAATGAGAAGTAGCAAAACCCTAACTTGTATAGACTTTATTAGGGACTCCCTAACCTAGGGGATTCCCATATAGAGTCTATGGTGCACTTCTTCCATGAGGGAGGTGGTCTCTATTTATTGGGAGTTAAACCCCCACACCCTCATCTATTAGCAATTTGGGACTAATAGATGACGTACTCCCTCAAGTGCTAATGGACTTTTGAGATTTACTTAGGATTATTCATATGGGCCAAGCCCAATAATCTAACATGCATGTCCACGTAAGCAAAGTAACTGGAATCTAAACATGATTTGACTCAGTCAAAACCATGCCGTGTCAGCAAATCAGGGTGGACAACTGACATAAGTGGTAAATTGAGCAGGTATCAAAAGTAGGAGGGAGTAATTAAGTCAACATTTTGGTAAGGAGTTAGATGAACAAAGTGAATAGGTGAGGATAGCAAAATAAACTTTTTCCCGTGTTCAATAGGTTAGGAATTTATTCATCCATTCAATTTGTAAAATTATTAGCTGATGCAATACGGTAAGTTCAGTGGCGGAGCCACCGGTACGAAGAGCCGGCCGCCATACCTGCCTACCATGGTCGCTTGAGCATGTTTTAGAATTTTTGGGCCATTAGAAAATTGGGCCCTCAGCCCATCCCCCACCGCACAAGCCCACACTTGGAAGCATGTAAAGAGACAGATCGTATTTTGGAAAGATAATCGTCAAAACCAAACATTTAGATTTGATTCAAAATTTAGGTTCACTAAAAAATATATTATTAGGGGTAGATTAGACCAAATAAAATGGTTTAGTGAGATAAAATAAGCCAAAATTTTGTTTAGGAGTTAAATTCACAAATTGGCTAGATAGGGAAAGTAAAATGGACTTATACTAATGGGTTTTTAATAGAAAAATAAGTAGTAGCACCATAGGTCCGCAACTATATAAGTCTTTGAATGTTCCATTCAATCAATTATTAAAAGACACAAATCCCCTTCTCCAATCTAAAGCTCCGAAACCCTGACCCAAACCATATATCGCCTGATTTGACACCATGATCGGAGGTGGTCGTCGATCTGAGAAATAATCATATCCAATTTTCTACCTTTTTCTTCTTCTGATGTACTCTCCGCTTCTCAATCGAGGGGCTCTCGAGTTCTCGCTATATGAAGTGCCCTGTCGATTTAAAATTTGTATCTAGCCAAATAGTCACGGGTCGTGCATAGCACCCGGGCCAGAGCAAGAAAATATACATAAATTGATAAGGGTGCGCAGGCACCAGAGTGCATCACATTTTGTCGTAATAAGGAAATTTCCACTGTCGTTCATTTTGTTTTTTTTGTACCACTGTCGTTTTAATTTTGATTGTAGCTTCGCACCCTGTATGCATTTGTTGCGTCCTTTCATCGATTTGGTGCCTTGGACAGTTGGACGTCGAAAAACCGAAGGAAAAAAAAAAGTCTATATCACCCTCCACCTATGGAGGGTGGACTATATAATCCCCAACTTATAAAACGGTCTACGTTAGTCCCTGAACTTCTCAAAACCGATCAAATTACTCCATGAACCAATTTTAAAAAATTATAGTAATTCACATCAAATTATGTTGAACTCCAAATGAGTAGATATACACACTGAACATGTAATATGTTATGTTTTAGTACATTTTTTCCATAATATTGTGAAAAAAATGTACTAAAACATACCATGTTACATGTTAAGTGTGTATATCTACTCACTCATTTGGAGTCCAACACAATTGGATTTTCTATTTTATGATTTTTCTATGATTTACTATCACTACTACACATGTGACAATAGTGATAGAGGCGGAGTGCCCGATCTTTCGTTGAGTGGAGATAATTTCGACTTGGGCGGAAGTAGACCCTCACGATCCGACTACGACGAGCGAACTCGAGGCGCCAGTGCAATCGCTGAACCAACTCCCTATGGTTACCGAACTTGCTGGTGCAAGGTGGCCTGATCACGAAGATCAATCCCTGTTTGCAATCGAAGAACAAACAAGAGCAAGAGGCGAGCAATCTTAATATCACTCGAAGGTGGAGTCCTGAATTACAGAGGTCAGCGTATATTTGCGCGTGATCCGTTTAGCAGAGGCTAATCGTAAAACAAAACTCAAGTTCCAATGAAAAGAGTAGTCTAATCTAAATAGAGGGGATGTAGCCCCTGGCGGCTACGGAAGATGGCGCCCTAGGGTTGGAAAACCCTAGACGCAACTAGCTGGGCTGCCGCAGCCACGGGCCTCGAAGTGGATGGTCGTCTATTCTCCTGGGCCTTCATTCTTCAGTACCATGATGTAGTTCAACTCTCTTGCACGTGAGCCTGCGTAATCGGCCCAAGTGGAGGAGCTCCTGGGCCTCTGGCGCCTTAGGGAGAGGCGCCTGAGGGAAAGGCACCTGAGCCAAAGGCGCCTGATCTTCAGGCGCCGTGTCTGCTGTCGTCGTACTCGTAGTGTAGTCGATGTTCGCATCAAATAGCAAACGCCCCCTTCACAGCCGGTTTTGTTGCAACCGGCTGTGAAGGGGCATCACAGCCGGTTGGATTACCAACCGGCTGCGTTGCTCTTATCACAGCCGGTTTTGTGGCAACCGGTTGTGAAGGGGCATCACAGCCGGTTGGATTACCAACCGGCTGCGTTGCTCTTATCACAACCGGTTTGTATTACCAACCGGCTGTGATGAGGGGTGAGGGCAACGCAGCCGGTTCCAGCTACGAACCGGCTGCGTTGCTACTCATCGCAGCCGGTTGGTGGTTGGAACCTGCTACGTTGAGGGCTCATCAACACAGCTGATTCTAGCCACGAACAGACAGCGTTGCTTCTCATTGCAACCGGTTGGAGCTACGAACCGTTTGTGCTGATCAATGCAGCCGGTTCTATATGCATAGGCACTTGGCAAATATAATTTTTGAAGCCCTAAACTTTGTCAAATTGAAAAGTGTCGAACTACAAAGTTGTATAATTTCTCAAGATGTAAAACTTTTATATTGGTCATTTGTTCATACGACAAAGTGGTAGTAAAAGTGTTCACAAATCCTACATCTCTCATATAGGGTTTAGGGTATGAAACAAGAAGAGAGATGTAGGATTAGTAAACACTTTTATTATCACTATTTCGTATGAACGAATTACCAAAATAAAGGTTGTAAAACTCGAAAAGTTACGACATTGTAGTTGACAATATTTTAATTTGAATTTGTATTGTCAACAAAACCAAGTTTGAAATTATTCAAATTTGAAATTCAAACTTCACAAATGACCTTGGATGGAAAAATGGATAACATGAAAGTTGTAGTGTTTGAAAAGTTATAAAACTCTGTAGTTGACAAGTTTTTAGTTTGAATTCGTTTAGGCCTTCCAATAAGTCATTTACACTCGGGTTCGTCTAGTATTTGGTGAATGAAAATGTGATATGGTCATATACAGCAGTGTAGCGCAGTGGTAAGGGAGGGTAAACGCGAGTGGGAGGTCGTGGGTTCGAATCCCTGCTACCGCGTAGCGCGCAAAAAATCTTGCGACTTGGGACTGGGCTGGGCAGTAGTGGTTGTCCGGTTGGGTCCCTCCCACAATTAAAAATAAGTTTTTTCTATTTTTGCGAGCTCTCGTAAGCCGTCCTGGACAACCTCATCGCAGCCGGTTCTAGCCACCAACCGGCTGTGTCGCCCGAAGCAATACAGCCGCTGGGAATCAAACGGTTCCCAAAACCGGCTATGATGGGGGTTATGGAACCGGCTATGATGAGTGTTCTGTAGTAGTGTATATGATTTTTTAAAACTGATTTAGGGAGTAATTTGATTGGTTTTTAGAAGTTCAGGAGGTGATATAGACCGTTTCATAGGTTGAGGGTTATGTAGTACAAGCTACATAGGTTGTGGGTGATATAGACTTTTTCCAAAAACCGAAGGAGGCCGGCCAGATACATGTGCGAGACGTGGCGCGCTAATCCAATGTGGTCATGGGGATCAGGTGTCCTCCGATCTCTCATTCTTTCGTCCTCGGTTAGCATTCACCGACCCGTCACCCCCATTCCGGTTTTCAATATGACCACATACAATTCCAAAAATAAAAACGCCACTTGCTGATAACCATTGGAACCAAAACGAATCTGCTGCATCCCCGACTCCCCGTCGCAGCAATCTAAGCTACGCCACCGCTCCGGCGCCGACGACGTGTGGATCGACATGCATGCACGCGCCGCTAGCTCGCGCGATAAGGTTTGGACGCCACGCACACACAGCACATGCACGCCCGGGCGCGCGCGGTGGACACGTCGCGACCTCTCGTCGTCCGGCCGGCCGCTTCGTCCGCACGCACGCGCGCGCGCGCAGCGCATGCATGTGCGCGCGGCGGCCGCTGCCCCCGCGACTGGTCGGTGCAGACGTCACTAATCATTAGCCCTTGATTGCCCGCCGCCGTGAACACGAAGAATAAGCTGCACCCACATTCGTAGTACCGGCCGGGGGCGATGTGTAACCGTAAACAAACGAGGGGATTGCTTGAATGATTAGAGCTGAACGGACCCGCACGTACGCTAGCAACAAAGACAAGCTAGAGGCGTCAACGTGGCCGTGTCGAAACACTGCTTCCGTCGTGGCGAACGAATCTTTACACGAACGACTAGCTGCTGGAGGCGTCTGTGACTCTGTGTAGCTTGACACGTATCATCTCGTTTCTGTTTTATGTGCGAAAGAATTCGAAATGATGATTCAACTGGTTCGGGCATCCGTTGGTGTAAGTAATCATCTAACATGTGCAGCGTCGTCTTGCGTTCCAAACTTCCAATCATAGATCGTATATATGTATTCGTTCTCAGGTGGACCTAGCTTGTTCTCTTTTTCCTGCTCTACCAGATGTCATGTCTAATTTAACGATATATTGACGCTGCATTCTATGACGCCCTAAGAGCGTTTCTTTTTTTTTTTGTCTTGGCGAAATTTTTTCTCCTCTTCTTGTTACCAAATTTCAATTGATTTGGCCGTCAAATGTGAAAACGCTATTGCATTTATAGTTACGTGTATAATACTGAAGATAGATTTGTTTTTACTCGCTACATGTATACCAATTCGCTATATTATAATGTGGTTCAAAATTGTATATTATTCGGCCATTGTTCATAAATAATACAAGAACAGTGAATATATATTGTGGTGGCATGAACACAACTTCATCGTTTTTTATTGTACTGGCATGCTAAGTTATAAGGTAGTTGGACTTCAATGTAGGAGTACAGTGCAGTTACAAAGTCAGTTGTCGCGCTATTGCTTGGCGGAACCATTATTTGTATTGCACTATTCTAATTAAAAAAACGGCAAAGTAATATGCAGTACACTTTCAATTCATTGAACAGCAGCCTGGCCGTGCTAACGACTCCATCCTGTACAATTGTGCAAGCTGCATGTACCGATGACACGTATCCACATCGAAATTTCATCTTTTTTGTTTGTTATGATACACAGAGGCACAATCTGCGTCAAGGATCGGAATCAAGGTTCCATGCATTGGTCTAACATGCTGTCTGGTGTCTTCTTGCTTCCCAATCATTTAATTGTACGCCTTCATAATGTATATGCTCTCACAGGTGAATCTCAGGCTTGTGGACGCTAGTTTTGTCTCCATACAACACTCTGGCATGGTAGCTGTATTTGTTCGATTGGGAGCAAGGGACCGGCCGGATTTCTCGTATCTCTTTACACGTGGTGTGATCCATATATGCTGATATTTTGACCTCCTCTCATTGCTCGATTCCTTCTTTCACGAATGGCATGCATGGTCATCGCACTTACTAATTGCGTCAAGATTTGTAATAAGATACTTATTCCGTTAAGGGAATAGCTATAACTCACACACGGACATACTTCGAAGGTGGCCAAGGTGCACATGTGTTGCTGGAACCGAGTACTCTCACATGCATGAAACCTCGTTATTATAATAGGTTGTATATTTCGTTGGACTCATTCTAGTTGTGATGTGGATTCAAAAGTACTTCATTTTTCGTCGATTTATATTGAAGGAAATTTGAATTCATAATTGCAGGAAAATTGAAAATAATGTAAGCAAGTTACAAAAAAAAAAGAGTTTCATTGATGACTAATTGAAACATAAAATTGTGAAAGATTTATTCTAATTGGTTGTTTATTCTAACTGTTTGTTCATAGCAGCAACTAGATATTTTTTCCTGTTAACCACCCTATTGTCAAAGATTTATTATGATTACTTAGACAAACGTTATTAGTAACTCTATTTTCATATGAAAGCCCTTTTTATCCATGTTTACCTTGAATATATTTATTTGTTTACTATACCGCATGAAAATGCAAGAAAATGATTAAATTTTCTATTTTAGACATAAAAGTATAAGGAACAAAATATGGTATAATTCAATGATTTTTTATTGAATTTGAAAATAATGTAAGCAAGTTTCGCAAACACAAGAGTTTTTATTGATGATTATGAATTGAAACAGAAGGTTGTGAAAAATAACACAAATTTTACATCTTAAGGGCCCAAGTGGCCCACTCAGATATGACGTGCCCTAATCATTCTAATTGTTTGCTCATAGGAGCAACTAGATATTTTTTTCCTTTTAACCACCCTATTGTCCAGGATTTATTATGATTATTTAGACATGAATTATTATTGATAACTCTATTATGAAAGTCCTTTTTTTATCAAGTTTACATTGAATATATTTATTTGTTTACTATCCCGCATAAAAATGCAAGAAAATGATTGAATTTTTTTTTAGACATAAAAGTCTAAGGAGCAAAATATGGTATAATTCAATGATTTGAGTACAACCATTTGTTCTGATCATTATATATAATCACATATATATGAATACATTTGACATGTTAATCAGTACTTTACTGACACATGGCATATATCATACTCCCATATTTCATTATCAGTATCATGTACAATGTAATTTAGGAGTGTTATATGTTGCCATAAGTGAACCACAAAAATATATGTCAGATCTTTGTGCTAAGAATGAAGTATTAGTTATGAAGCAAAATTTTATATCATTATTATGACTTCAAATGAAAATCTTGTCAATTATAATGTTGTAGATGTCATCCAAAACTTTAGTTTTACTAATTTAATTTTTTTCTTTACATGACATCTTATGTAAAGGTTTCAAAATTTCAAAGTAAATCCAAAAAATCTAGATTAAATCATTTTTCTATGATTGTAAGGTTAGAACACGTTTTATAAAATGTAATTACCATGATCAGTTATGGATATAACCTACTACAATAATGCCATTAAGCATTGATGAGTTCTTCTATTGAATTGGCGTGACAATGATTCTATTTGAACATATTGATTCTAATGAAGAATTTGCTATACAAATACATTTCCATAGTCAACTTCTGGCTTACAAAATTTTACTAATGGTTCTCAAATTACAATCGATTGTGTTCCAAATTTTACATGATGCTTAGGCAAATGGAATGTGTTCTTATTTTTAAAGTTATTGCATGGGCCATTAATGTACTATTAATAGGCCTTGATTCTTTTGCTAAAAACTATTTGAGATAGGTAGAGTTATCAAATATGGTCTTTGTTTAAACTTTTATTATAGTTGGATTGTAGATGCTTTTTTTACTAAAACCTAATATGTAAAATTTGAAATAACCTTTCACTAATTGTCATTAAATTTTTAGATATTATGAATCATCATTGATGCCTTCATATATAGTTTTGTAAATTTATATTCTTGAGTATTATCAGATTTAATTGTTTTGTAATATGTATGTACTCATTAATTAAATATAAAATTAACATTCCACAAATTTTAAATATGCAATATAGAATAAAGATGTGCAAGTAAACTTCAAATCATGTTTGGAAAAGTTCTTGAACTACACATGGAGCTTGTAGCCAAAATCATTCAAGTGTAAATCAATATCTTTTACTCGATCAGACAGTGTTCCACTTGTATAGACATAGAGTTGTGCTTGCCCATACTCTCAATTACCTCAACAATCTGTACTCACATATTAATCACATATAACACTCGTCTGTAATCATTATGAGGAGGATTACATTTCAGATGCTTGTCCTCTCTAGTGAGTCATAGAATTAACGAATGCCACGACAGGACCTCTAGCCTTGTGGTTGGAGCATCTGAGTGGCATCTACTAGACCCATGTTCAACTCCCTGAGAGTGAAGTTGGGTTTGGAATAAAAAAATATGCAAAAGATAGGTTGGGGATTCCTCTATTAACTTTGGTCAAGAATTAAAGAATATCCCCTCTAAGTCATTTTTTCTTTGATCGATAATATCTCTAAAAATGATTTGTTTTAAACAACTACATGTTATGATACTTCATTTCAGAATGAATGTGCATGCAAACATCATTTTTATGTTGTTAACATTTATTTTTCTTTTCTTCATAGTAAAAATTTAAAATGTTTAATAGACATCAAACTTAATTGTACCTGAATTGTTCTCCTCCTAAAAAAGAATTTTTATATATGGTCAGGACGGAGAGAGTAGTAGGTTTGGCTTGCAAACAAGTTGTTCTATACTTCTATGTCATTGATTCAGAACTACAAGACCTTTCATGCCTTCAAATACATAAATTTTGCATTGTAAAAAAATAGTATGCATAAATCATTGTCCATGAAAACATTTTCATCATTCAGTTAAAGTTCCAAACTAAGGGAAAGTCAATGTGTTTGGTTACATGTTTTAGTGATGTTGATGTCTATCTCATCCGTTTTTGTGACTAAAGAGGGTATAGAGACTAGATAGATCCAAATTTTTGGGCCAAACAAATAATCATGCATCTTTATTACACCAAAACAATTTTACTACGGGCATGGACATGATGGTGCTCTAGGCAAAGGTGTCGTTCGACGTAGGTGACAAAAACATGGCTGGAGATGAGCTGTACAAGGGGAAGCAGACGTCACGGAAGAACAACCGCTACTAGAGCAGAGGACCCGCAACTCTATTAGTATGTAGAGGAAGTGAAATCACAGAATCTCCCTGGTTCGCACCACCATGCTTGAGAAGAAGTTCCCCCTGCTCCCTAGTCTGCTACGCTAGGCTTGGAGGAGTGGCGGGCCGCCACTTGGGTCCTGGGCCTCAGAAGCATGGTGCACCCGATTAAATTGGGGGGGGGGGGTTCGGGTGCTCCTTCGTGGGAATAGTGGGAGCCACCGGGTAGAGTATGGGGAAGAGAGGGATGGGGTTTGAGAGAGATGGGAATATTCATCCCTTATGGTGCAATGCCACCATACCACGTCAGATTTCAAAGGGGTATGGACTTAAGTGGTACAACTTAACATGTTTGGGGTACCAGATGTCGATTTTTAAAGTTTGTGCACCTAAGTGGCACACTAAAACAAGTTCAAAGGCCACTAGTGTATATAGCTCTATAATCAAGAATTCAAATGTGCAAGTGAATCTTAATTTCTCTCAGGATTTAAAATTTTGCAATATGAACTACATGTGCAAGTAAACTTCAAATTTCATTCAGAATATCCTTGAATTACACAAGGAACATATAGCCAAAATCAGTCAAGTATATATAAATATCTTTGCTCGATTACACGGTTGTGCACTTGTGTACACGCTCGCCCATACAATCAAATACCTCAACAATTCACACTCACAAATAAATAACATAAACCACTCGTGTGTGGAATTATTACGTGCATGATTTGAACTCTAATGCTTTGGTCTCTGGTGAGTGAACAAATCGAATGCCTCTAAGTCATTTTTTATTTGATAGATAATATTTCTAAAAGTGATTTGTTTACAAAAAAATAAGATAGTTGATTTCAGGATGAGTGACGTTGCTACCAGGTTTTGTATCCTCAGCAATGGTGTCAGAAATGTTCACGAACAAATCTACAAGTTCACGGATATACCGCTATAGCATTTTACCATAGAGTATTCCCAAGGGTACAGAACTATACCAACATGCTATGCAAGTCTAAACATGAAAGAAGCCTAAGAACCCAGGCATACAATGGGGAGATAACCCTCATTACTAGTTTTGGTTTCGCCCAGGTGACTACTCATTTTCATACTCCTACTATGTATGGGAACACGGGGGAGTACAAGGGACCAAAAGGGCGGTCACCACTTGCGGCCTACCCCGAACAATCTATGGGTCACACCAACAATCAATGCGATTGAACAACCTAGGCACCATGCTTGCACTGTTAACAACACTCTAGCCTTCTCGAGTGAAAATTCACATATTGAAACCAACATGTTAATGGCCATCGAAACGGTACCGTAGTAAAGATCATACAGAACATGCAAGACATGCAGACATTCATAGTATAAACTATGGCAGAGTCTATAACCATTTATGAGAGAACAAGGTCCTACTCTATGAGAGCAAGGGTATACAAGTAGCATATGGCTGTATAAGCCAAGCAAGAGATCATGAATAGAAAGTAAACACAGCTCAATCATATGACAACCATGCACTACAATATATTGAGAAGATACAACACTGAAGTAGAATAAAGTCTTCCTAAGCATTAAAGATACAAGAGCTATACCCTAGACTCCAAGGAGACATGGAACCTGAAGTAGAGCTATTCTAGCCTAACTCCACTAGCTCAAAAACTAAAAGGTAGAGAATGAATCAAGTGTGATGTGTGTCTTCTTTACTAGCCCATGTCCTCATATTTATACTCTAAGATAGGTCGGTTCACACTCCCAACCAACTTTGGGAAGCCATTAGGAGTTGGCACGTGGAAGTATGTCGTGAGAATTTGCAATGGCGGTTCGGCCGAACCCTTGGTGTCCTCGCACATTTTGTGCTTCTTCTGCGATGGCTTTTCTTCATCTTTTTACACCTTTCACCTGCAACAAAATATTCTCTAAGGACATGTGGAATGACATTATTTGAACGTGAAATGCGAGTAAGCCAAGCAAATTCTCCTTTATTTTTAGAGTATATTGGTGGTCATATTTGGTATTTAACGACTGTCTACAATATGCATACCAACATCATTTTTATGTTGTTAATCATCATTATTTTTTGCTTCATATAAAATATTTAAGATGTTTAAACAAACAAAAAAACCTAAATGTACCTATATTGTTCTCCTCCTAAAAAAAGAGAATGTTTCTATACCACTCTCAGGATGGAGAGTGCATGGAAAGAAGTTGTTCTATCTCGTTGATTCAAAACCACTTGACCTTCCATACCGCCATATACATAAATTTTACATTGTGAGAAAAAAATAATGCATAGATCATTGTTCCCTGAAAACATTATCATTTAGTCAAAGTTATAAATTAAACTCAAGTCAATGCTCTTGGTTACATGTTTTAGTGATGTCCATGTCCATATCCTCAGTTTTTTTTTGTGACCCAAGAGGGTCTAGAGACTAGCTAGAGCCAGATTAGTTTTTGGCCAAAAGAAATAATCATGCATTTTTATTAGACCGAAACAATTTCGTGCTGCGAGCGTGCACGGGCGGCGTTACTATGTACACATTGCTTGCTGACCACCACCGGCCTTGGACGTGGTTTATGGTTGAATACTGGATCGGATTATGTTCTAGCTGGATGGATTAGTGGTGCTGCGCACCTACATGGTTTTTCTTTTGGAAATGTATATGCCGTCAACCAAGATTTTCTCTCATGCAATGCGGATCGGTCATATCGATGGTCACCATGAACCAGACAAATTAATTGTGATCCGATCATACCCATTGTTGGGTTCCCAAATCAGCGCCGATCTTTCGCAATCCCCCTTCTTATTTCGTTGTCGGGCTAGCTAACAATGCAAATCATCAACTTGGTTAGCTGGAAATACACATTAAATTGGTGTTGCCGGTGCACATGCGGGCAGATTCGGCGCTGCTTTCTTCTGTGTCACTGTCGAATTGTCCTTTTGCTGGGCGTCGATCAACCTGTCACGCTGAATGTCCCTGCAGTGCCACCATTCGACCCTACGAGTTGCCCCCACGAAGAAACGATGAAAGAAGGCTATGCGCCTATATGCTTTGCAAATCATTGGGCCCATCAGAACCATATACTCTAGGCAATCGCTAGCTGTTTGGTTTTATATATGCAAATAAATATATTCTATATGGAAATGTATAAAAAAACACAGTTGGTCCCTGGAAGAATGGGATATGATATAATCTTGTTGAACCCATAAAATAATGCGTGATTTCATTGGGAGGGCCCAAAAGGAAAGGGACCAGAACGTGCGGCCACATTCATGGTCCTCCCATCCGTATATATGGCCGCCTGCAGTCTTCGCCGTCGTGGTCACCATTTCAGCTCTCTCTGTTCCATTGTTCCATTAGCCAGTCACAAACTCAGAACAACAACAAGAACTTAGCATTGATCGGTGTACTGTGGATCACCATGAGGAAGGTGTGCGCCAACATAGACCGTGAGCACGGCCTCGACACCGTGCTCGAGGTGCCCGTCCCGGAGTCCCAGCACGAGCCACCGTCGGGACGCGGCGGCCGGCGCCGTCGCGGCACGGTCAAGGCGTGGGTGCGGTTGCACATGGACCAGCGCCACCGGCGGGACGGAGCGCCACCGTCCCGCGCCGACGTGCAGCTCATGCTCGGCGTCATCGGCGCGCCGATGGTGCCTCAGCCCGTCGAGGCGAGGAAGGCCATGGCCGGAAAGGACATCAAGGATGAGCCCATCGTACGTGTCACACCACACACCCATGAACACCGACACATGTTCATCCTTTCATCAGTGATCTCGATGGCTAATAAAATCTTTGATATTCCTTCTTTTAATTTCCAGGAGGTGTCGAAGGCGAAGTACATCGTGGAGCAGTACGTTGCGGCGGCGGGGGGCGAGCCGGCGTTGAGCGCGGCGACGAGCATGTACGCCATTGGGAAGGTGCGGATGAAGACCAACAAGGGGCACAAGGCCAAGACCGGGATGGGCGTCGTCAATGGCGGAAGCGAGGTTTCCGGTGGCTTCGTGGTGTGGCAGAAGCCCGAGATGTGGTGCGTGGAGATGGTGGTGGCCGGTGGGACCAAGATGAGCGCTGGCAGCGACGGCAAGGTCGCCTGGCGCCAGACGCCGTGGCAGCAGGCCCAAGCCTCCCGTGGTCCCCCGAGGCCCCTCCGCCGATGCGTTCAGGTACCGTACCAACTGGCAATTTCTTCCTCTGCCTCGTATCGTACTTGATGATCATCGATCAAAAAGTGCAACAAATTATGAATATAATTTTTTTATCAAGCTAATATGGAACAAAATGCACAAAGAAGATTCATCGAACATGCGTCCATGTGCCTTATTAGTAGTATATCTTGATCCGTAATTAACTCGTCGATGGCATGTGCGTGCTGCAGGGTCTGGATCCTAAATCGACGGCGAACCTCTTCTCGACGGCCACGTGGGTGGGCGAGAAGTGCGTCGACGGTGACGACTGCTTCGTGCTCCGTATCGACGCCGACACGTCGGCCCTCCGCGCCCGGAGCAGCGCCGACGTCGAGGTCGTCCGGCACGCCATGTGGGGGTACTTCAGCCAGAGAACGGGGCTCCTGGCCCGTCTCGAGGACAGCCACTTGCTGCGCATCCGCGTGCACGGCGAGGCAGCCGAGACAACCTACTGGGAGACCTCCGTGGAGTCGTCCATCGGCGACTACCGCCATGTCGACGGCATCAACGTCGCGCACGCCGGCCGCACCGTCGTCTCGCTGTCCCGTTTCGGCAGCGGCGTGATCACCGACGAGGACGTCGGCTCCGACGCCGACGCGCACGGCGCCAAGAGGACGTGCACTCGCATGGAGGAGACGTGGAGCATCGAGGAGGTGGACTTCAACATCATGGGCCTGTCCAATGAGTGCTTCTTGCCTCCCAGAGACATGGTACCAGCTTGCAACTCTAAACCAGTAGAGAAGGAGCATGGCAGCAAGAAATATGCTGCCACCGGTCCTGAAAAGAGTCCGGTTGGTGGATGCGACACATGTGCAGTTGAAGTCAAGAGCAAGAACACTGACGGCGGTGTCCGTCCGGTGACGGCGAGAAAGGCGCTTGTTCCGGCGACCACTGGGCTCGGCTGGTTCGGGCCGGCGAAGGTTGTGGCAGTAGAAACTGTCGACGCAGCCGAGTAATTACTGTCAGCTCGGCATGATGCAAATGTTATGCTTCATATTTCCGGAGGCGTGTGTTGCGGCGCCCCGTCGGGTAGCAAGAAGAGATCACTTGTGTACAGTTTTCTTTTGTTCTGCATAGTGCAAAGTAGGAGGGCAGTTGAGAACCCCGGCCCATGGATTTTTTGTCCACTGGAGTTCTCTTATTTTGCATAGTCTGCAAAAAAAAAAGGCTCAGATATATGTTCTACGGTAGTAGCAATTAGTAATTTTCTCCATTAAGGAATCATGTCACCAATTTCAGATCTGCTGATGACAACTCGGAATTTACCAACCATTCCATCAACATAAACCCATAATTTGATTTGTTTCTTCTCATCGATCTTCTTCAACCTCTCACGAACTCAGCATACCAAACTTGGAATATATCATTTACATTCAAGCTCCCGAAGTACTACCCATAGCCTTCACCTTGCTCCAGTTGGGCTGGGTCCCAATCGGAGCAGCGTTGCCCTGATGAGGGGAGGAAGCTGTGCCCAGGCAGCAATCGTGGCCCCAGCATCATTTTTCTGTCCATGCTGGCACCAAGAAGAGGGATGATATTTTCTTTCCCCATCTAGCATAATCAGTGGTGGACCCAAGATACACATCTATGATAGACCTAGCCAAAAATCCGAGAATGCAATGAGGGCCGGCTCTAGGATTTAATGGGCCCTTGAGCAAGCTGGACGTGGTGGGCCTTTAAAACTCAAGGTTTTGGGATTCGATTCAGAAAAAAATTGGGACCCAACCGAAATGGACGAATTTCGGTCAATTTCGGTCGGTTTTCAGATAGATTCCTAGGAATATTCGAATTTTGAAGCACTAAATTCGTTTTGGACCCCTTCGAGATGGGCGAATTTCGGTGAGATTCGGTCATTTCGGACCGAATCGCAAATCCCTGTTAAAACTAAAGAGTAAAATGCATTAGAGGTCCATCAACTTGTAAGGGGTGTCACTTAGGTCCATAAACTCTCAAAGTGCATTTTTGGGTCCATGAACTGGTCCAGTCGTTCACCGCAGGTCCATAATGGTCCACGCGGGCTTCTAACACTGGCACGGCATGCTGATTTGGCTCCTCAAAGCATCTCCGAGTTGACGCATTTCATTCAGAAAGTTATGAGCAGCGAGGCGAGCTCAAGTCAGTTGCAAGGTGAACTCCGGTGAGCGGCGAGGCGAGCTCCGGTGATTCGCGAGATCGAGGTGCTGTCAAGGTCAATGAGCTTGTCTGTTCGCTGGTAACCTGCTCCATAAAATGTCTCAACTAGGAGGTGCTTTGAGGAGCCAATTTAGCATGCCACATCATCCTTAGAAGCACATATGGACCGTAATGCACCTCCGGTGAACGACATAACAAGTTTATGGACCCGAAAATGCACTTTGAGAGTTCGTGGACCAAAGTGACACCCCCATACAAGTTGATGGACCTTCGGTGCATTTTACTCAAAATATAATTTTCACTAATTCATCACTGTGACACAAACCAAGTAATTAATTTACAAGCACATGGTCTTCGTTCTCGATGAATGATTGACAGCATTGCTTCAGAGAACGAGAATATGATGATTCCAAGAAAAACAAGAACACCTGAAATTAGAAAGATGAAGAAAGCTGAATTTAAACCTAAACAATGTGTGCTTCCAATTCCATTGAATATCGACAACAATTGCAGAGTAAACTAATTTGAAACAATATCAAAACAGAGAAAAATCAAAGGCTTACTAGATGTTGAAGATCATCACATCAATTTTAGGGACTCCATCTTCCACAAGATTCGAGCTTCTTCACCTTCCAATGTTTGACATCCGTGCATCCATCACCAACCATTGGATCGTGCCTCCTCCTCCCACCTTCTCCACCATAGGCCGAGCCTCCCTCCCACACCTGTGCGCCACTTCCTAGCTCCCGTGAGTACGCGCCACCGTTCCCTAGTCGGTTGGTCGTCACGGCGTCACCTCCCTGCTCGCACGCTACCCGTGCCGGGTGGCGCCCCACCTCCCCCTACGTTGCCGCCATGTTGGTCATCGTCCCACCTCTCATGTGCTGCAGCTGAACTCCTGCTTGTGCACCGCTCACCCCAAGCACCTATGTTGTTGCATCGTTGTTGATATCTCTTAACATTATCTCTAAGTTACTCATGGGCATCGTCGTCTGGCATAAGGCTTTAGAAACAACATCAAGAGATAATCATGGTAGGATAAAAGCTTACTAAAATATGCTAACGGCAACCAGACATTTATCTGCAAGCGTACAAATATATGCATTTCAAGCATGAGTATATCAGGTTATCGTTATTTATTTTTATCGTATGGGAACAATTTATAAACTATAAAACTAGCATCTATATAACTAATTATCCAACTTATAGGTCATATTCAACTGCTCATTATAATAGGGGTGAGTTGTCACGAGATAAAAATAGTCATGATAATCAATAGGTAGTGATAAGATATAAAATAAAAGATAAAAGGTAAATGACAAAGCCACCTAATAAAAGAATAAACTAGAATCTAAGATTATCATCAGAGCAATTCTAAAAGAATGTCCTCCAAATCAGAGTTTAAAAGCCTATCATAAAGGGAGAATACCCAGCCCAACTCATTGTCCAAAGTATATATAAAATTCATATTCTAAATTCTAGCAGGGGGATTGCTCAAAACTTAATAATAAGGGGGACAAACAATCATACCTATTTGCCTACCCCATAGGTCTGGTAGAGATTGGATATATCTAAAGGAATTCTTATATCCAAGCACCACGCCTACCTATCGAAAAATTGTTCTAATCCCAACGGTGAGTCCCACCCTACGGATAGTCAAGCTAAGGAAAAGAATCAAGAATAAAGCAATTTGGAGCATTATAATAGCATAGATGGCTGATCTAAGCATAGAGTAGATATGACTCATGAAAGCATAAGATATGAAAGAAGATACCCTAAATATAGTATAAACTTCATATAGCATCTCTGAAGAATTGATTAAGATCTCACATAAATTATATAAAGCCAATACCCAAGAACGATTAAGGGTGTGTTTAGATTGTAGGAAAAAACACTGTAGCATAAGAAAAACACTGTAGCATTTGCTGGGAAACGTGTTTTGTGAGGGAGGAATAGTGAAAAGTTGGAATGAATAGTGAAAAGTTGGAATGAATAGTGAATAGTTGGAAATCTGAACATGGCCTAAGATATTGAAGAACAACTTGATCAAGATGATGAACTAGCTGGACTTGGCTCATGTAATCTAGATCTGGAGTTACAAAGAGAACTAGAGATTAGTTTGTCTGATCTCAACTCAGAGGATGTGGAATGAATGAATAGGGGGTCTGCCTCTACTTGTATAGGCATCATAGGTCGGTTCATGGGTCCTACCGCCATTCAACTGTCTCGCCAAAGGGGGGCTTCAACCGCATTAACAATGGGTCGGCGAGCCCAAGGGGTCAGTTGGTCCCCTGTCACCGCCTCTCGCCCACCGCCTTCACGTGGTGGGTTTTGATGAAGGCCCACATTCACTTCTATATTAACGATAACGTCTGTTGGACTTGTATTGCATGTCTTCCATCAACTTTTAGGCATTTCCAGAATGAGATATTCTTTATTCTTTTCCTTCCATTTTTCACAATTAACACCCTGAGTTCCTGGAATCGTACAAACACGAAATATAAGAGTAACCAAATCATACTAAACAAATTATGATAGCAAAGTAGTATTTTTCTAGAGATGTTGACGGTAATATTTAGTACTCAAGGACAGTCAACAGTTGTTGCACCCGCACCATCTCGTCTTGTTGTTGTGCAACGTGTCACCTGTTGTTGTCCTTCCTCTCTGTCCTATGGCATGCACGCTATCTCTCAACACAGCTCGCACCATCGCCTCACTATCGCCCAGTGCAGCTCGCATCATCACACTACCACTGCTACACCTGCTCCGTGTGGGAGCTCACGCCACCTTTCTGTTGTCATCCTGCACCGCCGCTGTGCCTGCTCCGCATGGGAGTGCTCATCATTCACCATCATCCTCGGAAGGAAGAAGCCATGTCCGGAGAAGAAGAAGATTCAACATTTCATCTTGTCAATGTCATCATTTTTTTTCATAATATCAACATTCCATATTACCAATTTCAACATTTCATATATTATATGTTGACCATACTTAAGAAGAATGTTGAACTCGCTTAAAGAGAATATAGAACTAACTCAATGGAAACGTTGAATGTAGTGATTGAATAGGATACCATTACCTTGGCCTTGGTGGGCTTTATAGATGGCTGCTTTAAATATCTTCTGGTAGACAAACAGGAGCCCCCCGTGTGACTTGACGAGATGGAGTTTGTGTTAATCTAGCGCTAAAAGCTCCCTAAGCTTGTGTTAAACGCTTTGGATTGATCACTCTATAACATCTTAATGTGTGTCTTGGACTCTATTGAACTTCACATCATTCAAGCAACTTCAAATGGGTCGAGGGGATATGATAAGGCGTAGTTGGCCGATCTTCCGTCAGGTAAGGATAACTTTCGTTTGGGCGGAGTGAAACACACTTATCCGGCTTCAAGTCAGCAACTCGAATCCTGCAATCTTAGCAGCACGACTCCTCTGGTTATCAACCGTGTCACAACCCGGTTGACCTCGCCAAGAAGGCTAATCCCTGCAAGCGAAACAAAGAACACAAGCAAGAACTTGAAAGAACGCAGCTCTCAATGTTGGTTACAATCTGCGGATGTATGATTAAGCACACAAGTTGGGGTTCTACAAACCGAAGACGACGACTGTTCAAAGACAGATTAATCTAAAGCAAAACCCAAACCCTAAGGAAGGCGGCGGCTACTGAATTATAGAGGTTAGGATCGTGGATGACCCCTGGACATGCCCCCTAGCGGGCTCGACGACGATACAAGACCCAAAGGCTAAAAGACGGTGACGCAGCACCGGGACAGATTCTGGACGCCATCTTGTTTGGATGATTCCCGACGACTCCAGATGAATTTGGACCTCAAACCAAAGCCATTGGAAGCTCTATAAAATCTTATTTCCAACCATATGTGGATCGTTGAATTTGGACTCCGTATGTGGCCTGGGCGTCCGTTTTACCGAAGGCAGCTCCTGGACTCCGAGATGGACTCGAACTCGAGTTGTAATGGGCCTCCACGTAGCTTGGCCGACCCTCGCTGGTCCTCCACACCTCCAAGCCATCCTCCATGTGTTTGTTGATCTTTTTCTTGGTTCCTAATCACATTATAAACAATAGGTAGTAACTCATTCTCAAAACCAGTAATAGGAACATTTAGGAGCGAGCTTACCTCTAAATTTAATTGTCGCGCTCGAGCTCTTGTAATTGGATCTTCAATGGTTTGGATGTCCAGCAGTGAAGCCTCGTGTATATCCGTAGAAGTGATGTCCTCATCATCCTCCTCCTCTTGAACTGGAGTCGTCCCCGACTCAAGCGCATCTTCTTCTCCCAAATATGGCCGCAAATCTGAAATGTTAAAGGTGGGACTAACCCCGAACTCGGGGGGCAACTCAAGTTTATATGCATTATCATTTATTTTCTCAATTATTTTAAAAGGACCATCTGCTCAAGGCATTAACTTGGACTTCCTTAAATCTGAAAAACGTTCTTTTCTTAAGTGCAACCACACTAGATCACCTGGTTCAAGTTTTAACTCTCTCTTACCTTTGCTACCATCAATTCTATACTTTTCAGTCATCTTTTCAATGTTGTGCTTAGTTGTCGCATGCATTTTCAATATAAACTCAGCACGTTCCTTAGCATCACTATGAATCCTCTCAGTAGTAGGCAAAGGTAGAATGTCAATAGGAGCACGGGGATTGAAACCATACACTACCTGAAAAGGACTTACCTTTGTGGTAGAATGTGTTGCCCGATTGTACGCAAACTCCACATGAGGCAAACATTCTTCCCACATCTTCAAATTCTTCTTTAAAACAGCCCTCAATATAGTGCCCAACGTACAGTTGACCACCTCCGTTTGTCCATCAGTTTGTGGATGACAAGTGGTAGAAAATAACAACTTTGTTCCCAACTTGTTCCACAAAGTACGCCAAAAATGACAAGAATTTCGCATCACGATCTGAAACAATAGTAGAAGGCATACCATGCAAGCGTACAATTTCTTTGAAAAAGAGGTCAGCGATATGAATAGCATCATCACTTTTATGACATGGTATAAAATGAGCCATCTTAGAAAATCGATCCACTACAACAAAAATGCTATCCCTCCCTCTCTTAGTCCTAGGAAATCCTAACACAAAATCCATAGAAATATCTGCCCAAGGAATAGAGGGCACGGGAAGAGGCATGTACAAACCATGTGGATTTAAGCGAGACTTAGCCTTTTGACATGTAGTGCAGTGAGCAACGAACCGCTCAATGTCCCGCCTCATCTTTGGCCAAAAGAAATGTGTGGCCAAAACATCCTCCGTCTTCTTAGCGCCAAAGTGTCCCATCAAACCTCCTCCATGCGCTTCCTGCAACAACAAATGACGAACGGAACCAACTGGAATACATAGGCGGTTAGCTCTAAACACGTACCCATCATTAATCACGAACTTGTTCCATGTACGTCCCTCTTTGCAATTCAATATCACATCTTTAAAATCAGGATCAAACGCATATTGTTCTTTAATTGTTTCAAGCCCGACAACAAAGCATATCGCCTAGACAGAGCATCAGCAATCACATTATCCTTTCCTTTCTTAGGTTGAATGATGCAAGGAAAAGACTCAATGAACTCAACCCATTTAGCATGTCTACGGTTCAGATTACTTTGTGAACGAAGATACTTAAGCGCTTCATGATTAGAGTGTATAACAAATTCTCTAGGCCACAAATAATGATGCCATGTCTGTAAAGAACGTACAAGAGCATACATTTCTTTATCATACGTAGAATAATTCAAAACAGGACCATTCAATTTCTCGCTAAAGTATGCAACGGGCTTTCCATCTTGCATCAAAACACCACCAATGCCAACTCCACTAGCATCACAAGCAAGTTCGAAAGTCTTACCAAAGTTCGAAAGTTGCAGCAATGGCGCGTGTGTAAGCTTGTCCTTCAAAGTGGCAGAGGACTCCTCTTGTGTCGTTCCCCAACGAAATACCACATCTTTCTTTGTCAAGGCATGTAGTGGCGCTGCAATGGTGCTGAAGTCCTTGACAAAGCGGCGGTAGAAACCTGCAAGACCAAGAAAACTCCTCACCTGTGTGACGTTTTGGGGCAGCGGCCAACTCTGAATGGCTTCAATCTTTGTCTCATCCACCTCAATTCCCTGTGGAGTAACAATATAACCAAGAAAAGAGACTCGATTGGTGCAAAAGATGCACTTCTCAAGGTTAGCATACAAATGTGCTGCTCTCAACGCATCAAAGACAGCACGTAAGTGATCCATATGTTCATCCAGAGACTTGCTGTAAATCAATATATCATCAAAGTAAACCACCACAAATCGACCAATAAAAGACCTCAAAACCTCATTTATCAAGCGCATGAAAGTACTAGGTGCATTGGTTAAACCAAAAGGCATCACTAACCACTCATACAGCCCGAATTTAGTTTTAAAAGTTGTCTTCCATTCATCACCAAATTTCATTCTAATCTAGTGGTAACCACTACGCAAGTCAATCTTTGTGAAAATTATAGCACCACACAACTCATCAAGCATGTCGTCTAGCCTAGGAATAGGATGACGATATCGAATAGTAATATTATTGATGGCTCTACAATCAACACACATACGCCATGTACCATCCTTCTTAGGAACCAAAAGCACAGGCACAGCACAAGGACTAAGGCTCTCACGTACATACCCGCGGTCCAAAAGGTCTTGGACTTGTCGCTGAATCTCCTTAGTTTCCTCGGGGTTGGTTCTGTAAGTGGCACGATTTGGCAAAGATGCTCCCGGAATCAAGTCAATCTGATGCTCTATCCCTCTCAAAGGTGGCCGCCCCGGGGGTATCTCAGCTGGAAAAACATCCTTATACTCCTGCAAAATGTTAGTGACCGTAGGAGGCAAAGAGCTAGCAACATCATCAAGTGAAAACAACGCTTGTTTGCATAACAAAACATAGCAAACATCACCCTTAGAAATTTCAGCAAGGTCACATTTTGTTGCAAGCATAACTCTACCCCCAAATTTAATTCCCTCGCTCTCAGATTTATGTGTGGATGTCTCCTTTTTAGGTGGGTATATGGAATTAGCAACTTGCTGATTTTCAGATTCATCCTGACTCAAACTAGCAGCTCTTTCTTTATCAGCTTGTACTATTTCAGCAGGGGTCAAAGGAACCAAAGTGATTTTCTTTCCCTTATGCATGAAGGTGTAATTATTACTTCTACCATGGTGTGTAGCATCTTTATCATGTTCCCAAGGACGACCCAATAAAAGTGAACAAGCTTGCATAGGTACCACATCACAATCAACAAAATCAGCATATGCACCAATGGAAAAATAGACTCTACAAGTGTATGCTACCTTTGCTTTACCAGAGTCATTAAGCCATTGAATGTAGTAGGGATGTGGATGTGGTCATGTGGTCAAGCCAAGCTTCTTGACCAGATCAGAACTCACCAAGTTGTTGCAACTTCCTCCATCAATAATCACACGTGCACGTCGGTTCTTGATGACGAAGAAAGTCTGGAACAAGTTGTGACGTTGCAACCTCTCAGGCTGCTGAACTTGCGTGCTGAGCACACGCTGAACAATGATGTTCAAGAAACCCGAAGAATTGTCTCCACCATGAATGACATGATGGTCGACATCTTCAGCAGCACCCTCTTCATCATCATCGTCTTCTATGTCAGAGGTGCTGATGTAACCTCCATCCTCTGTCGCCAAATATGTCCGCTGACTTGGGCAATCCTTCTTCACGTGTCCAATGCCATGGCAGCGATGGCACTGAATGTCAGACGTGCGTCCCGTGGAGGCTACAGATGAGGAACTCTAAGCCAGTGCCTGCGAATAAACATTTTTACCTGAGTCTGCAGCATGTGAGGAAGACTTGTTTGGTGTATTCGAAACACCACTCGTCGTCGCTTTCTTGCTCACTGGTGGAGGTGTTCGAAAAGTCGAAGGCTTGGGCAGTCCAGATTGCGCCGACGTGGTGGTGCGTGGCAGAAAGGATGTCCGGGGACCGTTGCGCCTGTCCTGCTGCTCCTGCAATTGTCGACCCTGCAATTCCTTCTCTGCAAGCATAGCAAACTGGAACAACTGATTGACAGTATGAAAGCCCTTGTAATAAACTATATCCTGTATATCACGTCTCAGGCCTGAATAAAATCGAAAAATGGCATCCTCCTCACCCTCAACTATCCCACAACGCATCAAACCCTTCTGAAGCTCACCATAGTAATCCTGTACACATTTATCTCCCTGATCTAAACGCATCCATTGACAATGCAACTCTCTATGGTAAGAAGGAGGAACAAATCTATCATGCATAGCAACCTTAAGTTGTTCCCAAGTATTTGGTGCGAGACCTGCAGCAACTAAACCAGTCCACCATATGATTGCAAAATCTTTAAATTCACTACTGGCTTGTCTAACTCTATGTTGCTCAGGCACAAGGTGGGCATTAAATTTTTGTTCTACCGTCATCTCCCAATCAAGATATGCTACAGCGTCATATTGTCCATCAAAAGAAGGTAGAGTAAATTTTACCTTAGCGTAAGGATCAGGGGCAGGACGATTACCACCTGCGGCGTTAAGCTGAATATTTCTTCGTATGCGTGCCTCTCGTGTAGCTGCCTCGACCACGTTACCATGGATGTCAAGCACGACATCTTGATCGACTGGTTGAGGAGGTGGACGAGCTTCCAAGGCCGCAAGGTGGTTGGTTAGCATGGTAACCTGTCCTTGGAAACCCGTGATGGTGTCTTGAAGTCTAAGTCCGTTGATGCTCTCAGTGACGGACCTGGCGACCGTGTCTCTTATCCCGTCTCTTATCTCGGTCTGTATCGCCTCCATGAACATCTGCAGCTGGGCTTGGCTAACACACTCGTTGAAGTCCTTTGGAGAAGCTCCTTCGTTACCTGCCATTGTATCCACAAAAATAGAAACGCACAGTGAAGGTTATCCCTAATAATCTAATGCTGTCTAGTGGAATCACACTCTCAAACACGTCTTACCAAGTCCTTACCAAGTTCTTACCAACACTAGCAGTGGAACGGCACAACCGGTGGCTGGTTCGTGATACCTGTGAGGAGACGGCACCAAGATTGCAAGGGTCTTCGCTGTACTGATCTGAAGAAAGTATGTGGAGCTTTTGGTGGCCAAATATGGTAGCAAGGGTTACCAAATATCGAATGCAGATTAGCCAAGTTCAATAAGTATCCAAAGTACAAGCCACAATTACTGGCTAAGACGTGTCCTAGGCGTAGCACAACAAGTTGGATCAAGAACAATGGAAGAAGCTCAAAAAACAAGCACAATGGCAGTTCGGTAATTACATGCTCATACGACAACTAGTAGGAATCATAGTTGTTTTTTATTTTATTTTTTCTTTTATTTATTTGATATTTTTCTCATAACCAGGAGTACCAAAATAGTAACACCACCAAATATCACCTCAATCTGATGAGAGATGTGGGCTACACAAATTCAGAGGCGTTTGCCGAAAAGTGGGGCAAGACAGAAAGGCAATTTTTTAATTATCTTCCTGATTTTTTTTATTCTTTTGAGAATGGCCCAACCGGCTACACAATGTGCAACTTATTGTTGGCAAGCTCCTATAAAAATTTCAACCCAAACGGAGTACCGAGCGAAAAGGTATGCCCGTTTTACTGAAGGTACCTCAAGTTATGGTTTCAAAGAGGCAGATAGATCAGCAGCGGCTAGGGCAAAAGATAATCGCCAGATGGATCCAATAGTGGCTGCAATGCAAGGCGAAAGGCACACGACGGTTCGCAACCTATCTAGGGCTGGCGTGGCGTGAATTCACACAAGGCGGCTAGCGGGGCAAGTCGAGTAATGGTGGTATCGACTTGTGATCTGGGTAAAGGTGGATGGGCGAGCGGCGGAACACAACACAGCAATGGTGCGGTTGGACTACGACCATGAACACAAACTAAACCAGCAACAAGACTCGACTACGAACACGAACTGAACAAGGCAAACTGAAACGAAATTGCAAAGGCGAAAAGGAGATCTAGGACAGCCGAATATTTTTTGTAGGTTTTTTATAGACTATAGGACAAAGGCAAAAATAAGGATAAGGGTGGACCTGACGGTAAATCTTGCTCTGATTACCAATTGATAAGGCATAGTTGGCCGATCTTCCGTCAGGTAAGGATAATTTTCGTTTGGGCGGAGTGAAACACACCGATCCGGCTTCAATTCAGCAACTCGAACCCTGCAATCTTAGCACCACGACTCCTCTGGTTATCAACCGTGTCACAACCCGGTTGACCTTGCCAAGAAGGCTAATCCCTGCAAGCGAAACGAAAAACACAAGCAAGAACTTGAAAGAACGCAGCTCTCAATGTTGGTGACAATCTGCGGATGTATGATTAAGCACACAAGTTGGGGTTCTACAAACCGAAGACGGCGACTGTTCAAAGACAGATTAATCTAAAGCAAAACCCAAACCCTAAGGAAGGCGGCGGCTACTGAATTATAGAGGTTAAGGTCGTGGATGATCCCTGGACACGCCCCCTAACGGGCTCGACGACGATACAAGGCCCGAAGGCCAAAAGACGGTGACGCAGCACCGGGACAGATTCTGGACGCCATCTTGTTTGGATGATTCCCGACGACTCCAGATGAATTTGGACCTCAAACCAAAGCCATTGGAAGCTCTATAAAATCTTCTTTCCAACCATATGTGGATCGTCAAATTTGGACTCCGTATGTGGCCTGGGCGTCTGTTTTACCGAAGGCAGCTCCTGGACTCCGAGATGGACTCGAACTCGAGTTGTAATGGGCCTCCACGTAGCTTGGCCGACCCTCGCTGGTCCTCCACACCTCCAAGCCATCCTCCATGTGTTTGTTGATCTTTTTCTTGGTTCCTAATCACATTATAAAAAATAGGTAGTAACTCATTCTCAAAACCAGTAATAGGAACATTTAGGAGCGAGCTCACCTCTAAATTTAATTGTCGCGCTCGAGCTCTTGTAATTGGACCTTCAATGGTTTGGATGTCCAGCAGTGAAGCCTCGTGTATATCCGTAGAAGTGATGTCCTCATCAGGATATATATAGCTCAACCAGTCAATAGAGTCAGTTGCTACAATGGATAGTAAATGTAGTGATCACAAAATGATCCGATACTCTCATTTTAGGTAGCATCGGTCATCTGATGCACCACTTTTCCATTCACTACTGTAAAAGTGACCTAATCAAATACCCTTTTACAGCTGATGGTGGGCAAACCGGCTGTAAAAGTTCATCACAGCCAATTCCAACTAAAATCAGTTATCATGCAATTCATCACAACTGGTTTAGTCAATCAACCGGCTGTGATGAGTATATGGGACATCACAACTGGTTGGTGGTTGAAACCGTTTCTAATGTTTCATGTAAAAAAAGTTTAGTTTTTTCCCAAACAGTCTCTGATGGAGAAATGACCAATATGAAAGTTGTGGATTTTGAAATGTTATGAAACTTCATACTTGACAGATTTTACGCGTGAGTCTTGTGAGCTTTTTGAGGGTCCCCAAACCCCTAAGAACCGGCTGTAATGTCTAGATGTGGGCTTATATTCCAAAAGCACCTCAAACCGGTTGGTTCCTCCACCACCAAAAAAATATTTTTTTACAGTTTTTCGAGGGTTCCCAAACCCCTAGGAACCAGCTGTGATGTTTGGATGTGGACTTATATTCCAAAACCACCCCAAACCGGTTGAAACGGAGTGTTACGAGCCGGCTGTAAAAAGCTTTTTGTAGCAGTGATTATAATCGTTGGACCCATTGACAAAAGTTCATTGGATGGGTTCATCCGGTCGCTCTATCCTTATTCGAATCCATCCAGCATATATACTCTCTGTGTTAAGCTTGAAATTCGTTCAACGATTCATTCCATGCTTGCAATTTTCCACTGTTTGATCTTCTAGCTTTAACCATGCATCGAACTTAAAATATAATCCACTTGAAGACTAATGCTAAAAAATGAGAGACCCAACAAGTTATTTTTAATATACCATTATTGACTTTACCGTACCTTAATTTTGTTGTATTCTCCATCACTCAACCACTCAACTAGTAGAAGTATAGTAAGTCTAAAAATGGAGTGAAGTCTATTGAAGAAAAAAAAAAGCATTATCAGTTTGTTACTAGGAATTTTGGGCGTTGCCGTATTATATTATATCGCACATCTAATTTATCAGCCTCACAACACTCTTCTCTGTGTTTGAACTCTTCCGTTTGCTCACTGCTTACCACGTAATGGCAGGCACTACTTGTCCAACCAAGGTTTGCTGCACATTCTATTTTTACTCTTCGCCTGGCTATACAACCTCTCGGCCTCTCAACACTCCCAGCCCCATGCATGCATACCCTCCTGAAGAAACATACCCCAACAAGAATCAGAAACACTGGAAAAATATCACAAGGGGCGCTTCAGTTTCAGGAAGTAGGCACTCCTCACCATCATGGACGCGACGATTGGGGAGTCTGCGCCCTCCGTGGAGAGGGCATTCGAGGGGCAGCCATACCCTGGGTACTGGGGGCAGGTGACGTTGCGATCCATGCTCGTCGCGGTGGTTCTTGGGGCCATGTTCTCGTTGATGACCATCCGGATCTACATGCAAGTTGGGATCGTGGGAGCATTCAACATGCCTATGAACATCCTCAGCTTCGTCACCATCAAGAGCCTCGTCTCCCTGATGCGGCGCTGCGGAATAAATGCATCGCCCTTCACGCGCCAGGAAAATATCTTCCTCCAGACCAGTGCCATCACCTGCGTTAACGTTGCACTCTCATGTAAGCATGTAACACGCTGGTAACGTTGGAAATTTTCTTGTTATTCTTGATCAGGGCATCATCAGCCATGTCAAGTCCTGGTTGTTTATCCTTTTTTTTTTAGTAATTTATCCTTACTTTCCCTAAGAGTTGATCGAATTTTGGCCTTTCTTCTAGCTGGTTTGGCAACATACACTATTGCAATGACTTCTGCGGTGGCAAAAGCTCTTAGTCCTAACCCAGATGAAAGAGACATTCTTTACGACTTGACAATGGGAAAATATGGGGTCTTCCTTCTCATCACGGGTCTGGTGGGAATAACGTCCATGCTGCCGCTGGTGAAGGTAATTTATCCTCCATTTATGAATCTCTTTTATGCTCGAAATTGGTCACTGTATCAATATAATGCATGCGACTATGTGGAAATTGCAATTGGGACATCCTTTTGTAATAAACTAACAATAATCTTCATTATTCTGACGATATATAATGTATATGGAAACATAAGCTTAACAAACATAGATACATCGAAATCAAGCATCAACAAGACAAATAAGATGTTGCTTGTATGTTTTTTCCATTTTCCAACTGATGATAGATGGACAGAATAAAGGGTAAAACTAGTCTTACTGTACTTTCCATATTTTCCACCCACATCCACGTTAGATCATTAGACTTCAATACAAAAATAGCTAAACTTGTAGTTCAGCTAGTAGAAGATTCAAAAAAATTGTTAGCACAAGTCATTGATCTTGTAAATATTGTACAGCTGGTAGTTAAGTATTCTCTTACTTAGCAGTCGTCATAAAACTCATGGTACTGTATTAATCAATGAAACCTACTATATATTTTACAAGAATTGCTGACAAACTTGCAGCGGAACCATAGAAGCTTCAAAATAGTTTGTATATGTTGCACCTAATAGTAGCACATATAATCTATTAAATGAAATAAAAAAGGAAGATGGAAACGTGAAATGCATATGCCTTCATTTCTCCTGGTAGTATAATGTTTTCTCTCCCATTTAGAGAGAGAGAGAGAGAGAGCATAATAACAGTTGACTGATGATATTCTGTTCTCACATGTAGATCATGATTGTCGACTACAGGCTTCTATTTCCAACCGGCTCAGTTGTGGCTCACCTTATCAATAGTTTTCATACCCCTCAAGGAGCCTATGTAGCAAAGTAAAGATTATCCTTTCTCAAACATGAATGGTCTTGGAATTTATTAGCTATTTTGAGTTCTTTCAAATAATTTTCGTCTTCAGTTCAGGTTACAATTTTATGCTCTACGGAAAGCATTTATTGGAAGCTTTATGTGGTCTTTGTTCCAATGGTTCTACACTGGAGGTTCTAGTTGTGGATTTCAAGCCTTTCCGACATTTGGACTAGAACTATACAAGCATAGGTGAGAAATCTATTAAAAAATATTTCATCTGCAATACTTATTAGGATATCGGCTACCATAATGAGTCACTACACCATCTATTCCAAAGAAAACGTGAATTGCTTTTGGCTAATTCATTTCCTCTTATTCGGTAGAGCATACAAATAGTTTGTCATACTCATATAGAAGAAGTCTTTTCTGCTACCTTTAATACACAACCTTGTGTATACATATTGCCTGCCATACTCATTGTCACTTTTTATTGAAGTAACATTTATCAGTTTTAATATGCTGAGATATCAACTCCACGATACTCCAAAGAAAACTGTATAAAAACATACAAAACTATATAGTTTTGGAATGTTGTTAATTAAGTTATATTAATATGGCAACATATAAAAAGGAGTCTGTTCAGGCATGACGTGGATCCTCTGCATTTATGTCGGCTACTCCAGAGGTAGCATTAAGCACAATCCAAGGCGTCTATTCCCATATGAATGGCGCTACCATTTTTCACATAAACCAAACAACAGTGTTTGTAGGAAACCAGAGCTTCGACTGGTAAGAAAAGAGCACTAGTGCAGGAAATGTTCTGCCATATATCTCTCTCTCTTGATTCCTCGGTCTGTTTCTCTCCCCTTAGGCCTTGTTTGGTTATATAGGATTCATTCGGAACCGAGAATGACTCAAGACATGGATAAGGGAATGATTCTAAGCCATTACATACCATTCCCGGAGGAACAACATGTGTTCGGTTAAGCACAAAATTTCTTTAGATTAAGGACATAAATCCAGTCTCAGCAATCAAACGTTTGACTACTTACAACCAAAGAAAAGAAATACATCGTTGCACTTCGGCCGCTAAAGATTAGACGACACAAACCTGAGATCCAAGACAAAAACAAGGAGCCTGCACCTAAAACAAGCACTCTCATTCTTGATTCTCTTCATGATGTTCCATCCTGCTTTGTTATAGACATCCATAGCAGTAACTTCCATGCCTTGACCAGCCCCTGATAGTAAGTTGCCCTGAAGATAACCTGCAACAAGACTTAGGTTTCGATCTTTGGAATAACACATCATTCCTACTCAACCACAATGCCCAACATATGGCAGCTGCACCAATTACAATTAGGATTTTTTTAGTTTACAAGGAAAACCTCTCAATGAAGAACCAAAAAGATTAGCTTCAACTTTATTGTTGAGAGCTTTTTTACAATGATTGGCAAGTACCAGCTGGTACTACCAGGTACTTGCAGGTACTTTAAGTACTTATCTTGCTACTTATCGGTGCTTTTAACTAAAATTTTGAAAAAATAAATAAATAATTAGTTGGGCCCACTTTTTGGTACTTGGTCCCACAATTTTGGTACTTTTTGATACTTTTGGATGGGTACTTTTAGGTACTAGACATATTTTCCATCGTTGGATTTTATATCCTGATAGTACCATGGTACTTGCCAATCATTGTAAAAGAGCTCGTTTGTTGTTTGAAAACCAAAAGTAGTACCAACACAATTCCACACCATTCACGTCATAGGTCAATCAAAAAACAGGTGTTGAATGGCCTATTCTGCCTCACAAAAACAAAACCAATAATTGCACCCCTTCCAATGCCTTTTAGCAAAATTATATTGGTTAGAATGGCCCGTTGCTTTAGATACCAAAGGAAAATTTTGATCTTTGAGGAGTCTTTATTTTCCAAACAAAACAACTGGATGGCACTCCTGCAATTCCCAATATATCATTGTACAAAGACTGAACCATGAACATTTTGTTTTTAGTCCATACAAAGAATCTTTGTGTCCACTAAGCTGCACATTCAAGACACTCCCTATCAGTGACGTGTGTCCCCTACTCAAGGCCATTTAACTAAAAGAAACATCAAGAGAATCATAAACATTGAACAGGCCTCTTTCAAGTACTTGGTCCTTAACTCCTTCAATCCTATCTAAAACTGTGAATCACCCCTTTTGTTTAACACTTGAGACAAAGTTTTGTTTCTGAGAAACTTTTCCTTAGAATATCCTACCATACACCGTCCTCATTGACCAACCATTTACTCAGCAAACACTACTTTTGGATGTCAAGGTCAATAATCCCTAAACCCTCTTCATTTTTTAGCTTACATAGGATATACCATCTTAAATGTCTATATTTTTCTTGTGTCCATCCTGTTGCCAAAAATAACTCTTTGATCTACAATAGTCCAGTTTAGTTTTTAAAAGACGGTAAGGCGAGGCAAGGCGAGTGACCCCCTTCTGGACGCCTAGGTGAATAAGGCGGACACCTAGGCGACGCCATATAAATACAATAATATAAAAATTCAGGAGCATATTAGACAATAATATTGCCATTTTTTAGCATATATATAGATATAGTCTTAGACCATAATAAGGATTATAAGTAGTGTTAATAGAGTACTAGACTACTAGAATCTAGAGCACAATATGAAGTAGCAGAATAGAAAATCTAAGCTGTCTTGGTAGTAGCCAAAAACTAGTGTCTAATGTTATGGCTGAAATAATTAGTAGTGCTGCACTATTGCTAGTGCACATCATACATGAAACGGCAAAAGACACCTGTCATCTCTCAATAGCCATCATCAAAGTCTCCAAGGATTCCATTGGCTGCCTCCTCCTCTCCTCCACTACCATTGGCATCACAAGGATCATCCTCACAGTCTGTCACATTTGCATCATCAAAAAGATCTAGATTTTCTTCCTCCTCTTCATTTTCTGAACCAGACTCTTCCTGAACAAGAAGTGTAACATTTCTTGCACACTTTTAGTGGACTTTTCTTGGTAAATTTCTGCCACAAATTAATGCTGATGCTCCAGTAGCTACATCACACTCGCAACCACGACCACCTTGAGGGTGTACATGTAGTGAGTCAGCCCACTCATCATCCCAACCACACTCTTTAAGAACCAGAGGATCAAAGTTTTTCCTTTCTTCTTCCTCAATTTTTGGAGAGAGAGAGAGAGAGGGGTATCTTTCTTGCAGGTGCCCAGTGAGGAGGTAGGTTGGTGCTGGGGGCCGGCGGGAGGCCAAATCAGAGTCAAGCTGTAGCTTGGGGATTGCGAGGGAAGCCAAATTGGAGCTTGGTCTTGGCTTCTGGTGGAGAGCAGAGGTGGCAGCTGGGTTCCATCGACCTGGCAGGACGGTGGGGCTTGGGTGCGGATGACCGAGGATGCGCTGGAAGAAGTGTGCCATGCTGCGTGGACTGTAGGAGGTGATGCGCTGACCTGCAGGGTGGGGGGGAGGAGGGCACTGGATGTGCGTCCTCGCAGACGAACTATGCCGGCGGGCACTCACCCGCACAAGGCAAAGACACGAGATGAGCTGAGTCTAGATCTAATTCCTCCCCTACCCTCTCTCTTTTCTCTTTTCTATCAGTCTCGATTCGTTCCCGCGCGCAGCATCAGAGGGCAGGAAGACGCATGCGTGATGCTCTTTCCTCCCCCGCGCGCTTCTTTCTGTCATTCTGAGCGCCCAATTTTTTTGTGCCGAAGTCGCCCGACCTAAGCACCTTGGCAACTTACCGACGCCTAGTCCGCCTAGGTGGATGCCTAGAAATGCAAGGCGGACGCCTTATGCCCGTGGACCAAGGCGGACGCGACGCCCAGACTGTTTGGTCGCCTCGACTCCTAGGTGACGCCTTTTAAACACTGGTCTAGTTTCTTGAGAGCAACTTTAGGTATCATAAAGAAAGACATCATAAACATTAGCAAAAATTTTGGATCATAGAGTTGATTAGGAAAAATCTGCCCCCTACTGACAGCAATTTGCCCTTCCAGCTAGTTAGTGTCTTCTGAAATCTGTCCTCGGTCACAGCCGAGTCTTTATTTCAAAGCTTGCGGAGACTCATTGGGATACCCAAGTATGTGAAAGGCATGGCTCCTTACTTACATTCCAAAAATGAAACATAGATACCCTTTCTTTTGCCTCTCCAAAATAGAACAATTCACTTCTACGGAAGTCGATTTTGAGGCATGATAACTTCTATATAGTACCAATTTTAAGTTCATGGCCTTCTCTAATCTATCATTGTTCTTTTCATTGGCATTTTGAATGGTATTAATGTATGCTCCACACATAGTGGAAGCCTTTCTTTACTACATGAATGGACTATTTCTGTCAAAAAGGACTCTTTAAAATCATCCTTTCTGTTTCTAAGTCTGGGACCGAAAACGGCGTCCAGTGGGGGTGGCGGGGGAATGGGAGCCTATAAAAACTTTTCCGATGAAGAACTTAGCCTATGACCCAGATTCAGCCCACAAGCCTCTCTTCTAATTGAACAAGGTCACATAGCAAGAACAACCTACTAGCCCTAGGAATCATGTTAGCAAAGTAAGCGGAAGCAATAACCAAACCAAACGTACGGAATCAAAACTCAGCATTGAAACATAGTGAGCACCAACTATTTCGGTGGCAGCAAGAGTGTTGCACGTCATGCACAGCTGGAACCCCAGTAGCATCTATTGATTTGTAGGGGCACAGGAAACGCACCGAATCAATCGGTGAAGACCTTACTGAACCAACCGGTGGACCAAGCATAGAAAAGGCTCTCTGTGTATAACCTATGACTAGTTCGGTAGTCACAACATCTGTCCACTGAACCAATTGATGCATACATGGAGGCAGACACAAAAAATGCATTGCCAAAAACACCAACTATTTTGATGCCTGATGAACGGCATCACCAAATTAGTGGATGGTCCGCACGCAGCACAAGAAAAACATCGATCCAATTGATCTCTCAGCTGATCTAATGGTTTGATCCATGATTTCGGATGAAGATAGAGAACCCCAGGGGTAAATAGATATGAGAAAATCATGCCCCAAAACCCATTGAATCTTACGAAATCAATAATTAAAGATCGAAGGGCAAGAGCACGAAGAACATGGGAAAACTTTGAATTCAACCCAAATCCATGGATTTCTTAGTGGATTCTTCACGAGATATATGGTCACATAGAACTTATGTATGATTTCACATCAAATACTATAAAGACTTGAGTGGAAAATGAAGAAAAAGCCTTCGTACGAAAAACTCACGAAAATAGGATGAACACAAAACTTAGTCCGAAACAATCAAGAATGATTCACATGATATGAAAGTGCTTACAAGATTGTTTGAGGCAATGTACCACCCTTCATTCTACCCTCTTCTTCATTTGAAAAATAAATCTAGGTAATCACCTCCTAATCCTAATCACCCATCATTAAGCTCTTCTTAGCCACACAAGAGGAAAATGAAAACTAAGGAAATGGAAGAGGTACAAGTGGTTGCTGAAATTTCAGCCCCAAAAACATATAAGCCTCGTCTAAAGACTAAACTACCCCTAGATATTTTCTACAATACATGCCCATGAAGGGCAAAACAATAAATGACTTGGGATTTTTCATCGTATAGACATGTCATCTCCTCACCTTTGCTTCACTCGACGCAAGCCTCACAATGGCACCACATGCCCTCCATCTGGCCTTTGGACGCACCAAGTCCACTACAGTTTTGAGGCCCAAACCACTAAACCCTCCTACTGTCGTTGCTGCCCGATGTGATTGGAGCCTCGTTTTTGAGGCCCAACAAGCCAAACCCTCCTGTACACTACTACATAATGATGCTAACTCCCTAGATTTGAGGCCAAAGTAGTTGGACATCAGTGTCGACGAGTGCCCAACATCTTGCCAAGTGCATGATACCTTCAAGCTTCTTTCATGATTCTGTCACAATGGCAAACCTACTCGAGCTTGTCGTTGCAATCCTCCTTGACTTGGCTATCGTCATCTTCACCGTGTACTCTTGCTCATCCATACACCATGCGAGCCACCTGTGACTCCTCCCGAGATCTTCGCCCTTGGTCCATGCCTACTCATGTTCCACCCTTCAACGTCTCAGTCCTTCGGCATGAACCTTTTTCTTGTTCTCTGTGGTCCATGTCTACTCACGCTCATCCTTCACCACAAAATGTCAGCATGAACCTTTCAATTTTCGTCTGACCTTCACCTCACACTATCGACCGATATGTCACACTCTGCACCTACACATAAAAAGTCGAGAGCACATCACACACATTGGTTGTCTCATCAATCCCGAGTGACCACCTCTGGTCCTCACTAAGTCTAAACTTTACATAGAAATCACCTTCTTCTATACCACCAAGGTCAAACCATGTAAATGCATTCCCAACAAAATACCTCCAGACCTCCCATGAGGGATGGACCAATGCCACAGAAAATTTCTCCCAGCACTAAAAGTATTTAGTGTAGATTGAGAGAGAACCTTTTTACATGTTTCCAAAAGAGCTATAAAATCTAAGTTATGCTCCCTAGATGTGTCACTTAGGAACCTAGAGTTAGCCAAGTCACTTAGACCTTTACTACTTCAGAAAATACCCTTCATTTAGTGTTACTACTATACTTTTTGGACCATTTACTCTTATAAGTATTTTTTAAACACGACTTAGTATGGGACTTACATTTCCTAAAGTGCCTTTTAATTCACAACCTAGAGGATAACTGTCCTCATAAAAAACTTCCTCCATTAAATCTCCACACAAGCTCTTTAGAGCATTAACCTGTAAGGCTTCAATACCTTCCTCTGCACAATCACTAACCTGCCAGGGCTGGTCAGAAACACCAGCTGTTGTACAACCCAAAATTTACCCCTAGCTGCTGGAATATGATTAACTGCAACACCACAGGTTACAAAGAAAAAGGAATTTGACAAAGGCATACCTCCCAAATGCTCCAAAGTTTTCTTAATTTCCTACCATTTCTTCAGCTCTAGCCAAGGTATGATCTTTAAGTGGCTGCAACCTTGGAATGGTGTGAACCTGGTCCATAGTTGCTTCCGGATCATCACCGCCGCTTGCACCTTCTTATTTTCCACTGGGTTATCTGTGTCTACAATGACTGCACCTCAGCCACCTTTGTAGCATTGTTATTTGCCTTAGTTCTGACTTGGCAGCTGACAGCTGTTCCACCACCACCTCCTCCTCCTCCTCCTCCCCCACATCTAGAATGGCCTCAGCATTTTTCCTTAGGAACAGCCCAAATTCTTCCGTTGTCATATTCTTCACTTGCTCTTTAAGAGTGCTATAGTCTGATCCATTTTTAGAAAGGCAAAATAGGCAAGTTGGTCCCTCAACTTTGTTACAAGTGTCAAGTTCATCCCTCAACTTTTGAATCAGCTAATATGGTCCCTCAACTTTTATTTTTGGGCTATACTAGTCCTTGTGCTGATGTGATAGTCTATGTTGCCATAACATTAACATGAAAAAGTCATTTTTACCCTTAGAGCACTTAGTGGGATTACTACTCTCTATCCAATCTGCCAGCCACCGTGCAAGAATGTTTGCGGAAGGTCCATCTATTAGGTGCTGCCACTAATATTATTACTTTTTGTTTGAGTTAATCACGCATGTGTCTACATGCGTTAGTCAATTGAAGATATAAATAGTTATTTTGGCAAGTAATGTCCAGTAAAAATTGAGAAGAATAAGCCAAGGGTAAAAATGACTTTTCATACTAGTCTTGTACAAGCATATAGTCTATACATCAGCATAAGAACTGATTTGACCAAAAGATGAAAGTTGAGGGATTAGATTGGCTCACTTAAAGTTGAGGGACGAACTTGACCCTTGGGCTAAGGTTGAGGGAGCGAATTGGCTATTTTGCCTTTTGGGAAATACTCCATCCAGTCCATCACTAGTGCTAGACTTTTTCTGCCTTTTAGTCTCCCTCTGACTCTATTGCTCTCCTTCCCTGTCCTGAAAATCCTTGTCTTCCTTCTCTCCTTTCCCGTTATCCTCTACTTATCTGTTGCATTCAAACACCGCCTCATCGTCATTCTCATCCACTTCAAACTTGTCAACCTCAAATTCCAGTTCGAAATAGTGGTCACCTATGACCACATCAAGATATGGTGGGATAATTTTTGGATTAAGAACTGCTACAAAGATACGGCGAAAGTCATTCTTCCTGGTTGTTTCCACAGCAACTATTTGTGTCAAGAAAATTCCCAAAGCTCGAGAAACTACTTCAGAGCTTTCCCAACTCCCAAGACTCTTACCCACACCTTTGTAGCAGGATGCCTGTCTCATTTTCATGCCACATCTCAAAATTGATTCGAGCCTACGTAGGTTTGTCAGCATCTTTCCTGGTGGAGCCAAAGATCTAGCTCAGAATTTTGGTGGCCATCGCGGTGGATAGTAGAGAGAATCCATGGAGCTAAAAAATGATGTCAAGGAGATACTCTGCAGTTACAGATGGTGATCATACTGGGGGCATCCTCAAGTGGTGGAGACAACAACAAATATTCCTCCTGATCACATCAATGTTTTTCTGGATGCCCATTTGATTCAAATGGATTGTTTGGGCTATGCTTAAAGCCCTCCGTAGTAGAAGCATAACAACAGTACGATCCATCATCATTCAAATATACCATACGACCTCGGATGGTCTAGATTATTAGCATGCAACGTATACAAACCCTTTATTGGGCTAGATACACCCTAATGTTCTTAGATAAAACATAGAACTATCTGTTTTTTTTAAAAAAAAAGGTTTCCTTATTTTGTGGGCGAAAAAAAATACTATGCCAGCTTTTCAGATTTGACTGTAATATTTGAAGTACTAACTTGTGCTTTATACTTGCAGATTCTACTTTGATTTCTCTGCCTCACTTGTTGGTCTTGCTATGATCATCCCACATGTTGTAAACTTTGGGTTGCTTTTTGGGGGCATCCTCTCTGGATTAATCATATTTCCTTTCCTTGAAACTAAAAGAGGGCAATGGTATACCACTGAGAGTCCTTCAACTTTGAATGGAATCAATGGATACAAGGTACTAATGAATAATTCATATGAAATTTTATTTGAACCACATTATTTTAGTTTCCTTTCCTAAGACATGGTTTATACAAGACAGAGTAATCAATATTGTGTTCGAAACACTTTGTAGAAAAAACTGATGTTTCATACAAAAATTAGTTCAACATCTAAACTACACAAAGCCATGGACTTTATTTTTATGACAGCAGAGATAAGTCCTAGCCTTTGCATCAATGAAGGACCCACATTATTTTATAAAAAAAATGACGCACACGGCCTTTGTTTACTGCTAAACTGGTAGGCACCAGGGATTTGGAGCTTGGTGTGTCGAGAAGGACTTAGAGAAATAGTGAACATTGCATCCAATTATGCTAATATCAGGATACATTTGTTAATCATTTCAAACATAGGCTGACTAATTCTTCTATGTTATGTGGTAGGTTTTCATTGGCTTAACAATGGTTGTCACTGAGGGAATATTCAACTTCATTACACTCACTACTGCAATGTTAATTGACTTCTACAAGAAAAGGCAAGAAAAAGATACAGGGGTGACTAAATATATCCTGAAACACCCCAGCCTGAACTATGATGATCGTAAAAGGCTTGAGGTATTTTTTGGCACACGTATCCCTGTTCTTGGAGGAGCCGTCGCATACATTGTATGTGCAATAATATGTTCAGTCATTACATCTTGGATCTTCCATGAAATTCAGTTCCATCACTTAGCCTTATTACACATCGTTCTTCCATTCGTTACCTTCAGCAATACATATGGAACAGGTCTGACAGATTGGTCAGTTGCACCAACTTATTCCAAGTTCGCACTTTTCATCGTAGCGGCATGGATAGCCAAACCTGGTGCAGTTGTTGCTAGCCTTGCAGCTAGCGGTGTAACCTTGATATCTCTTAATATTTCATCACAGGCAGTGCAAGACTTCAAGACATGTTATATGACACTGACTTCCCCAAGAGCTGTTGTTACTGGGCATATATATGGTGCAGTAATTGGTTCTATCATCAATCCATTACTCTTTCTCTTATTTGAGGCAAATGCCAAGAAAACTGCCCCCATTGGGACAAAAAAATCAGAATACCCATGCCCCTCCGCAGGAATATATCGTGCCATTGGCCTGCTTGGAATGGGAGGAGTGAAGGAGCTCCCTAAACATTGTCTCACGTTTTGTTTCATTACCATCCTCATAACATTATCCCTGGAGATACTGAGATTGGTGTCTCAGAGAAAAGATTGGAAAGTGCAATTTTACATCCCTTGTATGACGGCATTCGCCCTACCATTCCTGGTTGGACCAACCTTTACCGTCGATGTGGCCCTAGGTAGTATATTGCTAATCCTCTGGACCAAAGTAAACAGACAAAGTGCAGAATTATTGTCATCGGCCGTAGCAGCAGGCTTGGTAAGCGGAGATGGAATATGGTATCTACCATCGTCTTTACTAGGCCTCTTCAATGTGGAGCCTCCGATCTGCATGCGGTTCCTATCAAGTGGAAAACAAGTTCAGGTTGCAGATGCCTTCCTAAATAATTTAGGGACACAAGGAATGACACGATAGGCATAAAATTACGAATTTACATAGAGTCTTGGAATATTGTAAAGGATGCACGTATATTCTTTTATCATCATGTAACTTAATTTTATTTCCTAGTATTTTTATATGATATGAAAAACAATTGAATAGAGCATTATCGATGATATAACCGTTTTAGTGCAAGATAATAAGTTGCATAACACAGATGTATGTATCTACAATTGTTTCACAGTGCATTGTCCATATATGAATTGACGCCCAAAATTGGCATTAAGATAGTTATGGTATGATTATTTTGTGTAATTAATTGGTCAGACGATTTGGATCCATTAGCTTGGCCAATTAATGAAGATGTTGATTTTGTTGACCACAAAGCAACAGACAAGAGATGAAGTCACATAGGTATGAATGTATGGTATGCTTCCAAAAAAAATCACTGCTGCCCTTAGAACACAGGAGAAGTAAAAGGTTAAAAGAGTTGCATACATGATAAATATGAAGGTTCATGAACTTACATGCAAGCACAACAAATATAGTGATGTTTCTGTTCGGCTCCAATTTAGTATTCATGTTTTTCTGAATTTATTCTATAATTAATGGTTCTATATTTTCAATGATAAGCAATATATATGCCTGTCAATAGGAAGGGACCTATATATGGCGACATCATCAATTCCATGTTCTATCAGAGTCTCTCGGAGGTCCTCTTTAGGGTAGGGTTTACATATGTGCATGCATAGGGGTGAGCATGTGTGTGTATATATGAGCATAATTCCATTATAAATTTCCAGTATCATCACGGGCTTGGTGAAACAGAATTTTATTTAACAAAAAAAACATTCTAGAATCTTTTGTTCCGGTACAGAATGTACATAAAAACTCGTGAAACTTCATTAATTTAATAAAATAATCATGAAACTTAGCATAGCTCCATTTATTATTCAAGAGTCAACTATGGAGATACTATTATTTCGTCAAAAAACTATGGAGATACTATTGAATGCCCACAAATACTCTGAGCTTGGGCCTTTGCTCATCCCCGAGCAAAGCATAGGACCACGTCTTGGTGAATTAGAAGACCTATATTGTATTGTTTTGATAATGACGACACAGATTAATTTTTACCAGATTATGATTGGTGGGACCTACAACATTCACGATGTCTCTTAGCATGAAAGGACTAAGATGATCAATACCAGGGTGAATTAGGCTTTCACAAAAACTTTCTCGCAGAAATAAAATCCGTCAATCCTAACCACCTTGCCTAAATTTTTTAAACTGATTTATTCCATTCAAAATAAAGCTTTACACCTTAGGTCCAACATTATATTAACATGACAAATTCTAAGAAATGCCAAATGAAAACTTGCAAAATATAATCCACTAGTACTCCCTGGAGCACCCGCACAGGGTGTAATAACATCCTCCGCGATCTCAGGATCAAGTGCTATTCAGCGAATATATTCATTCTCCAACTCCAAATTAACTGATTCCAAACTGAGCCTTATCTTGTAGGGACTTCTGACAAGACTCCTACTTGAGGACTTAATCAATAACTACACCATAAAGATAGCAAGAATTACCAAAAATAAAGAACCGAAGAACCTTACTTGACAGAAGTAAAACTAGATTGGCAGGGAGGGAGGGTTGCCTCACCCCTAGAAAATACCGGTTCTGCCATACCTGGGACTGATCTCGCTCGCCACCGTCATGGTGGTTCCAATGCCAAGCCCGTGCCTGACAGCTAGGGCTGGACGCCGAGCCAACTCGGCTCGGCTCGACTCGGCACGTTCTGACTCGGCTCGTTTTGGCTCGACTTGTTCGGGACCGTTAACAGAATGAGCAAAAAGTTTGGCTCAGCTCGGCTCGTTGAGCTCGCGAGCCAGCTAGTTAGGCTCGCGAGCCAGAAGCATATGTCAACTTAGCATATTCAAACACATGGAAATATTACAATAATAAAGTTTTAAACTTTCAAATCGACCAAGTGTGTAATTTACTTAATCATAATTAATAAAAAAAGAATATATATGCAATAACTTTATATATATTTGAAAAAAGGAGACAACTAAGGTTACACTTTACCCTTTGTATTATGTCTTCTAGCTCGTTTAGCTCGCGAGCGGCTCACGATTTGCTCAAGCCAGCTTGTTAACAAAACGAGCAGAAAACGCTGTTTAGCTTGTTAAATTTTTAACCGAGCCGAGCCGAGTCGAGCCGAGTTACAAAGGAGTCGAGCCAGCTCGCGAGTTTTGGGCTCACAGTCCAGCCCTACTGACAGCCAGCACTAGGAGCAAAAGGACTAAGGAAGCAAGGCTAGTGGTTGTCACATCGGCTTCGCCATGGGTGGCAGCAGTAGTGGAACGGAGGGAGGTGGTGGACTAGGTGATTGGTTATGCTCGTGCTACAAGGAAAGAGGGGTACATGAAAAGATGACAGAGTGATGATATAAAGAAAACGGCCACGATGCAACCTGCCTTTTCAGTTTGTTTGCATAGTCCCAAATTTTTGCCTTGATTTTCAGAGAGTTTGTTTGCATGGTCCCAAATTTTTGCCTTGATTTTCAGGGGCGATTCTCTTTTCACACCAAGCTTAAAATTGTTTTATAGGAGTAGGAGCGGTGTGTAGGTAGACCGCTCATGAAAATTTTCCTGAAGCAAGCTCTACTTGAGTTTGAAGATTATGCTTCTGATTGGTGGAAGCAATATCTATGTTGGAGCTTTATCAAGTGTGTTGGGAAGATTTGAAGAAGGACATGAGAAAAGAATTTGTTTCAAGAGAGCATAAGCTAATTTTGATTCGTCATTTGCAGCATGCAAAGTATGGATGTAAGTCGATTCAGTATTACTTTGATGAGTTATCTTCTCCCATGCGCTGAGCAAATAGTTATCAATGCTTCTAGAAAGTTGTCTTGGCTGTCCTACGACTAGCTATCGGCTTATTCAAGCTAATTATTTTGTCAAGATCCGGCGCTATTAAGATTGGAACAACATCCGTATAAATTAGTATGCATTCTGTCTTTGCAGATTTAGGCAAGCTCCTTAGATAATGACACAAGAAATAAATGGTTGCGTATCAATAGATCCACATACGTCATAGACATCATCGACTTCCTTCCAGCTTTGTGCTTGCATGCACTCGAGATCCTCATCTAACCTCTTGCCTTGTTGCTGGGCCCTCAGATCTGTTCGTCCATGCTCTTCTATCAGCTCTGTGTCTGCTTTGTTTTTTCAACTTTGGAAAACTTTGGATTTAACTAACAACTAAAATCTGCTAGGCATTCTATTTTTATACTGTTCCCTGGCTATACATCCTCTGGACCTCACACTTCACAACACGCCCAACCGCTCTGCCCAAGATCAACTTTCTCCATCAAGAATCAGGGACAGGAGCTCGAGCAAGCAGGCACAGGCGCATGCGCAGCAGGTCACCATGGATTCAACAGCTGGAGACTCCTCGCCTTCTGTAGAGCGAGGGTTCGAGGGGCAGCCATATCCTGGGTTCTGGGAGCAGGTGACGCCGCGTTCCATGGCCATCGCGGTGGTGCTCGCGACCGTCTTCTCTCTGGTCACACTGCGGATCTACATGACGATCGGCGTCGTGGGCGCTCTCAACATGCCTGCAAACGTCCTCAGCTACTTCTCCCTGAAGAGCCTCGTCACCCTGCTGCGGCGCTATGGCATCGCCGCGGCACCCTTGACGCGCCAGGAGACCATCTTCCTCCAGAGCAGTGTCATGACCTGTGTTAACATGGCAATCTCAGGTAATAACACTAGAGGAATTACTCTTCCCTCTTATCATGTTATGGATTTATCTGGTTGTTCGGCATCGCGCGCGTACCGATTAATTTTTGGCATTGGGATTTGATCAAGTTTTCACCTTTTCTTCTATAAGGTGGCTTGCCAAATTACATTATTGCAATGAATTCTCAAGTGGCGAAATCTCTCAGTAGTCATCCGGATAAAGCAGACATTATTGAGCACGTACCAATAGGAAAATATGCGTTGTTCCTTTTCCTTACTGGCCTGGTTGCAGTAACGTCGATGCTGCCGCTGCTGCAGGTAATCTACTTTCCGTTGACAAGATCTTATATAGTAAAATATGCGCTGTTCCTTTTCTTTACTTGTCAAGATGTTTGGCAAAAATTCCGTGGACACCTTCAGAGGCCTTATAGGCGCAGCATCTAGAAAACAAAATTGCAATGTTTCTTAAGTCGTTTTTCAGCGCCTTATATGTAAGACAGTTTTAGATTTAACCATAAACAATCACATATTTTCACCCATAACAAAAAAATACATATAAGAATGGGACTCCCTGACTACTCTCACTACGGGAAACCCCAGATATACCGTCTCAAGGCGTTTGCCGAGTGCCAAATTTCTGGCACTTGGCAAAGCGCCACTATGCCAAGTGTCCGGAAACCGACACTCGGCATACCCAAAGCAGTCGACGACAACAGACCTCTCCCAAAGCTCTTAGCCTGGGTCGGTAGTATCCCTGGAGTTTTTGCCCGGGCGATCAATGGTGAAGGGAGTTAGATTGACAGGTTGAAGCAGTGGTGAATCTAGAACAAAATCGTAGGGGGGGCTGAGTTGGACTTAAAAAAAAATAGAGAGCATATGAGGCACGGCACAGGACAGTTGCATTATTCAATAATTTGATAGTTCAATTTGAAACGCATTATCCATTCAAAATTTTTGACTGCCATACCACACGACGTTCACAGGAGCAGCAACAAAAATGATCTTAACTACTTTGTTAAGCACTTAGGCTAGCAAGGTCACACTGCACGTCTTGCACCCAAGCAGGCCTTATTGGGCACAAGTAATAGACCATGTGGACCCAAGTAGAAGACAAGAGCTAAATAGGCCCATGTACTTGGCTGGCCCAAGTCACGGCTGCAAGGTTGTCTTCAACCTCCAGACGTCTCCAATCCTCCTCCTTGCTACGTCCATGTCAAAAATTTCAAGGGGGGGCTTCAAGGGCTTGGCAGCGGTGGGGGGGGCTCGAGCCCCACCCGCCCCACCGCTAGATTCTCCCCTGGGTTGAAGAGGTGGGAGAACAATAGATTGATATTGCTTAATCCCAAATTGTTTGTTGGGCTTTTCTATGGTACTCCATATTGCCTTCTCTTACCTCTTAAGAGATAAGAGTTCAAACAAATCTTAACCGTCGATTTTAGGAGATAAAATAATTTATAAAAGAAAAAAATGGCTATAATCTAATAAACCGCAAACGGTCGATGCCACTCCGGAACTCCCGTCCTCCCCCGCCGGCACGTTCCTCTTATCGTTTTTGTGCAGTTGTGTTGTGCGGTTGTGCCAAAAGCAAATATGTGCAACTTTGAGCTACGCACGTACCGCACCGGTGATGCATGGGCACACGCTCCAGGTTTTGGATAGGCACCTATAAATAAAAAAAATTCCGTGTACACATAGACATGTATGCACTAATACACAAATGTGCATATATGTTTTGTGTGTCTGCACGCCATGTTCAGGCCTCTCGTTAATCTCTTTCCAATCAAGGGAGCATTCTACACATATGTGCTACGTGATCCATCTAACTTATACACCCACGTCACGTTTTCTTAGGAAAATTTCAGCATCACATTTACGGAAAAAAGAACACTATTGTCACGTTCATTTTAAACCAATAGCAATGACTGATCACGCTGCGATAATAGTGGAAAAATATGTTAGATCTAATACACATGCATGTAGAGAAGTTAGAGGTAATACATCATTCGATTAACGGTCCACGGTCATTTCGGAGTACCTTAGCAAATTGTTTGGTACACCGAATACTATATATGCCTAATACTTGAAGAGGAAGGATTCCCGTGAAAACAAACCAATCTAAACAAACCAAGGTTGCCTTAGCCACTTTGATCGGCAGCCTGGTCGGTGGGCTTCTGGCGACGACGACGCTCATAATGTTGGTCCCACATGACACGATGTGAGGTGTGCTAATGTAAGAGGTCGGTTTTTTCCTCTCTATTAATACAAAAGATACGCAGTTCTCCTGTGTATTCGAGAAAAAAAGAATAAGTTAATTTTTTTAGCTCCAATGCCCTTATTCATTTTAAAGAATCATTCCATGGAATCAGCTGTGCATCATCACTTTGCTAGAGAAAACTGTTTGATAGAGCTCCTCCTAGATTCCGCTGACAATCCACTTTGGGAGCTCTGCCACATAGACCTTTAAGATTCGCCCCTGCCTCCCAAAGCTCCTCTACGCCCAGGATTGGGCCTTATACCCCCACAGCTACCACCTGTGTCCAGTCTATCAATCATGCATCCAACAAAATGACATATTATACATATATGATGCTCATGTCCCTTCGCTTTTCACTTCATTGATATTTCCCATGTATATCAAGGACTTACATCATGACCATGTCACAATCATGTAAGTTTTATTTGATTAAGCTTGCATTAGAATTTTTGTAAACTTACAGCACTGAGGTCATGGAAATTTAGAAATTACAGACAATTTGTTCTATCCATATGGCCATGTTTGGAACACCTTATATCTTGCTTATGGCCAAAATAAGCTGAAACTGTACCCTAAATCCCTAATGCTAAACTGTTTCAGTTTTTTTTTTTTTGCCACACTTGTCCCAACAGCACGTATTTGAACTAAACCGCAAAAGCTGAGTCAAACCAGTGATTTTTACATGTTTATGCGGCTTATCTAAGAAGCGCTTTCACGCCACTGCTGTACCAAACATGGCCACAGTATTAGCATTGGTCACTCTGAAGCAACAAAATAAGGGAACAAGGGAATTTGAAATGGATATACTTCTTTTATTTGTTCCTCTAGTATAGTATAGCAAGCTAAGTTTATTCGAAGGGATGACAAAACAAGAGGGACCATCTTTCCTCTATTTCAGACACGCGCTACTCACTGATGGGATATTTTTTCTCTATATAGGCTATGATTGTCGATTACAGATTGCCCTTTCCAACAGGTTCCGTTGTGGCTCATCTTATCAATAGTTTTCACACCCCTCAAGGTGCTTATGTGGCAAAGTAATGTTCTGTCCTTTCTGAATGTAAAATTTTTATCTTGTTTTTGGATATTGCATTAACGTTCATCATCTGTTCAGGTTGCAGGTTGCAGCTATATTCAAAACGTTTCTCGGAAGCTTTTCCTGGTCTATGTTCCAATGGTTTTATGCTGGAGGCCAAAACTGTGGATTTCAGTCCTTTCCGATGTTTGGACTAGACCTATATAAGCATAGGTGGGAAGTCTATTTCAAATTATTTCCTAGAAAAGTTTTGGTCCTCATATATATAGTACACATTTCAATAGGTGTCCAACACATATCATTTACTATCTTGACCAAAATCAGATCGGGCAACTTTGACCACGAAAACCATTCAATTTATATATTTGGTTTGGAAACAAAAAAAATCTGGGTGTGATCAAATTGAAAGAAATGCCATATACTCTTCGCCCAAGGCATATTAGAATTGATAGCCAATGATTGAGAATGGTTATAGTTCATGTGTTCTGTATCCTCTAGGATTAACTTTTGTATAGTTTTTACCATCCTTTAAGCCTAGTTATCAGGATCGGACTGGACCGGCAGTTGGACCGAAAAAAGTAGGAATAGGAGCATCTTCCGGTTCGGTTTTACCATACCAATCCACAATTGAACCACTGTTACATCATTCAAACCGGGTCTGGCTGGCCCGTTTTTTAGAAAAAAAAAAAACTATGGAAAGAAACCAACAATGAGCCGTTTCACTTCCGTGATTGGGAGCAACCGAACCTCCGCCGGTTCGGTTCGTGTAAATGACTGATCTGTAATCGAACCGCTGTTGGACCACTTGAACCGGGTCCGATCGGTCGGTTTTCGATAAAAATTGTGGAAAGAGGAGCAAAAATTCCCTTAAACGGGCAGCAGCAGGGCCCGAACCATGCTGCCGAGGGCTCATAGTGAACGTCCTCACATTGGGCTACACGGCTGTTGTTGATTTTATTATGAAACTTAATCTATTTAAATTTGAAGTATATCCATTTCAAAATTCCTTTCCTTGAACCGAAATCTTTGTTGCGGTTCGATGACCGGTCCGGTCCTAATAACTACGCCTTTAAAAAGTACCATGTACTTCTATTCATAACATGATGGTACTAAACATTGGCACCTCATATGAAAAATGCAAGAAAATCATCCCCCATTGCGATGACCATTGCATAACTCTTTTATTCAAGAAGATAAAACATTTTTCTTTTGTATGATGTGCATAATTATCTATATTATATTATTCAAATTTCTAATGTATTATTTTGTAATTACAGATTCGTTTTTGATTTCTCTGCGTCGTTTGTTGGTTTGGGAATGATTGTCCCCCACGTTGTGAATTTTGGGTTGCTTTTTGGGTCCATCACGTCTTGGGGAATACTATTTCCTTTCCTTTATAGTAAAAGGGGGCATTGGTATCACACTGAAAGTACTACAAGTTTGAGTGGAACGAATGGATACAAGGTACACATGTTTTTATATTTATTTCATTTGTTTTTCTTTTATTTGCTTCCCAGACAACAATTAGCTTAAAGATGCAGCTGTGGGCTAGTAGCACAAAGCACGTCCTTTTTTTTTGTTTACCAAACTATGGGCTGTTTATTTTCCATCTAACTTATATAATCCAGATTATGATATATATGCTACAGAAGACAGAAGAGTAGCTTATTGAATTATAATAATCTAATTTGTGAATTGTCATAATCTATCTATAATCCCATTGGTGTTGTCTTAGTTTACAAAATTAGTAGATGGATTATATAGGAATTTAACTAACACTTCTCGGCAACAATTAAATACTCACATAAGCCAGGGCAAAAAGTTATGTGATTACAAACACTTCCAATCAAAGTTATGTGTGCAACATCTAACGATGTCATAACTATCGTGCAATGATTCAAACACAAATAAACTTCGCCCTTCATTTAATAAAACAAAAACAATTTCTGTTTAGAGTGTTGTTACATGGTTAACCATACTACTTAAAAATATTTTTTGGTAATGTGGTGTTGGTAACAGGCATATACTGTCCATTACAAGACAGGTTATAGGTCCATTTCCAATTAGTCCACCCAACCTGGCAACACTGACATCTATTAACATTAACTCATTATTGGTAACGTACGTTAATAATGCTCATTACCAATATGGTGTATGTCGTTAATGTATTATTGGTAAAAGACTTTAACAACATCTGTTACCAACGTGACGTGCATTGGTAACGGAACTTATTGGTAATGGACATTGTCAATATCTGTTACCAATATGGTGCTACATGGTTGCATCAAAAGAAATCATCTCCCACACAATCACAAATGATGTGTAGGTGGTATGGTGGGGAAGTCTCGCGTGATCAGAGTTATGGGTTCGAATCCCACGAACCGTGCACGCACATTTACACGTGAAAACATCGCACGCCTCGTGGTTGTTGTTTTTTTTTGCTGCAATTTGGTATTTTAAAATATGATTTTGAATATGTTATTGGTAATGGACATCAACATAGTGTCTGTTACCAATGACGCTAACATGCATCACCAGAATGCATGTTACCAATGACTGTTATTGATTATGAGTCTTTAGTAATGCATAAAGGTAATTTTGGCTATGTTCGTCATTGTCTTCGCTTGTTACCAATTACACTATTCTCACATAGTGCCATGTACATTTTTCAGACGGAATAGGGATTTCGTTACCTTGAAGCCGACTGGAAGTCAGTGGCAACCAAATCGTTTACAATACCAGGTTACCCTCGGACTAGGACCTGCCACGAGTTCAGAGCCATATTTAGCAAGCCTATTGGCCACTGAATTACAAGAATGTGGTCGATATACAACTTGAACTTCATTAAACTCAGAAGAACATTGGGAACTTTGCTTCTCGGAAAATAATTCCATTCGTCGATAAATCGTAGGCCATCAAACTCAAAGCAATTCTGAGATTGATTGCATTAGTCTCCAAAATGACATTTGCCACCCCCACCTCCACAGCAAAGACCATGCTTCGGTTTGGAAAGCATCACTCATATCCTTCCAGCTCCTGAACCAACAATCTGATCCGTTTCAGTTTTAATGATGAAGCCCTAGCCACATGTTCTTGTATGATCGGCAAATGATCCGTCCACATTCCGCTTGACAAAACCCTGCCCTGGTAATTGCCAATGCTGAATCGCCCTCACATCCTCCTGTTGTTCACGCCGAAGCACAAGAAAATCAGAGAAATGCCTCATAATTCACCTAGCTGTACCCTCGGGTGATCTGCGACTTTCTCCTGCATTAGTATCGTGTATAGCTGGAAAGCATACCGTTGATTTGATAAAAGAAAATTAATTGCTATTTAGAAGGTAGTCAAAGCTGCATGTTTAGTTTGAAAGACCATTAATTTCCTATCAAAGTACACAAAAGGATAACTTTCGTATTCTAAATAGCACTCTAGCGAATTGTAACTAAACGTTCCCTGTGTACTGCATCATGTATTTGCATGTGTGTGGCACACATGCCTCACTACTAGGACAAAAAAGACTAACTTTTCTATGTTATATGGCAGATTTTTATTGGCGTAACAATGATCGTCACCGAGGGGATTTTCAACTTCATTAAACTCCTTACTGTGAGTTCAATCGACTTCTACAAGAAGAGGCAAGAAAATGATTCAGGGAAGGTCAAATATATGTTAGCAAATCCGGGCCTTAACTACGACGATCGTAAAAGGCTTGAGGTATTTGTTGGTAATCAAATCCCGCTTTTTGTACCAGTAGCGGGATACATTGGATGCGCAATAGCATGTTCGGTTGCTATCCCTTGGATCTTCCACCATGTTACGTGCTATCACATGGCCATATTGTTCATCATTCTTCCTATTTTTACCTTCTGCAATACATATGGAACGGGACTCACAGATTGGTCAGTCGCACAAACTTACGGCAGGTTCTTACTCTTCATCATAGCAGCATGGATTGGGAAACCTGGTGCGGTTATCGCTAGCCTTGCTGTTTGTGGGGTGTCTGTGGCGGCTCTTAATGTTTCTTCACAGGCCGTGCAAGACCTCAAGACGGGTTATATGACAATGACCAATCCAAGGGCTGTGGTGGCTGGGCATATCTATGGTGTGCTAATTGGTTCTATCATTAACCCATGCATCTTTCTTGTATTCGAGGCGAATGCCAAGGGCACTGCCCCTATTGGTTCGAAGGATTCAGAGTACCCATGCCCCTCTGCAGCAATCTATCGTGCCATTGGACTTCTTGGTAAGAGAGGAGTGGATCAGCTCCCAGATCATTGCCTCACATTTTGTTTGGTTACTTTCTTGGTAACACTAGCTGTGGAAACACTTAGATTAGTGTCCCAGAGAAAAGATTGGAAAATACAAAAATTCATCCCTTGCATCACAGCAATAGCACTACCGTACCTGACTGGACCTTACTTCAGCATAGATATGACCATAGGTAGTGTCCTGATAATCATTTGGACCAAAATAAACAGACAAAGTGCAGAATTGTTGTCGTCGGCAGTTGCAGCTGGCTTAATATGCGGAGATGGAATATGGGTTCTGCCAGCGTCACTACTTAGCATCTTCCATGTGCATCCACCAATCTGCATGAAGTTTCTTGCGAGTGGAAAACAAGTGAATATTGTTGACTCATTTGTAAATGACTTAATTAGGAGTAGATAGAAAGACAAGATAACTGACACTTTGTACATTGCATCTCTGAATAATTGAGCATTGCTGGAACAATAACATGGCTCATACGGTTAAACTGAGATGCATCATAAACCAAGCCACTAATAAGTGCGATACGGAGACATGGCTAGTAATGGTTTATGACAAAATGGCATAAAGATACAGGCAAATCGCCCTTGACCAAAAATTTAGTGACCAGGTCCAGAGCACACCATCTCTCACTGGTTGAATCAGAAATCAAGTATTCCCTCAAACGATAAATCAGTGCACAAATCAACATATCACAATATCAGCAACCATGGTTGTCACATGACACCGAATCACATATTCTGAAAACTCAAGCCTCTTTAATCGTACCTAAGTGTATAAGTACTCTAATTGACAATTCTGATCAGCAGCTAGCAAGCAACTATTACCTGCACCATTTGTTCCCATTGCCTTGCCCAACTCTTATAAGCAATTATGAAACTCTCTGAGTTTCCTTTGTTGAGGGAGTTCTTTTACTCATCATAATAACCTAGCAGTATCTTCAACCGAGTAAGGTAAACCCTCTTAGCAATTTGACTAACCTAATTGTAAACCACATCTATGTGTTTCTTTCTTTGTAACAAATCGTCACACTTCTTCATGGCAATGAAGTGTGAGCCACGAACATCACCTACATGTCACTTTAGCCGTTCCTTCCTATGATAACCATTCCAACCGTTTACAACAAATAGTTCATATATTGCATCCTTCTTTTCTCTGAACAAGAAACAACAAAAGCAGTATGCTCTATTCATTGATTCACTATATTCAAGCCAACCCCGAAACTCATCAAACCATTCTGGATTAAACCTTGTTGGCTTGTCTTGAATAATTGAATCCACAAAACTGCATGTTTGAGGCTAGCAAGGCCCAGTTTCCAAGTATTTTCCTTCTCAACTTCTCTCCAATAATTGGATATCTATGTGGCTTCAAATGAGCCAAGCTGACAATCCAGCAGCAAGGAGAGCACTGACCCGACCGATGCATCTACGCACCATGAGAGTCCACCGATGAAGGGAATGCAAGAAAAAAAGGGTGGATGAGGGAGACGGGAGGAGGGGGGTAGGACAGTGGGAAAATCTTCTAACCACATTTGTTACTGTATTTTTCATGTGGGAACGGGAACAAGAACGGGAAGACCAGGCGGGAAAGCGAAATCGGTGTTACGTGATTCCGGAAACGACACGTTTCGATCAGAAATATGTCCATAACGGTCGGGGATCGGAATTCAAATCAGGGGTACCGACGCACAAGACCACTTAGACTATTCAACTCAATGCAATAGACATAGCCATAAATTAGTTCACCAATCCATACTGCACCAGCGACGGGTGACACTTGTGTGCACACATGTTGGCGGTCGATTTCCATGATTTTTACCACCAACATTTCTCCGAACTTAATGCTTTTATGGACATAAAAGTGTTAAATTTATTTACCCTAACAAATTCAACTAGTTTAGGTGACTATTTGATCTCAGGAGCACATTGTCCAAAACTTGGCCAATTTTGAGGAAGTTCCAGGCCGGCCGGCCACCGAAGCCATCCAGTCCCAAACTACACTGACATGCAAGAAAACACATGTCCAAGTCATCCCTCGATTAACAATACGAGGCTGTAAAGAAAAACTGCCTTGAAGCCAAAAAAAATGAAAAAAAGAGCCAAACAACAGCTTTTTTTTTTTAGCGATACCGAGCATCTGTCTAAACCGTATTCTTGACACACAAATTCATTTATAATTTTTACAGAATAGTAAAAAACAGAAAAATCAATTCACTTGTAATATTTTACGGTACAGTAAAAACAGAAAAGAATAAAAGAGTTTTATGGCCTTTGGCATCAGCAGCTCTGTCGCTCGCTCTTTTACCAAGCTCACAGCCCATTGCGGCCCAGGGAGCTCGGCAGCAGCAAGAACCAGCTTACGATCCAACCAATCAACTCCAAGTTTTTAGTGCCACCTTGCGTAGGTAGCTGGGAGCCTGGGAGTAGTGGGGCTGATGCGCCTCCATGTGTCCAGGCGAGCGCTTGCGCACTTTGCCGTGCCACATTGCAGGCCTTGTGTGCGGCTAGCTTCGTAAGAAAAAAAAATCAAATACTTTCTCCATTTCAATTTATAAATTATTGGCTTTTTTCTCAACTTTGACCACTTATTTTATTTAAAAAAATTTGTGCAAACATAGTCAAATTTAACCCTGCGCTGGGTTCTCTCTGCCCGCACCGCACTACCTGCACGAAACCATCGCGCTGAGCCGTCAACCGACCTAGGATCCATCCATGAGAGACTTGCCGCCGTGAGCTCGTGTGGATTGGCGCATCCGCACGTGGAAGACACCCATGGAGACGAGTGGGTGCCGCCGGCTGTGGTGCCGCCCCACAAATTTGGCCCCATAAACTCCTCGTGTGCGTGCTCCAACACGTGCGACGATCGCCAACCGCCGACCCCCCTGCAACGCTGCCAACCCCGGCCGATAACGGCGGTCGGCGTAGCTGCCTCGCGTGAAACATGCAGGCCTCCCAGATCCACCATGAGGTGAGAAGGAAGGGGCCCCACTGTCATTGTAGTAGAGGAGCGGGCTTCCGAAGCCCTACTTAGGCGGCGAGCGAGGTGTGGGTGGACGTAGGGAGGTGTAGTGGCAGCTCGGGTGCCGCCTGTGTCGCCCCTAGGAGGAGGGCAACGTGGGGGCTCAGCAAGATGCTCGGTCCTCATGGGCATGGACTGACTCTCTCTGGATTACCACAATAAGGGTGTCTGCAGCGGTGCTAGTAAATAGCTAGCTGACGAAGTGTGAGAGGAAAACTTGCACGGGACCACTAGAATATTTAATACCTGAGCATCTTGTTTCTATTGGCTGGGGAAGAAAAACATTGCATGCAGTATGCGTTCCACCATCTAGCTAGCAACGAAGAAATAGTCAGCGACTTCTTTTTTGAGCGTTCTCTCTTCTCCACGTGTGATGGTAAGCCTCGTCAACACTTAAATAGCTAGCCCAAATAGCCTTGTTGGAGACGCCCTGAGGAAACAAGCACGCCCATATGGGTTGGGCTAAGTCAAGCTCACAAAATCATCAACAAACGGGGGGCTAAGAAGTTTGTACCACAAACGCTAGTTCTATCACTGGTTCAAAGTCAATTGATCACAAGGTTTAGACGTGCCATCCTCTAGCAAAACAATAAGAATAATATTTTAGAGATGAATTGACTATGACAAAATCAAATGACGTGCGAATATTCAAATACCGGGACGAACAGTTCCGGCCCCCAGCCCCGCCCCCAGCTCGCCACTCCCCGTCAGGTGCGCGTCAGACATCAACATCCCAATCCCCCACTCCCTGGTTCCGTGCACGGCACTGTCCCCGTTCTTCCCCCCGCCTCCGCCGCCACACACCACCCTATGGACTCGCCGCCGGCAACGCCGCCGTCGCTCCCCCCAGTCACCCTCCCATGGCCTGACCTCCTAGCGGGCGCGGCGTCCTCCACCCGCCGCCTCGTCGCCGCCCACTCCCGCCACTTCCTCGCGCTCTCCTCGCTCCTCCTGCTCCCGCTCGCACTGCTCCTCCTCGCCCTCCCCTGCCCCTTCCTCCCCGCCTCCACCGCCTTGCCCGCTGCCCCCTCCGTCTCGCTCCAGGCCCGGCCGGATCCGCGCCGGAACCCGCTGCCCGTCCCGGTCCCGGTGCTCGCCCTCGCCGCCGCGCTCCTCTACCTCGCCGCCTTCGCCGCGGCGGCGACCAGCGCGCACGCGGGCTTCTTCGGCCGCCCCGTCAGGCTCCTCGCCTCGCTCCGTTCCGTGCCGGCCTCCCTCATCCGCCTTATCCTAACCGCACTCCCGGTCTCCCTGCTCCTCCTCCTCCCACACCTCCCGCTGCCCGCATCGCTCCGCGCTGCGCTCCCCATCGTCGGCGCCGTCCTCATATCTCCTTTCTGGTTCCTCGCCGGCGCTGCCGCCGTGGTCGAGTCGACTGCCGGTTTCTCCCCGCTGCGCCGTAGCTGCCGGCTGCTATGGGGCGCACGCCTTGCTGCGCTCTTCGCCTTCCTGGTCTTTGCTGCTGGAATCGCAGTCACCCTCTGGGGCTTTGGCGGGGTGGCAGCGGAGACGTATGACGTTGCTGCTGGGTGGTCGGCGATGGCGCCCGTGGTAGTGAAGGCGGTGGCTGGCACAGCTCTGCTCGTGGTGATGATGCTGTACGGGATGGTGGCGAACATTGTGTTGTACATGCACTGCCGTGCCCTGCACGGGGAGCTCACTGGGGAGATCTACAACGAGTTTGCGGACATGTATGTCTTCCTTCCCTTTGATGACGGCAAGGACAGGCATATCGTCTCGGTAGTCACTTTGTGGCCATGATTGCTTTTAGTGCAATCAACAAATCAAGCTTTTGATCCGGTGTGCATTTCTGTTATTATGCGATACTGTACTATTAGTTTAAGTGAACATCACCCTTTTGGTTTTGTACTGCGAATGTAAAAAAGTATATATATAGCACTACCTTAATGTGAGTTGAATGATAAACTGGCCATTTGTAATTGTGCATACTTAGTTGTAGGTTCGATAGAGCATTGGTGGTATAAAAAAAAAACTACATTTGAGGTTTCAATATGGATGGTCCTTCGCATCAAAATTCTGTAGTTAGTATTGCTTGGAATAATCTTTAGAGAGCATTTAATTGTTCTTCGAAATAGTCCTCGTCTGATAGTAGCAAACCTCTAAGGGAAAAATGGCATCTATTATCTTAGATATACTAAGATGATCCATTTTGTATGCCAAACTTAGCTTTTGCAAGAGGATGTGGTCCCTCCATGTCTCTAAAATGCTGTGCTTGCTGCCCTAATTTTTAATGGAGAAAGTAGGAGAGCTTAATTGAATAGGTACAAAGATACCTAAAAAAATTACCTAAGCATCCAAAAGCATAGCAATCAAGATAGAGTGAACAGCTATGGCGAGACTTGCATAGTACAGCGCATATACTACTGCAGCTGCAAACTTCACTCACATAGAGCCCAGTTCGGCTGCACTGGCTGCAGCTGCACAGCTGCAGCACCAAGCAACACCGCTACAGAATTTTTTGTCCACGGCTGCACAACACAGGAAAAAAATAGCTGATATAAAGGCAGCTGAATACACTGATAGAAGCCAACCTTATTACTGTCTTGAAAATAAGCATTGGGATCTTGATTTTTTTTTAGTATTTGTCAATTGCCTGGTAGAGCAACTACAGTGTGCATAGTTAGAATGAAACTATAATTCTACATTTTGGTAGTTTATTATGCCATAGAATAAATTGTTGGTACACTTCATGGAATCAGCTGCTATGAGTTGGAGGATGCTATATACTGACCTAATTATCCTGTATAAAAACATCAAACTACAGGAGGCTTCATTTCATATATGAAAAAATTGGGCATAAAGGATCAATAACTTGTGTTAGTCATTAGAAGGTTCACACTGAAATGTCAAGATGAAAATGGTGGCATATGGAATAAACTTTATTGCATTTATTTGCATGATCTGTAGAATTTCTGCAGGAAACAAAACATATGTTGGGATTTTTTTTGTTACAATTTAATCAGAAAGTTTCCTGGTATTTATGATTATTGGAAATGCAATTGGAGTGCACTGCATCGCTTACAATATAATTTGCATTAGTTGTAGAACTGAAAGAAATGACGCTTGCTCCCTCTCTGAAACTAAATGCTACTCCACTTTTCATTATTTGGTTGGTATTTATTATATCCCTTGCATAGGGCAGACATGGTAGTGGTCGAGTAAGATTACGTTTGTTATGAAAATACGGGTTGTCCTGCCTGTTAAAGGACCTTTTAGTTTGCTTTCTTGGCATGATTTTGGAATGCTTTTCTTTCTTATTCAAAATTGTTCTCTTCAGACACTACATTGTTGGAAAGAAAAATCATTGATATTTGCAGACCTACCAAAAGGTCCAATTTACTAATTTTTTAGATCTTGTTGTACTGTCCAATGACTGGCCCATTATTTCAGAGGATATGATCTTGTTATTGTGCCTACTGCCTTATTCTTGATTAGACGGTTCTTCCCTAGGATTTATGCCTGCAGTTAACATTAGCTTTACCAGAGAATCACAGAAAATGACACCAATACAGACTGTCTCCAACACTTGTAAAAATATGTCTATTTCTGCATTGCAAATGCTATTAGATAGGTATGGATTCAAATTACTTCTGTAGACTAAAACTCTAAAACACTGTGGTCATATAGAAGTTATAATGATTAGAAGATATAGTTGTTTTTTTCTCTTTCAGCTTCTAGCATCTCTTTGTTCGAAAACACAGAGTTGGCTTTGCTCTTGTTTTGTTATGTCTTCATCATTTGTTCACAGCTGTACAAGGCAACTAATTTGCACAGGCAGAGATATCCAAAGATACATGAAGATAAGGGATGGCAAGCAACTGCACACTGGTGCGAATCTTCAACTGCAACTTGAGTGCCCAAACGAAGTGGTTCATTTACATCTAGAAGGTCATGAGGGTCTTCTTGGTGATACCTGGGGTGGACGTGGCATGGATATCAGGTGCCATCACAACCATATCTGCTCACTTTTATTTATGCATTCCACTATGCATACCACATATGTTGTGAAGTATAATAAAGCAAACTGATAGATTCAAAGTGGCATGATGAAAGGTGGATTTCAGTGAATTATAGGTCAACCATATATAGTTTGCATACACTCCAAAGTCTAAGGTTATATTTCTTATGACCAATGAGGCTAATGGTCAACAGTAATTTTATTACAAACAAGCATGCAAAGATGCACATAATATTATCACCTTAACAATATAAGATAAGCTCCCTTAAAAGAAAGCTTTCATCTCATACTTGACATAATATTATCACCTTAACAATATAAGATAAGCTCCCTTAAAAGAAAGCTTTCATCTCATCTTTGAAGCCCATAAGATACTTCTCCTCGACACACTGTGTCATAATTCGAGTTCCCTTCTTTGATGAAGGTGGAGCCCCAAGAACTGCCACTGCCATGTAGTCTGCATAAGTTAGTGGTAAGATATGGTTTGGTGGACCCCACCCATAGTTAACTTCAAAGAACCCAAGCCTCGTCCAATCAGACACAAACAAAACATTGTGCTCGAACGTCAATTGGTATGGATCTACCTTTGCATCCCCTGCAGCCCACTTGGAAAATTCTAGGGGAAGCCTGGCCTTCCCATCCCGTATCATCTTAATCACATCAAGCAATCCTGAAGTGATAACATCCTCAGCAGTAGCCGTCACCGTCACTGGATAGAAGCAATTACCATAGAAACCCCCATCCTTGGGTAGCACTTCCGTTAGGAGGTGGCGGGTATTGGCAAAGAAGCAAACATGAACCTTAAAGTCCGGTCTGTACTTGATTGCCTTAGTCCTTGCCTGCCAAACCTTTGCAATGGCAACATCAAAGGTGGAACAGTACTGGCTGGTGGCCTGGAAGTACTCGGCCTTGACATGGGCAATATGGTCAGAGGTCACATCTGTAACAAAGTGTTCGAACCCATAGAACTGGAAGAATGGTGGTGGCATAGGAGGCAGTTTAGGTGGGTTTGGTATTAAGGCCCGAGCCCATATCGGTACAACTGTAGGTTTGTTCACCCCACGAGCAAACTCAGAAATTGTGGTGATGAATTGGGCTGCACCGAGCCCATCAGCGAGCGTGTGGACAGCGACCAGCCCAACCACAAATCCTCCACAGGCAAATTCAGTGACCTACATAGATAAGATGTGATTATTAATAATTCCAACAATATGGTTGTTTAAACAGTATGAGCGTTGAAAAATCCATACTTAGATTATTATCATGCTTAAATAAATGGATATATTCAGTAAGACAACCAATGGAAAAGTTGGGAAATACGCATCATGTCCCTTGACAAAGCTGAGATACAGATAAAGTAATTCATAATTGTTTGGCTGTAGTGGTTCACTACCGGAGACAGTATTGCACTACTACTTAAAGCTACGACTTTATGTTTTAGTGCTTCAGTTAAAAATATGGGTTCTGGCTCGTACTTTCCAGCAAGCACTACCGGGAAACAGGCGTGCACCATTGGGATGTTTTCTAACCTCATGAATTGTCTTGTAATTGGGATATCTGGTTTAAGTCGTGATATTCCGGTATGGTTATTTATAGAAGAAACGTCTAAAGTTGTTCAGACTTAAAGATACTACTGCCTAAGTTTGTTCAGCCACTTCAATATTATTTATGTCGATGCTGACTATCTTTGCAGCGTTTGATGTATAAAGAATGAGAGTTCTGTACAAATCACCAGAAGCTAGATAAAAACATTCTCATATGGATTTATGGTACTTTTGCCGTAAAGATATGGTTTCATCATTTGCTCGTGGCATCATCGAGAGTCAAGTTTGACAAAGGTTGGACTGGAAATACGATACAGTGGGGTGGCACATGTGGAATGGTTAATTTGCCTTATAAACAGGTCAGATTCTATTCCATATTACTTTTCTTGGAGAGTAGTAGATTTTCGTTTACTTGGACTCCAATAGAATGGAGAGACAGACTAAATTTGAATACAAAGTGCATCACGCTCACTTCTAGAAGTTTAGGATCAGGGTGGGAAGGTCAAAACCTTTTATCATAATGCCTGAAACGTTTATTTTCCAGTTCCTTTCGATCTAGAAGTACTTACCACTACCAAAGAAATAGTCTCCTAACTGCCAACGTCTTCTCGATGACCGTAACATTCGAAGAAGATTTCGAAGAAGATCCACAGTTTTTGTAAGTATTATCCGGGTGCTGAAAGGAAACGACATGGTTTGTTGCGATGCACAGAGAAACTTCTGAATGGTATTGACTTTTCTACTTCCACCGAGCAACTTTTAACTAATGATTATTTTTCCCCAGGGTAATTCATTAGTTTGCAACGAGATCGACATGTGCTGTGGAATCTTTTGGACCTATCGTGGTGGTATTTAGATGTGGCATTGACATATTGTCACCTGCCTAAATTTCCAAGGAGAATATATTGGCAACTAAAAAACATGTCATGTCACATCAAACAAAATGGGTATCCTGAGGGCAAACCCTATCAAAAGATAGGCTGATATATAATTTAGCTTGGCATTTGCTTTATCTATCCTGATTAAATGAATTTTGGTAATGAAACATGTGTAGTAGTGTTACTTTTATACTTTTTCATTGACTAAATATGTAAACAAACCATACAAGGAGGATACTGCCTCAACCGCAACATCTCTACCCTAAAATATATATACAATTGTTTTTAGGATGCACATACACATGCCTAGCTTTGTGTTGACTGGTGGGAGATAACAAGTTTGATTTCGCTTACTGCCAATTATTGATTGCACAAGCAGATGGTTTGATTAAGAACAATGTCTATGGTCATGGTTAAGCGTGTATTGTTTTTATATTACTAACAATATAATTCATGTTATGGCTCTCGTTATTCTAGTTAGATTTTTGCTATCGAACGGTGGCACCTCATCATAACATTCCTCATTAATGAATTTTCAACCAAATTCAACAGAACAGTTAATCTTCGTGGTTTTCAGTCCATGAGACAAATCTGGCTTACGTCTATCTAAGTTCAATTTATTTGTGGTCATATATATACTTTTTAATAATATTCTTTATTCAATTTTTTATAACCCAAAAATGTCTTCAAAATTCGATTTAGACGACAGTTTTTCTGTCACTGAGCCTGTTTTCAAGAAATTTCTGGATGTAGTTCATCAAAGGGACGCACTTGGAACTAATTAAAAGAGTTAGTGACATATACCAAATCCCATACTTTTCCTGTGGGTGCAGTTACTACCAGCAATTAAAATGTTGACACTTTCACCTTGCAAGTTATCTAGTGCGAATCTGCGGCAAGAGCCGACAGTAACGCCTCCATAACATTACCGTGGATTCCATCATTATTCTCGTCACGTGGCCCTTGCTAAAGCGTTAATTTTTGGAAGCTACTGTGACCAGGTGTATGTTTTTTATACTAGAAACATTATTTATGCTCAGCGGTACGTTACAGAAAGAAGAGAGTACTCCAAACTCGTAATGCTAATCTTACAGGACATACAGGTGCATGTTGTGTTACTCATTCTCATCACTTTTCTTTTTCGCGAAAACTCATTCCCATCACTTGACTTTAAAACTAAAATTATGTCCCAAAAAAGTTGTGTTACACTATGAAATAGCGTTCCTCCTGTTTATAATTATTTGTCGCGTTATTTTTCAAGTAAACAAAAAACCTTATTATCAGTCAGAGGCATTGTTACTTTCCTGAGTGATCAGCTGCTCCAGATAACGGAGAAACGTGAAGACTTAATTTTATCATTCATCTTTCAAGTATAGTTTTTTTTTTTTACCTTTTTTAGGGAGAACAAATTAGTGAGATAGTAAGCGTTCTTTTGCAATCGATTAGTATTTAGTGTACGAGAAACACTATGGGATTAAAGGTGCGTTTAGTTTCAAAACTTTTCTCCCAGAAAATCTTATTCATCCAATTTTTTCCTATTCATCTCATGCTTCATATTCACTCAACACTATTCATCTACAGTGTTTTTTTAGGTATATAATATTTTTTTTTAGAAAACTTCCTCAATCTAAACAAATGTTAGGTGCACATGACAAAGACCCTTTTACCCATGACAAATGCTTTGCCGTGTGTCGTCCATCTCTTTGCCGTGTGTGTGTTTGTACTTCGCTGTGCGCTGCCTGTCGAGACACACGACAAAGATTCTGGTGGCGTGGCTTTGCCTTGTGTCGTCCTAAGCAGTACACGAAAAAGAGGTTATTTGCTGTATGTCAGTGTTCCTGCCCATGGCAAAGGCGGTGACACACAACAAAAAGAGCCGGTTTCCCGTAGCGAGATTTTTCAGTACGGGAAATCCTTTACACGAAAATCATTATGTGCATTTATATTATCCTTCTTTTCAGTTAGTAAAAAGGTCTTCATCCGTCTGCCTAAATTTAGACCACTGCCAGTTCCATATACATCCGTTAGACTGCCAAAACTTAGATGATGTAGAAAAAAAAAAGGTCAATGGGATATACGTCACTCTAACTTTCGCGTTTTTAGGCCACAAAATTACTTCTCGCATAATAGGAGAGAGGCTATTACAATTTTGCGGTTATTTGAGATATGTCATTGGGTACGTATTTGATGCGGTTGGGGCCACCTGCAGACGTACGGGTACTATTTATATTTCATATAGACTAAAATGCCCCTGCTACATCTCCACCTCTGGTCTCTTACACGTGGGACCCACGAGTCATCTCCTACCTCCATCCCTTTCCCCACTTCTTCTCCAACTCGTCCCTACGTCTGGCCGCAAGGAGAAAGTCGTCTCCTTGACCACTGCAGCAGCGCGGAGCTGAATCGGTGTGGATTCAAGCGCCGCTGCGGTGAATCGGAAGTCCCGTCGTCGCAAGGCCTTGTCCAGTCCTCCATCAGCGCTGAGAGAGGCCGCGCATCCACCTCGCACACCAGCCGCCGCCGCCGTGCATCTCGCACAGCAGCTACCGTCCGCCCTCAGCAGTCGCCATCCGCTGCCCACCGCTGCCGCGAGACCTCGCGGTGGGGAAGCGAGCAGAGGCGGTGCAGGTCGACCTCCAGCTGAAAACGCCGGCGATTTGGGTCCTCCACAAATCAGAAGGCCCGCTGTCGCAAGGACCCAAATCGGAATGTCCTCCACACCTGCCGTACCGCCGCTCGCTCACCATCCACCTATGCTCGGGAGGTGCGGCGGGACCGATGGCGGCACTAGTGGAGGGAGCAGGGAGCGGATTCGGTCGTTGCTCGCTGGAGAGAGAGAGGAGGAGACAGAGGGCGGCGGGGCCAGGGGGAGTCTGGGCACGCATGAGAGGAGCGAGGAAGAAGGGATGGAGGTAGATGATGACTTGTGGGCCCACGTGTAAGAGACTAGAGGGTGGAAGTGTAGCAGGGGCATTTCAGTCCATACGAAAATACGAATAGTACTTGTACGCCTGCATGTGGCTCTAACCGCATCAAATACGTATATAATGGCACATCTCAAATAACCGTAAAATTGCAATGGCTTCTCTCCTATTATGCGAGAAATAATGGTGTGGCCCAAAAACGCAAAAGTTACCGTGGTGTGTATCCAATTAACCCAGAAAAAAAAATGGTGGTCGAGTAGCCTCAATGCGTGTTAATATATATAAAGATATGATACGATCGAAGACATTAGACATACCTGCATCATGATCGGAATACTGGTAGGGTCGACGCCTTCCTCTGGAGCTGGCAGCAGCTCTTCCACAGAGACCATGAGCGGGTCGTCGAGGCCGTTCACCTCCTCGAGGGTGCAGTCCGCGACGGCCTCCACGAACCACGCACCCTCGTCGGTGCACTGGACACAGGCCTCCCCGGCCACCACCGAGCCGACGAAGCGCCCGGCGAACGGGCGGTAATCCACCAGCGCGCGGGACAGCGCCGCGCGGATCACCTCCGCTGGCCTGGCAGTGGCAGCGGCCTCGTCGCGGCGGGTGGTGGTGGAATCCTTGTTGCTGAGGAACACGTGCAGCGACCTCACCGTGTGGCGAAGGCCAGGCACACGGTCGATGGCCGATAGTTCGAGCGTCTCGGGCTCGGTCGACGACGACGACGCCGGCTCGAAAGGCACAACGAAGGATTGGGACTTCCTTGTCACAGTGATGTTCACCATGGTTGCTATGTACAGAAGTAGTAGCTTTGCTAGGTGCGGTGGCTGCTCACAGAGCTAGCTCAGTACTATGTGTCTGTGCTAGCGTGCTTGTGTGCGCCGTGTAGTGTAGGTGGTGCGGTAGCGTTGAGGGTGTAAGATGGGTATTTATAGACGGCAAGTCGATCAAAATACTTTTTCCGAGACGTCTTTTTCTCTAGACTTGTCTCTGTGACTTTCGGAATCAAGACAAAAATGAAAAAAAAACAATGGTTATTGGCTAGGAATACGAGTGGGCTCGCCTGCTAACTCATGTCTAGGTTTAGGGCCCAGTAAGCCTATACGTGGGTTTTTCATGGGCTAAAAGTCCACTTGTATCTTAGTCCCTACGTATTGGTTTTGCGAAGTCTATAAAAGTAAATATGTAAAAGTTCATAGCTTAACAAAGAGGTAAAAGACTAGACAAAAAAATTTGAAAGGATTCTAAAAGAGAGGGAAACCAAGAGACTAGGTATATCTTGGATTCTCTAAATTCAAACATTATTGCTTCCGACCGATTTTTTTCTCTCTACGCGACACCGCCTGGGACAGGGGTGTAGCCAGGGGTATTCAATACCCATGGCCAGCAAACAAGCCATTAACCTCGTGTGCCTGATGACTCTACGCTAACCTCCTCCGTTGACCTTTCGTGCTGGCACGTACACGTGGAAACATCTTGATGTATTCTATCGAAATGAAGCTTTGAACCTATCACGGCTTCTGTGCAACAGCCGGATAGATGGTAGGTTGTGGAGGTGTGCTTTTCTTTTAGAATTTTAGACGCAATTGATCATTTGTATGTTGTGTTTCAAGTTTTCAATCTCCTCTCCCTCTCCTTCCTTCTAATCTAATGCCCTCAAGGTTAAGACCCTCTAAACGGTGTCTAGCGACCAGTACTATTCATTGTTGCACTTGTTCAAATCAGTGGTAAACCTTTCAAGAGATAAACCATCGCTCACGTGACTACCTAGGTTCAAAATCCTAGCTACGCTACTGGCCTGCGACACGTTCTTCCCTCGTAGCCACTGGACGTTCCTGGCCACCATAGTCGTCTTCTGATCATGGCTGATGATGAAGCTATAATCAGATCTATGGGGACATATTTGGTGAAAACCAACCTCTAATGAAAACTATGAAAACTTCAATCTGAGCCACACGATGTTGATCCTAAGAGTGCGTTTAGGAGAGGTGGCAGGGGTGATTTGCAAAGTTCAGCGGAGGTGGAGGGTGAAGGGACCGTGACACCATAAGAGGGGGGTTGAATTAGGTGTCTTTAAAAACTAAGGCTCTAAAGCACGTATGAAAACCTATTTTAATTTCTATTTTAATGTGTTCTAGGTTTTCTTGTATTGCTATCTCTACCTCTACAAAGTTTTGTACCTTAGGTCCAATCCTATACTAGCATGACAAGTTTAGGAAAGGTAAATGAGAAAAGTAGTGCAAGTATGAAATGCGGAAGCTAAAGAGATAAAGAAGAGCAAACTCCCGTCACGATGATTTTTTACCGAGGTATCGGAAAGCTGACGAGTGCCTCTCCAAGGGAATGCCCGTGCAGGGGCATAAACTCCCCGGACGAGTCATTCCGTGGGTGACCATGGGACTTCCCCACGCGCAATTGGGTCTCCCTCATCCCTCTCCGGATGCTCCTCGCCACTTTCACTTGGTAGAGCTTCAGCCAACTAGACGAGGGCCTCTCCTCCCTCACACAAGCACCGACGACCACTCCACAAACTCGGTTGGAGGGTCTCGCAAGACTACAAGCCTCGGATTTACAACACTTTGTGCGTGGAACCACCGGTAAGCAAAGAGGTACGTAAACCTCGCTAAACTCTAGGCTAAATACCTAAGTGATGCGTAAGCGGACTAGACTACCACTAACCACTTTGCTAATCATCTATATCTTCTAATTAGGACTTTGGTAAATTGAGCACTTATGAATGTGTGGAACACTTGCCTATAGCCTCTCCCAGCTCAAGCACACTTTAAATAGCCGAGACAACCCATATTTATAGCCCCAACCAAAGGAACTAGCCATTATATAGCCGTTGGACATTTTGTGTACGTCGACTAATTCGATGGGTCCCCATCGAAATAGTCGTCGTGAACCAGGGACAAATGCACTTCCGGTTTTCAACACCATCGACTGATTCGATGGACCTATTGAACATTTTTGTTATACTGATTCAACATTTCTGTTGCACTGACCCAACATTTCTTGTGTGCAGTTTCAACAATTTGCCTTTTCGATCACCTTTAGCACCATCGACTGATTCGACGTGCACCCCATCTATATAATCGTTGTTTTCTATAGGCAAAAACACCTCCTACCTTCATCACCATTGACTGATTCGGCAGTCATACCTTCAAGATTTTGTTTCCACTTATTCAACATTTCTATTGCACTGATTTAATATTTCTTCTGTGCAGTTTCAATGTTTTTCCTTCTGCTTGCCTTTAGCACTGTTAACTGATTCAACGGGCACCACATCGAAATAATCGTCACCTTCTAAGGCAAACACACCTCGTATGTTCATCATCGTCGAATGATTCAATGGTCACACCTTCAATATTTTATTTCCACTAATTCAACATTTCTGTTGCACTGATTCAACATTTCTTCGGTGTAGTTTCAACAATTCAGACGACCATCATTTGGATATTGATCAATTGAATATCATTGAGCATTTGGATGGCTTCCAACGTATCTTTGGGACCTATAAATATCTACAAATTAAAGATGCATCTCAACAAACACATTAGTCTCAACTGCATCACTGTATTTTGGCCTTAGGGCCATGTATCGTGTGTGAGCCCATGGGGGGGTGGCGGCCACGGGTCTCTCCACGACCCTAGAGGCTTCATAAACAGCCACCGCCTCACCTTTAGGGTTTGGGTTTTGTTTAGATTATTCTATCCAAGAAAAATTTCGTTGTTACATCGGTTTGCGAGGCCCTAACTCGTGAGATTAATCTTACATATGCAATTGTGTTGCATTCTTCTTTGTTCTTGCTTGTGTTCTTCAATTCACAAGCAAGGATTAGTGTTCTTGGGGAGGTCGACTATGCATCCACCGGTTGATAACCTGAGGGGATGTGGTGCTCCGATTGCGGGGTTTTGAACATGTTGTTCAGAAGCCGGATCGACATGTGTCGCATCTCCACCATATAGTCTCTTATTTGAACCTTTCGGAAGATCAGGAACCCTAGCTTCCATCAATATGTGTTCTTTCCATCCAACTCTTTAGCACATGCCGTCATGGATCTTTCATATATATTCAGCTTGGAATGCTTCAAATATGGGGGCTGCGTAAAGTTTGCCTGCTTGGAGTAGCATAGGTGTCTTCATTCTTATTCTAGGTTCCTTTCCTTGCCTCTTTTCCCTTACACCGCCCTTTCAATATGCTTCAAGAACCTAATGTTGTCAAAATCTGATTTCAGATGATTTTTTATGTCACTATTGAAACTCTCACTTAATTGTGTGCTTCTCATTCCCAATGTGAAAATATCCCTCATGTAACATTCAACCCATTTTTCCTTGAACTTGTTGATGCTAGGTAGCCATGAGATTTTTATTGTCCACCTTATTTGTCATGACATTAAATGCTTCATCAAAGGCTTCCTTTTCCTCAATGTTCTACATATAAGCACTAAAATCTGACAGTATATGAGGCTTTCATCTTCATCTTTTTTCATTTTTTTATAAGTTTCTTCATCTTTTTGCTTATTGCACAAGTGTTTGACAACATTCTGCATTATATGATGGGTGCACAATCCATGCCATGCTTCTGTGAATACGTCATGAACAACATTTCCCATTGCCGTGTATTGATCAGTAAATATAGCTTTAGGTTCCTTTCCATTGTGTGCATCTAGAAAAGCCTTAAATAGCCATTTGAAAGAGATACTTTTTTTCATCAAATAGTAGAGCTGCTCCAAAAATAACAGTCTCTTTAAAATGATTGAATCCAATAAAAACACCAAAAGGCATGTAATCTTTATTTGTTCCAAAAGTAGTGTCAAAAGTGACAACATTCTCAAAATGTGCATAATCAATTATCATCTTATTAGCACTAGCCCAGAATATATTAGTGATTTGTTATTCAATTTTTCCTTGGCAAAGCATAGTGGAAAGAAGGGTTTTCAGATATTTTATCTTGAACATGCTTCAACATGAGCCTCACCATATGCCAACTCCCTTTGCCGCCTGCTCTGCAAATAATTTTTGTGATCACAACAAGTATAGCTAAGATTCATTTTGGTCCTCTAACTTGGCGAGAGTAGGAAACTCATGTGCAGCTTTTGGTCTAATTCCGGAATCATCAACAACCTCAATTTCAAAAGCTTGGACTTATGAAATTTTCCTTTGTGATGACATTAAATGGAAGGTTTGTGGCAAGTGAAGAACATGATTTTGAACCAACATGAAATCAAATACTTCATATTTTCCATCCGAACTTGACAACCTGTTCTTGTTCCAGCTCGCGGATTCTTTGTGATATGGTCCCTCTTGTCTTGTTCTCGAAGTTGCCTTTCCATAGTACTTACTCTCATTTGTATACCTCTTTCTACCTCAAAACCTACATGACATCCATAGTTTAAGATGAATATTTTATTGACAGTCCTTAAGCGTTAAATATTCCCATCAATATCTCAAGAAAAATACTACCTTATTATAATATATTGTTTAAGATGAATATTTTGTCCTAGAAATGCATAAGTTGGAGGAAAGGCTTGAAAGATGAAGACCAATAAAGATATCGTCAACATAGAAGGCCCAAGAACTCAATCCACAACCCACCACGTGAAGGCGGTGGCCGAGAGGTGGTGCTAGGGGACCAGCCAGCCCCCCGGATCGGCCAGCCCACCAGTAAGGCGGCGCAGGCTCCTCTTTGGTGAGGCGGTTATATAGCAGTTGTCTATATCAGTGGTATCTACTACCATATCAGGAGGAGTTCGAACCAACCTTAAGGGCTATATAAGCAGAAGCAGACCTCCCCTGACCATACATTCCAGGAAGTTCCAATACTTTAGCAATCACAACCTCTAGTTGTAATCAAGAAACCACCACAAAAGTCTCTCCTATTCTCTAGTTAGAGGAGCTTGTTCTAGTTCTAGTTCATCATTGTGATCAAGAACATCTTGATATTGGAGTTCATCTTCGATCTTGGGTATGATTTTGTATCTTATCAGTCACATCTTTATCAAGTATTTAGAGTTATTATATGAAGTTTGTGCTATATTTATAGTATGTTTCTTTATATCTATGCTATTATGAGTAATATAATAGTTATGAATGAGTTAATCATCTATACAAACATAAAGTTAATGAGTTATATGTAAGATGCTATATTCACAAGTAATATGCATAGTTGTCCCATGGGAATAATACGATATCTTGGGTATTTCCAATTTGCAATGCTACAATGGTATATATCTATCCGCTTGTAGAATCTTTATTTAATTAGATTTTTATTAATTACGAATAGAACATTTTTGGTATTTTTACTAGGAAAGATTTTATGTCTATGCCTAGTGGTGATGTTAAGAAATATCAACAACATCATCCAAGTTTCTAAATAGACTACAAGAAATGTGTGACTTTTTGACGTATTTGGTATGACAATCGATCATAATGTCATTACATCATCTAGTTTATGACGTTATATTCTAGACACTTTGATTTCGTGACAATAAAAGGTCGTATGTGATATAAAAACGTCATATAGTGAGTCAAAGCAAATCCAATGACGATATTTGCTACGTCATAGAGACATTTTTTGTGTCACAAAATCTAAGTTACAACTGTCATCAACCAATGACAGAACTTGTGTCATAAAATACTTATTGATCTTTCAAAATATAAGTTTGCGTCATGTTCGTAAATCAAGTTGTAAAGAAATATCAAGGGGAAAACAAAAGATTATTACTTCAAATGTAAAAGGATTAGCTCCCAACCGAACTGAATAAACTAGCAGAGATGATTAGGAATAGTAATACTGTAGGATGAAAGCAACGTTTCACAAGAAACTGAACTCACTCTGCTCCCGCCGCTGCTTGCATGCTGCCGTGCTGCGCTCTTCCAGCTTGCTTCTTGGGCCACGTGGCAGTTCCTGCTCTAGCACATGCTGGGCATGTTTGGTTGGAGGCCTGGAGCAAATCTGCCTGAGAAAAAAGTTGCATGTGACTTGCCTGGGAGGTGTTTAGATGGAGTCCTGGCTACCTGCCTGGTCCAGGCAAGGAACTCAGACCCAGACCGACGAAAACGAGCGCCTGGCTGGGATGGGAGTTGCCTGGCAACTAATCAAGTGCTATGAGGTGGGTCCATGAAGTGACATCTCATTATTTTATTTTTTCTCCGCAAATCCCATTGTTTTGTTTCATTAACGCTTCGTTGTCTTTGGTCTTAATCATTACAAATAGTGGAAGTGATAGTAAAATATAAGAAAAAAATAATTATTTTGACGGTTTCAAGGAATACATAGAGATTTTTTGCATTCGCTTTTTTCTACAATTTAAGTAAATGAGAAAATGAAAAGGTGGATTTATAAGTTTATAAATAAATATATAATTACGAGATTACTTATAAATATATTTAAAAATTTGATTTCATTTAATTATTCATACGTGGTCTTTAACTGATCTGTAATATAATATCGTTACCATTCTCAGGCTCAGGAATCGAACCAAACGCCTTTCCTTCGAACTTGCCTGGTCAGGCAAAAAGCATCAACTTTACAGGTAACTCTCAGGCAGCATTTTTTGCTAGGCAAACTCTCCCGGACTCCAACTAAACAGGCCCGCTATGCCTGAGGCAACGAGCCACCAAGCCAGGCCGGCCTATATCCCGCCATCGCACTGCCCATACGTACTGCCTGCGCGTGCAGAAATTGGGAACAAAAATGGGAAGTGCTAAGCTTCGAACCTGGGTCTGCAAAACCAAAAACAACACAACCATTGCACCATGTACTGACGCTTGCGTAGTCTGGTTGCTCATTGCTCTTTTCAGGGCATGTAGTTTGGGCTAATTTAGCTGTTTAATTATTCCCTTGCCTTGCACTTTTGCAGAATCGGCAACTATCATGTTTATTGATGACACTAGGTCACAAAGCAGGGTACTAGAGTTTGTTAGAGATGGCATTTGGTTTGGAACCGAATACATTTTAGGGACTACATGACTACATCAGTCCATGCTGAGATTAGTACACCTCCGCACAAAACACAACATTGTATATCGTCAGCCATGTACATATACAGCCAAACAGCCTTTGCATTTGTAAATTATAGCTGTACATGCCTATGCTATTGTAGAGGTCAGACTGTACGTGGTACACACTTCGCTGGTCAGGACCATATAAACCTTGTTATTGCTGCCCTCTATCTCGTTGTAGGAGTATATGCTAGCACCCATATGAGTCACCTGTGAGATATCCCTGTCAACAAGCATATATGGCTGAGTGATCCTGGTGATTAAATAGGGAGCATGCCAGGTTGGGTCTGTATTTTGTCAATAGAATGGTTGTGTACTCTGGGTATTTTTGCTTTAGCCTATATGATTAACTTTTGGAGGTGCGTCTCTTTATCAAATACAATTCCTCCTTGTTTTTGAGCTTATATTATACAACTGTTTTGACTAGAGTTTGATGTTTTTGATGCATTAGCACATAACAATTTAATTTGGTAAATAAAGTCACTTGCGCTTGATGTTTTTTCTGATAAGCTGCAACTATCCTGACTATCCTATGCAGTGTTTTGTTTGTGACCTACAAGCTGATAAGAGCTTTTGACCCTGTCATCCGTCAAGATAAGTTTCTAATCCCTTGTAATAACAATCATGCCATGTTTGTAATAAGAAATCATTATAAGTATTGTCGATGTGTAGTATAAAAGCAAATGTTAGCTGTTCAGAATACATGCTGTGTTCTGATTTATTTTAGTTCTATTGTGTAGCCAGCTTAATGCCAAGTTTTAATTTAATCTGTCTTAGTTCCAGGAGTTAATTTGATCTTTGCTTAGAGCATTGGTTAGGGGTTTACTCACCGTGTGTTGTTTCATGTGCAGGTCTATATTTACAAGCTGAGGATGCAACCGGAGGTGGTGCTTGAAACCAGGGTTTGCTGGAAGCCACTCTTTTTTTCTAATGATTTTGTGCTAGATTAGCTAGGGTTACATTGATTTCATGCTGAATCGGAAAAGTTTGACGTTGTATCATATGTCTATGATGAGACGTTGCATCAGAATGTATCTATATGTGGTCTGGTTTATATCTTGATTTGGGCTGAAATGATAATGGATTGGCGAATAGAAAATAAAAATAATGGTTTGGACTGACCAGCAAACCAGCAACAGCCCCATTATAAATGGAAAACAAACTAAACATGGAATAATAGGCCAGCCATAAAAAAAATTCAAAATCTATTTGTGGCCCATGAAACCACTAAATGCTACATGGGCTCTAGCGAGCTGAATTTTATTTTGTGACGTTTTTTTACCTATGCCACGTCAGTGCTATGTCAGCTTGTGATCCTACATGGCATTTGCTTATGTGGCAAGGTCTAGAATTTTGTGACACTAAATATAATGTCATAAAATTATATGACAAAAAACTATTGTCATAGAATTATGACATTATATACGTAGACGTCACAACATCAATTTATGATGGTGACTTTTTGACGTTTCGATTTTCGTCACCTGAATGTCATAAAACCTGATTTGTGACATAAATTCCATATATTATGACGTAATATGATGTCAAAAAGTCATTGAGTTCTTGTAGTGATATCTAACAAACCTGAGGTAACCAACTAGGACTCCCATTCTCCCTACATAGAAATAAATGTAAACATATTGGTAGCCATCTGGATGCAAACAAAATAAAAAAAGTACTAACAAGAAACTAACTTACTTATTTCTTGGTTCTATCGAATCTTAATAGGAGATCAAGGACTCAATGAATATTGTACAATCATGAACATATGAGCAGATGTTTCAGTTTTGTTCCCTAATACTTGTGAAAGATGACCTACTTGTAGAAAAGAAGCACCACAAGGAACACGAGCGTGCGCCAAACAATCGTTCGTCGATTGCCAATATATAGGAGTAGGATGCCAGCAACGTGCTCTCTCATCAAATAACGTCCATTGCCGTTGTTACTTTGCCAAAAGTTTGCTTTGGCACCATGCCGCAAGAGACCGGCGTATTTATCCCATAGTACCAAATGGGCCTTTATTTGGCCCAATATGGGAAGGCAGCAGCCGACCATGCCGGCGATTGCGTCTAAGAGGAGGAAAGTCAGCGCGACTTTTCTTCATAATGTTAGACAATCCACACCGTGCTTATATAAGCCTCTAAGGTCGGTTCTGGGTGCTCCATGAATGGAAGTAGGCGTTGCTGGCCTAGGGAACCGCCATACAACATCTTCTCCAAAGGGGGAGGCGAACCATCTCCATGGTGGGCCAGCTGGCCTAGGGGATTGGCCGGCTCCCCTCTCGCGTACCTCGGCCACTGCCTTTGTGAGGTGGACTTTGAATAGGACCTAATCACTTCTATATCAATGATGGCTTCTATTAGACTTGTCTTGTGGGACCTTCCAACAATTTGAGAATTTCCAGGACTTTTCTTTTCTTTGAATTATCACCTTGAATTCTTGAAATCAACAAAAAACAGAATACAAGTGGAACTAAGTTAACCTAAACAAAATCTGCAAGTAAAGTAGTAGTCTTCCCGGGATGTGGATGTGAATATATTTGGTACTTAAGGACCATCAACATACTCCCCCAAGCTACACTTTGCTCGTCCTAAAGCAAAGTTTAGATTTCAGGTTGTTGATTAGGAGTTGCGACAATGCTACACTTCCACTTATTCTAGAACTACAACAAAATTCGCATTCCTTCGTTTTTTTATATGTGTGATCTTTCTTTTAACTCCTTCTATAGGGTTTATAGGTTCCCTTTCTTTGCAATAAAGAGTTATAATGGCTTTCAAGTACTATTCACTTCGCATTGTAATGTTTTTAAAGAAAAAGCAAGGTACGTCAAATGATCTCTCGGATCACTCAACGTGTATAGTTCCTTACTAGTGGCTTTTTCCACTCAAGTACTATTCATATCTCTAATAGGTTGATATATAGGGAGTTGAGGGTGAAGGAATTGGCATACTTGCTTCTCATATATTGCTAAGTCAAGATTAGATCCAAAGATAAATACAAGTCGCAATCATCGATCAAGAAGTGGATCTGTGTGGATAAACTCTTTTCAACTTAATAAACTCCTCTTCTTTCTCTCTTTTTCTTAGATATGGGATATATTTTTCCTTTATTTTTTTTAGCTCTTGACTTTTAAGCATGTGGCATACTTCATTGGGTCATGCATATTTATCTCTCTCTTTTTTTTAGCCATGAGTTCTTTGGGTGATGGATCCTTTTTCTCCTCATGGCACACCTTTTTGGATGCACATCTTTTATTCTTTTGGCATAGCTCAACCTTCTTAGAGATTTTGGAGAGGGTAGCTTTTGGATACATAGTGGGTGGTGTGTGCTTGTATGTGTACTTAATCATAGGAGTATAACAAGTATCTAATTAAGGGTCACAAAATTTGACAAAATTCAACAAGATGACAAGTAGCATATGTTGAAGTTTATCCGACACATGGATCTAATAGGAATTTGACATATCATTGAGTAAATTTGTTGTTTTTATGGTTTTGAAAAAATTAAAATACTTTATATATGAAGCATCATGCAGGAGAAGATCATAGCAGGTCTTATACCATAACTTAACTCCTTATAGCCTAGCATTAGTAATTCTTTCAGCTTGGGTTCAAGATATGATGAAAGCCAATGAATTCAAACTAGATAGAGTACTAAGTTGTAACTACTAACTAGGCATATGAAGGAAGTTCGCGTAGCAACTATTCATCATCTCAACAAACAAACATACCATCCTTACTAGACATATGAGGAAGCAAATAAATATTTTTTTCTTTTTTGTTTTTATTATGATTTTTTCAATACACACATGATTTTTCTAGTTTTGTGGTTTGTATGGGTTTTCAGATATGAAACAGTAAAGATACATGTTACCTGACTAAAGGGGTCCTCCCCCCAAGTTAACTCCTTGCTCACTGCTATTGGTGGGGCTTGTATCCCGTCCAACGTAAGTAATCCATCAGGTAGTGGTGGTGGTGCTGCTGAGCTTGCTCGATCTCGTCGAGCCTGCCATGTGTCTCCTAAACATGGTGGTTCAGTGTCCCCTCCATGTCGCTTTGGTGAATGTTCATCTCACCTAGCTACTGGGCTTAGTAGGTGAAGTCGCATGTCGAGGTAGAGCGGCGTGCACCCGAAGGAGGGAGTCCTCCCGAGAGAAACATAAGTTGGAGTGGGGTGATACATACCTTGGGACCAATATCATGTACTTCCACTTTGCCACGACTAAGCGGACGCTGGCTAGAAATAGGAGACTTGGTCCCAAGCTATGTGTGTGCTCAGGTGCCACCCATAATGCCAGTTGCATCTGTTGTGTGATGAAGGGCTCTGCTCTACGCATGTCAGGACCTGCAATATGTAATCCTACCAGGCAAACCAGAACAAGTGCTCCTACCCTTCTCTTCTGAGTCAAGAGGGAATGTTAGCGACGGACTGGTATACAAATGAAGTCATGAGTTAGGTAACGCGATGTCATTTGTATAACCAGGATAAAAGAAGATCAAAGACTCATTCAGGCCGTTCTTTAAAATATGACCTTGAATTAAAAATTTCTCATCTATAAATGGTCGAGCACTTTCAATGAAAGGAATGGATTTCCCTTCTAAAGCCCTGACCATCTCAACAATACGAGTGATCAAAGAGGTGCATGAAATTGGACCTAGTATCTTAAAATTAGTCAACCACTAGCGAATAATTGATTCCATAGGAGCGACTTTGATTTTGTTGTAGATGGTATATAAGATCACCAACTCATCATTTCACACAGGTCGAGGGCTGTCTCTAGAGAAAATAGTGACAACCATCCACTTATGCATCAACCAAAGAGATGGATGTTGAATATCATTACACTTAGGTGTAAATTTGCCAACTACAACTTCATCAGAGATTTCTCCCCAAAAATTATGGCGATGAAAACATGGCAAGCTTGGTCAAGAGAAAGCAAAGAACAAGGATGGAAACCAAGACAATCACTTAAAATTTCTTAAGGATATGATATTCTTGCTCAAAAATTCTAAATGTTATGCCATCAAAAACTTCACGAAGAGTGTAAAGAAATTGTATAGTGATGGGGGCAAAAACCCAACTCATCTATTGAAAGAAAACCTTCCCAACCAATCATACGCTGAGCTGTATTAAATTCACGATCCATACATGTCTTTTCTAGGAGCTCGTGGTCGAGTTGCCTTGTATGTTGAGTTGTTGACACACACAGTTCTTGATCATCGTGTAGGCTTGTCTCTCCTGATCGTTGCAGAGGTCGAGGTATGTAACATCAGGTTTTGATCTCCATATCTTCGGCATATAGTTGCGGTTGCTCATTGTACTCCTCCTCGTAGTCCATCAGCGTCAAGCTTGGTGCGGCTTCGGTGGAATGGCGAGAGCCTAAGCTACCCCGCGCACATGATGAGGTACCACTACCATCCTCCGAAAGGCTCCTGCCATCTTATTCATGGTTACGTGAGAAAAGCAAATGGAATTTCTTACCCAAAACTTATTTCTCCAATGTGTGGCCTGTCTTGCACCGAAGAAATAAGAGAGTCTTCTTGCACTTGAACTTGAGCCAAAATTTTGATGAAAACCGAGAGCAAGATATGGAAGAGAGGGAGATGAAAATGAGAACGAGGAGGTGATCGCCCCCTCTCCCCCGGCCTTTATGTATATAGGGGCGCGACATTGTAGGTAGTAATGGCAGTGAGGTCACATCACCTATCCATTGGAGGAGGCCGTGCGCGCGAGCCGTTGCCGGCAGCGGCAGCTCAGCCGAGCGTGGGGTTTGGTCGGACCTAGGTGGGTCCGCTAGCAGACGGCTTTCCCCGGTTGCTTCTCTTCAACGGCCGTGTGGTGTCATCCCAGTGTGCAGCGGCCAGAAGTGACACCATAACATTGCTCCAAAATATTCTCTCAAGATTTTTTCTAAATTAAAGTTAAATTTATTTATTTATTTCTTTTGTTATTATTATCATTTATCATTATTATTTAGCCTAGAAAAATTCTAATCACGCAAAGGGCGATTTGCAAAAAATTAAGCATGTAGGGAAATTTTAAAATAAGGTGAGGAATTACATATGAAATGCTAACCGAGTAACCTTTTGGAAGGGTTCACCATTTATGAGTCCAACAAGAAGTATACTCTCCGTTGACAATTTATAATGGGGACAAAGTATCTGGGTTGGTTGACACCTGTCTTCACCTTCCATACCTGAGGGATCCTTTTTAATTTCGTCACGACAGGCGGTTGTGAGACGACATGTTTTTCTTGTCTATTGAATGTGCTTGCATGATTTCCTTGCTTTGCGCATCTCATTATGTTCATCCACCTTTTTCTTCATTCTCTAATATATTATGTGGTAATCCCTATTTGATGAATACCACTCGTATTTCTCAAGCTGGAATATGATCATCATGTTTCTTCCATCAAAGCTAAATTGGATTATTTCTGCTGTCATGTCAATTCTGGACTTGGTGGATCTTAGGAACGACCGTCCCAGAATAAGTCCCAGGAACGAGATGTCTAGAACAAAGAAATCTGGGTGGATGATTGCCCCTTGAATTCAGGTAGGTATGGAGTAGTATCCCTCTAGATGGGTGATTTATTGAGTCTTTGTACTTGTGCATCTGTGGCTGATAAGGGCAAGGTTCATTCCAACTTGTTATAGATAGTGAGGGGCATAATATCGATGTCAGCCCCTAAGTCACGCAAACCCTCATTGATCGGAAGGTTTAATTGAGCATTTTATGGTAGGGGAACCCACCTTATCCGCCATGCGTCATCTTGGCGCCTTGCTACCTCCGTTATTGGTGAAATGTATTCATTTGCCTTCCGTGCTCGATGCCTGCTGCACATGAATTTTCTTGTTGAGGTTGGAATTTGAATAGCATACCATGTGAGTTGATGTTGAACTTGATGGTTTCTGCCCAAATATTGTTGCGGGCTTTGTCACTCCGCAAGAATGGTCGCACAAGGATGAGCGGCATTTAGAGGGCACCCTCTGTGTCAAATGTTATGAAATCCATGAAGACAACTTGATGACTATGATGGTATTTAAGTGCTATACATTCCCGTCAACATCTCAAGAAAAATACTTCAACAGTACTTACACATGTTACTACTACAATTTTGGAATTTTGATAAGCATAAAAAGGTGGCTTAGCTCTATTTTTGGTCAAGATGGACCAATGCTACTGCAGAAAGGGAGATGGCAATAAAATTAAAGAGGCCGTACAAGAAGCAAAAATGCACTGCAAGCATAGGTTTAGAGCTAGACAAAAGTGATGTTCTAATCAAAGAGTTCATATAGGGCTTCGTTTGGTTAATGCAAATGTTTCATCCGTACGATCTATTTATCATACTCACTCTGTTACAAAATGTAAGTCGTTTGATTTTTTTAGCCTAATTTTGACTGCTCGTTTTATTCAAATTTTTTTTATAGTATCATATTTTTTTTGTTATGACTAGCTTTAGTAATAAATAAATTTCAGAAATGACCTAAATTTCGCTAAATTTGTATACATTTTTTGGATAAGATGAGTAGTCAAACTTAAGGCTAAAAAAGTCAAACGACCTTTATTTTGAAACCGAGGGAGTATTTGATAATTGTATCTATGTTTTATTAAATTTGTGATATGTTATCATATTTTTATAAAAATCAGTAGCACTAGGTCCAGAGTTCATCAATAAGATTCTCCATAGGTATAGCTTTATCCTGGCTCCGTCGCTAGACGAATGTGAGTTTTTTTCATGTCAATCCCTCAACACTATTTATTTTGCTTCTGAGTATTCTGGAGTGCTGCCATGTTTGGTATTTGCTTCCATTTCGATGCTTGGATGGTCTCTTCTTCATTCAGTCACATACTCTGGCACATTTGTAGCCTGCTCAGTGCTCACGCATCGTTGCATGCGAAATTCTGCGTGACAGCACCGTACAAAACGAACCGTGCAGTATTACTGAAAATCTGCAAGAACATGTGTATGCCGCTGTCAGCAGTTGTGGTGCGATGACGCGGAACCAAAACGTGGCGAGGTTCTCCTGAGAGCCTATGTGACTTTCGAGTTTTGACTAAGAACCGGAAGTCAGTGCTCCCACGCATGTGTCGATTTCTACGGACAAGGTGTGGCTGCCATGCATGATCAGGCAGTACGTAGTTATCGGATTCGAACCCAAAAATCAGGCGCTGTCAGCTCTCATCTAACCTACGTGCTGGAACTTGTCCATCCTGATAATGATAACAATCTGCCCAGACTGGAAAACAGTATCTCTTGTTCTACAAGCTATGCTGGGAAAGCGAAAGCACAATTCAACTTGCCGACTCGTTGATAGCGGCAAACTACCGGCAATAGCTAGAGTACTTTTGTATTACCCGCCCGGATAGTGCAATTTCGCTGCATAATTCATTGCATGTAGGGATGAGAGTTAGTACTCGATCAATCGTGTTTATGATATTTTGAGTCAACAGAATAATTATTGAGGTATGCTACTCTAGTTCGTTTCTCATCTTAAATTAATTATGTTCCATTCTAATTTAGTCTATCAAGTTTTCGGTTTAACCAATGACCAAAATATACATAAAACTTACATTCCTATCTAATTGCTTCCATAACATCTAAGCAACTACATATATAGAAAAGCTAAAAAAATCACCAACTTTCGCCAAGTTATTTTGCCAACGTGTCACATCGAATGTTTGGAAACTAATTAGGAGTATTAAACATAAGTGTAAAAAAACTAATTACATAGATGGACTCCACATTGTGAGAGGAATCTATTAAGCCTAATTAATTCGTCATTAGACAATGTCATCACTACTACACAAATCATTTGTAATAACCCTTCCCTTTTTCCAGTAATAACGGGCACCCAAGACAACGTCATTGTAGTGCATCGTTGCTGATGTCATCAGAGGGGGCGTCATTGTTGTGACCACTACAATAACGGGCATCCATGACGTCATCATTGCAGCCGTCATTAGAAATAGATGGTTCACTGTAATGACGGATGATGCTGACATCATCGACGTCCGTTATTACAAATACCATCTTTAATAACGGCACGACTGCTGACATCACCAATGACCGTTATTACAAATACCATCTTTAATAACGACAACCGCTGATGTCATTACTGTCCGTTACTAAAAATGTACAAATGCTGACATCATCGTTGACCGTTATTACAAATACCATCTTTAATAATGATCGCTGTTGATGTCATCACCGTCCGTTACTAAAAATAGAGGTGACGTCATCCATCCGTTACTAAAAATGTACCAAGGAATGATGATTTCATGCGTGTGTTATTGCAAACGATTTGAAATTTGATTTTTTCAAATGATCTCAGATGGAGAAACTACCTTAATAAAATTTGTAGTTGACAAACAAAAATAAACTTTGTAGTTCACAATTTTTTTTAAATCATATTATCAATGAAAAAATAATTTTAAGTTTCTTAAATTTAAAATTCAAATTTCCTAAATGGCCTCAGATGGACAAACTACTTGAATGAAAGTTGTAGAACTAAAAAAGTTAAGAAACTTTGTAGTTGACAATTTTTTTATTTGAATTCATTTAGGGCCACAAACGAGCAATTTTTACTCGGTGAAGTATAATATGTGGAGAAAGAAAACCAAGTATGGACACAAGTGATGGTGTAGTATAGTGTTAGAGAAGGTTGTACGTGAGCGGGAGGTCGTAAGTTCGAATCCGACAGCTGCAAAGTTCGAATCCGACAGCAGGTATCTACCTTGATAGCTTGGATGGGTGGCTGCCCAGTGGGGACCTCCCTCCCAAAAAAATTTTTTTTTTGCTATTTTTTCGAGATGTTTTTTTAATATTTGTAATAACGGCTATGATGACGTCATCACGCCCGTTATTGCTATTTGTAATAACGGTGATGATGACGTCATCCGCCCGTCATTGCTGTTCCTATTTCTAATAACGGACACGACAGCCGTTACTTAAGGTCGAGCCTACAATGACGGAAACTTAATAACGGGCGGGATGCCCGTTATTACAGTGCAATTTTGCCCGTTATTACAGGCCCTGATTGTAGCAGTGCATGCTACAGTAATCCATCATCAAAAATACACTAATGGCGGCACATATTAGACTTAATAGATTCGTCTTGAGATGAAGAGTCCATCTGTGTAGTTAGTTTTATAATTAGTCTATATTTCGTACTCCTAATTAATGTCAAAAGGATACATGTGACATTTCGCCAACTTTCACCAACTTTACACCCCCCATCTAAACAAGGCCTAAAGCATTGATTGGATTACAACTTGTTTCTAGAATCCTAGTCATGGGTACAAAAGATCTAAGCTTGTGACATATATATACCTGATTCTGACAGGAGAGATGATTATATCACGTAAAATAGTTATTGAATCATTGTCATAATTTTAGTGTAAAGTAGTGGCAATAGGCTAATCCAAAATGATCCCGTAACCTCTACAATAGACTTTCTATTGTCTTTTCTCTTTCTGATCGAGATATTTGCTCACTTTGCCAATTAATTTCTTATATGTACGATGTGACCTGAGAGCTGAGACAGTAGTTTTGCCTTTGATGGAAAGTCATGTTTTCAAAGGTTACAACTTTTAATCATCGACGAGAAGCCTTTGCAGTCTAAGGTAGTGACAACTTTAATGCCCGGCCGTTTTAATAAGCAATAAATACGCACATACGTACTACTACATGCCAATAGACGTCCACCACGTGGCAAAGATTTTTCCCGCAACCATCATTTAACACTAATAAACTAATCCATAATATTTGACATTAATTTCACAATTCATACGATTCACTGAAGAAACAGGAAGTATTATTTTGACATTTTTACAATCAGATAAATCTATTTTGCTAAATCTTTGTGTTACATATATAAGGTTGATTTTTCCTAGGATTTCTTTTAAGATATATTATCTCAACTTATCCTTGTGAATATCAATCATGGTGGTACCTTGTGACTTCTAAATTTAATTGCAAGGGTAAATACAATTCTGTTTCTCAACTTCATAATATATTCCACATGAACCTCCGAGTCTTATGTATATCTAGTCTATTGGAGAAGATTGGTCTCCCTCCAAAAAAGTGAACCACGACTAGCACAAGTAAAGGGGTAGTTTATCTCTGCTGGTTCGCTATAAAACCAAAAAGAAATAATAAAAATAATTTTCAATACCTCGTCAACAATCTAACTTTGTTGGCTTAACACCCTCTGACATATTCAGTCTAGGTTTAGTCCCTGGAAAGCATATTTGGTTGGTATAATTAACACTTGAATAAGATTTTTTTGTTTGTCTCTATATAGAAGTTGAGCGCCATATTACTTATGATATGATTTCCTACTTTACAAAGATAGATACATTAAGAATTTTACAATTACTTTCCATCCGGTTTCGTATATATAAGATAAATTTCTTATAATTAAATGTTTATAACCTGTGAAAATAATCATGAAACAATTCTATAGTGTGCGCATAATATACTTGTGCAGTACAAAACATTTTCAATTTTTTTTCTTAGACAAAAAGGTCTATGTTCTGCTTGCCTTACGTACGACTGCATGCCTAACTAATGATCCATTATTGAAGAACTGATAGTTAGTAATTTTCCATGTTCCGATCAGAAAGCATTCTAGGTAATCACGGATCAGGATTCGTGTCTGATGCTCCGGCTAGAGGACTGTAGCCAGAGAAGATTTAACTTTGCAAAGTCTTATAAGTTACCTTAGAATACACAAGACAGAGCGAAGTTTTACTTGCCAAGTTTTACAAGATAAAGAAACCATGTAGACAGTGGTTTTGTCCATGAAACTTCTTCTCTTTAATTTGTTATGTCACTTTACTACACAGTTTAGATCTCAAGCCCAGGCATCAAATCATTATCTCTAAGGAAAAGATCATATTGTGTTCCTTTCTGTGAACTGTTGAATCCTATATTCTAATGAAGTAGCCAGGAAGCGACAAAGCGGAACTAGTAAAATGAGTTCCATAAGGAAACAACACGTACCCTGATGACTGGTTGTCATGCTTGATGTCACACACTGCTTGCTAGTTTGTCACCGAAAATCATAATTAATGTTCTTGTATATCTACGCATGTACTGCAAATTAGGTACAAGGTATAAACATCGATTCAATTAATCATTACAAGTGTCCAAACAACCATACAATCCCCAAAAGGACATAGGAATTCATTTGGTCAGAAAACTTAGAGACACAGAATAGACTGTCCTAAAATTTGATGCAAATTTGACAACGAGTACCGATATGGCAACTGAAGCAAAGTTGGAGCATTCTGAACAAATGTTTCATAAAAAAATTTCGACACATACATACTTAATTAGTCACTTTATCTAGGTACGGAATTATATATAGATACTTCATGCAGCTGAGAAGCACAACAAAGGCGCTTTGAAAAATCTGTTGAGCAATATATAATATCTTCATCAAGTTTTCTCAGCCAACAGTATTCCATTGATTCGTCACATTGTAAAGCAAAGGTATTCGGAAAATCATAGAGCCAAAACTTAGTCAATTACATAAGTGAGATATGGTTAAACTTGATGGAACTTTATGAATCAAAATGCGCATGTTGTTTGACAATAAGACAACAATTTATAGAAGGGTACATTTCTATAAGAATCTTTCAACAGTGTGAATGGCATAAAAATCCAGTACCAAGGTATTGGCATGATAACATCTTTAGGATCGATCGTAGGAGCTCTTTGATCAATTTCTGATATGCCATTGACTAGAAGTATTTAGTAACAATATATATTAGTCATCAATATCACCCATGTAAAATATTACTGCACACTTGACAAAAGTGAAATCTAAACAGGGAGGAAATCCTACGTGTTCATGGATAGCTTTGATGTTCCTTGTCTTACCGCAACACCGTGACTTTTGAACATTTTTTTTAGAACTCCTGACTTTTGAACATTAACCTCACGTGTCACAACACTATTCATAGTCACAAGTTACCTTACGTCTTCCAACTAAATGACTGATGTCCAGTCAGCTTCTGCACCGCTCCCTATATATATAGAAGCTCTTGCCCATCCACCTTCTCAGACAAATCTGATCGACACACTAACTCGCATAAAACAGCTTTCAATAGAGAGATCAATCGCATAGGAAATGGATCGATCTTGGTTGCTGGTTCTGTCTTCTGGTCTCATCGTCTGCTTCTTCCTTTTTGCCTCTGTTGCTCAAGCTGCTGTCGTGGAGCACACCTTCAATGTACTTAATCGAGTTAAACACATGCACATATATGCATCCATGCAGTCTAATTCCTGTACTGGTCGACACGACATCTAGTTCATTCTCCTTCTAGTCCTTAAAAGATGTAGATGGGTTTGCACGCAGCATCTGGCTCCTATACGTGGTTTTCATTTCATATATGTACCATGCAAATTTGCAATATTCTATTAAAAATTTATTGAGTTCTTATCGGCACAAGGGCAGGGCATGCATATGCATACACATGTAACATATACGGAAATGCAAATGAAACTAATTATATTTGTTTGGCTCGTGCGTATAGGTTAGTCTATATATATTAATTAATCAGAAGAAAAGGCTTCTGTTCTATCTACATATAAGGCCTTGTTTGAATACTAATGGAATAGCACGCATATATATATATATATATACACATATATATACATATATATATATATACATATATATATATATAGCGCTCGACTATTGGGAGCCTATAGGCTCCGAATAGTTATCGAGAGCCTAGAGACAGACCTGCCACTGGGACCGAGCCCAGACACTAGCGTGGCACAGACACACCATATCTTACCTGACGCATGCATGCATCCTGCACCATCCCACCTTCCACCTTTTCTCCAACTTTTTCTTTTGGTTTTTTTTCTATGATTCTTTACTCGAAGATCCAATTTATAAATTGTTTCCACCATTAGATTCGTGATATTTTTATGCACTGTTTGAGATCCATTCTGAATATTTTTTTAAAAGAAAATTGAATTCAAATTCATACGATCATACAAACATACAGAGATGATCATAGAAACTGAATCAAGTATAGAAACATATAGACATGAGCATATATAATATATGACCACATCATGAAGTATGTATGATCGAGCACATATGTATGTATGACCATCCACAAGCTTGTGTATGATTGTATGCTCCATAGAAACCTGTTTCGAGCGTCATAGAAACATGTCCTTCTAGTCATAGAACTCCAGCCCACTGTCATAGAAATATATTCTTCTGGTCATAGAACTCCAAACCACTGTCATAGAAACTTTTTGTTCTAGTCATAGAACACCAGCCCACTGTAGGGGGAAGGTTAAGTCTAGTATAGAGAGTCTAAGCTCGAATATATGATTAGTCGTGACACATATATGATTAGAGTGGTACTTTCTATGACGTGCATTTTACTCAGCTTGAATATATGATTAGTCGTGACATATATATGATTAGAGCGGTACTTTATATGACATACATTTTAAGTAGGAAAAAAGTGTTTTTGGCTTTTATTATGCACAATATAGAGCCATAAACCATAGAATCCCAAAACCATGCCTGGTAGGGGGGTGTTTGGTCTAGTATATAGAGTCTCAGCTTCAATATATGATTTGTCATATATACGATCAGAACGGAACTTTCGATGATAGGCATTTTTAGTAGACAAAAAAGAGTTGAAGGTTTCTATTATGGTCATATGTTTGTGCGCTCGGAGCTGTTTCTGTAGTCCTAACAGTATGTTTCTATAACCACGTAAATTTTGAATTCAAAATATTATGCACCAACACTTTATATGCCCGAATATATATATTTCTATGCTCATGCTCGTATGTTTCTATGCTCGTGTCACTACGTTTGTATGATCATGTCCATACGTTTCTGTGCTCGACACAGTTTATATGATCATGTTATTATGTTTGTATGACCACACAAATTTTGATTTAAAAAATAAAAAAATGTTCATGATGGATCTCAAACTATGTATAAAAATGTCACGGATCTTATGATGAAAACTGTTTGTGAGTTGGATCTTCGAGTGAAAAATTATAGACACAAATTAAGTGGTAAAGGTGGTTTAAATGCATGCATGTGTCAGATGCATGGGAGGTTGAGAGGTGGCAGGACAGGTTGTTCTTACATGCATGCATCCATACATGAGTGAGGTGGGGCGTGAGGTGCATGGGAGGTGGATGTGGCAGGAGATGTGTGTAGGCTTCCGATAGTTATCGGAAGCCTATAGGCTCCCAATATATATATATATATATATATATATATATATATATATATATATATATATATATATATATATATATATATATTGGGAGCCTATAGGCTTCCAATAACTATTGGAAGCCTTGAACCAGCCGGTGCAACCCAACCACGTCGCAACCAGCCACCTAACCCAACGAGCCAGCGTTTCCCAGGCAACCTGGTCCAACCAGACCACGTCCGATCCCGTGACTCAGCACCGTGTCCTCCCCCCAGCCCGACCCACGTGGCCACGTGCTCTCCCCCTCCCACGTCACACCAAACCAGCACCACCACGCCCTCATCCCCCACCGGCCCACCCGACACAGGAGCACATCGCTGCCCCCATCCTCCATTTTTAAGCATAGAAACTAGCCCTTCTGATCATATACCATATATATGTAGCCATAACCTATTTTTATGTCGCATCCTTCAAATTCCTTTCATAGAAACTACCTTTCAGATGATATATACTTCACGAGTAATCATATATTCAAGATGAGATTGTATGCTAACCAAGCCACCCCCCTACCACACAAGCTTTTTGGGGTCACTGGGTTTAGGGTTCTCTATTGTACATATTAGAACCCATAAACCTTTTTTTCCTACTTCAAATTCAGACCATAGAAACTACATCAGATCATAGAAACTACTGCTATGATAATATATATGTCACCACAAAGGGTTTTACGCTTCATATCGTCCAAACCGCCCCCCTACCACTCAAGGTTTGGGGGAGGCGAGGTTTAGGGTTTAGGGTTCAATTCGACAAAACCTCCCCCCTCCCAGGCAAGGTTTCGGGGTTCCGCGGTTTAGGGTTCTCTTCGACAATACCCCTATACAAGGCAACGGTTCGGACAAAACCTCCCCCCATACCAAGCAAGGTTTGTGTGTTTCGGGTTTTACGGCTCAACTCGATAAAATCTCCCCCCTACCAAGCAAGGTTTTTGGGTGTTTTGGTTAGGTTAGCCGATTTATATGATAGGGGATTCATGTTATATGATAGGAGATTCTTGTTATATGATAGGAGAGATAAGGTTATATGATATGGCTGGGTGTTTCGTTTTGTGGGTCCGTTTGGTGACATCATTTATTATTTTTCTTATTTTTGCGTCTGTGGTTTCAGAGTAGTGCGGCTGTTTCTATTTTTCTTTTTCACCCCACGAGTTTAACATTTATCCCTGTGTCAATATTCTCCTTTTTTACATAGGTCTATATGCGCATGCCATGGGTGGGGTTTAATTGCGCTCCTGTATTAAAAAAACAGTACGCTCCTATTTTTTTTATACGTGGTTATTTTTTTTTTGCCTTTCCGGTTCACGGTTAGGAATCCATTTACCTCTCCCCTCAGTTATTCACCCCTCTCCTCACTGTTAGATCTGGCCCAAACGCGCAACCTCCCGTCCGCTCCCCAACCTCGCAACCGTTCCCCAACCTCGCAACCTCCCGTCCGCTCCACGCGCGGCCATGGCGGAGGACGACGATTCCGCCGTCGGTGATGCCTCCTCCGCCCCCAGATTAAGCCATTCCCCTCTCTCTGTTGTGGCCGCGGCGGCCGCCGCCTCCTCCTCCTTGCAGCCCAGCATACCCCGTCGCGCCTCTACCCGCGGAACCGATGCTCGGCGTCCGTCTTCTGCTCCCTCCGGTGGCGCTCCCGACGAGGTCAAGTCTGCTGCTGCCGCGACGCCCAATCAGAGCCTTGCTCAGCCAGGTATCGCCGCCGCGTCTCCCAAGAGTCGCGCCCCTCCTCCCCCACCGCATCGAGGGCCGACCTCTTCATCTCCGTCGCCGGATTCGCGCGCCGATGATGAAGAGCCTCTGAGCAAGAGGCAAAGGAGGTTGGTACAACAGAAGAAGGAGGTGGCCCAGAAGTCTTCTCCAGCAGGCCACAAGCTGCAGCAGGCTCCCCAGAGGCATCCCGTGTGGGTGCTTGATTCGGACGCCGAGTCTTCCAAGAGGATTACACGATCCCAGGCCAAGCACAAGACTTCCAAGAGGGCTACCAAACTGCCTCCCCGTTGTCAGGGCCCCAATCCCTACAAGAGGGCTGCTGGGCGTGGACAAAAGCCAGCATCTCAGTCTCATGGATCTGACACTGATGATTTCGAGCCTCCAAAGAAGAGAAAACTGCACTCGGTTAGATTTCAGGTCGTATATTTGACGTCCAGTAGCATATAATGTCTATTCACCACCTTTACTTCCATCCTGCATTTCCCCCTTGACTTTCATTCTGCACTTTCTGATTGCACCCTTGTTTTTTCGCCAGGAAGAAGTTACTCATGAGGACAAGGAAGCGGAAGCTAGAACCAAACGCCATCGTACCAAAAAGGTTAGTTTTTCCCATGTTTGGATGGCTAAAATTGAGTTTTGTAGGGATGTGTTCATGAGATGTGTTTTTCTGGGTCATTGCGATTGTTATGATTTTCATGGAAACATGTCTATCATATATACAAGACATGTCTATCATATATACTGCTATGTGAATATATAGAATCATATTGTTTCCTTGGTCATAGTTGTTGTGGTAAATGATTAATTATTTCAATATTGTTTTTGTTCAATTAACATTGTAATTCTGCAATTTTATGCTGCAACTTTTGGGAATCATATATTTGTATGTGTTTGACATATTATCTAAGTTTACTGTGTGCCCATAGTTGAGATCATATACATGCTTCAGGATGGTCATATATACCATCTCATTGCTGCTAGTGTCTTTTATGCATAGGCCATATAATTCGGACATATATGATACTTTGTACATATTTTTTTCATAGTAGTTTGTAACATTTATGCTTTCCTCTATATGCATATATATACATATTAGTATATGCTCACTGCAAAATATTTATGGTGTCCAGGCTGAGCTCTCTGCTGGTTCACATATATGCTAGTGTTGCATGTGGCGTTTCCTCGAACATTTTTATATATGCCTGTTTCAGTATGCTGATATGGCCCATCATTTTTGTTGTTTAGGATCAAGAGCCTGCTGAGAACAATGAAGCCAGAAGCAAAAATCCTGATCCTATAAATGTATGTTTTCCCCATTCATGGTGGTTGTGTCCCAAGACTAACAGTGTAATTCTGCAAGTTTAGACTGTAATTTCTTCTTCCTTGCCTGACATTTGAGACATGTCTTCTTCCATGTTAGTAGTTGATATTTTTACCTTTTTAGTGATAAAATGTTTACTTCCCATTTTATCAAGGTTTTTATGCTCATTTTTTGCTCGACATTGTTCAAACATATAAGTCCCTATGCTAGTGTCACATTGTTCAAAACATGAATGATTCGATGCTTCATTAGTTTCTCTTATGCAGTTTATATGCTATTGTCCATGTTTTACTCCATTTTTAGGAATTATATGCTCATTCAAAAACATCTCTGCTTTGTAGGACGAGCTCCCTGGTGGGAAGAAGAAATCGAAGAAATCTCGACGCAAAGGGGCCACCGACAAAACGGTAATACCTCTGCTTCTCTGTATGATTGTCTGTGTGCTTAGGATATACATGATATGCTGATGTGTGTATGTTCATATATGTTCGGTTGTTTTGTATTCACTCATTGGTGCATAGATATGTCTCATGATGTGTATATGTATGACATTATTGTACTATCCATAGGTTACATGTAACGATGGTTGTATGACACATTGATTGACTTTGTATGCCATGGCATGTCTCATGATGTGTATATGTATGATTTTATTGTACTGTCCATATGATACATGTAATGATGGTTGTATGACACATTGATTGACTTTTGTATGCCATGGCATGTCTCATGATGTGTATATGTATGACATTATTGTACTATCCATATGTTACATGTAATGATGGTTGTATGAGACATTGATTGACTTTTTATGCCATGGCATTCATGTTGTACTCATCTATTTCTAATATCCCAAATTTCCTATCTTTTCAGTGGGATCACCAAAAGCTTAACATCAGATGCATGCCTAAGGACGTCATTGAAGTTTGTTCCAAGCTTAATGAACCACAATGCAGATATGTGGAATCGAAGGGCTTTGGCTCTTTGTTTCATCTCAAGGTTGAAGCCTTCGAGTCGCGAGGTCTGATTGAACATGTTTTGGACCGGATTGACCCCAACGACATGACATATCGTGGTGGTCCAGGAAAGACATTGGAGTTCACAAAGGATGTTATCTATCAGTTTTTTTCGCTTCCCCAATTCTGGAACATTTCCACCACCGAATGATTGGCTCAAAAGCTCAGCAGAGGCTTCCAAGTTCAAAGAACAACTAAATATTGGAACTCAGGGCTACAATGTACATAGGATCAAGAAGCGTGTCTTTCTTGGAGCTACAGATGAGTTAACAATGAGATGCTTCTTTATTATTGTCTTAAATCGCCTTCTGTTCCCCAAAGGGACTTGGGATATCAGTAATGAGCATGTTTGGTGGACATGTGACATGGAACGGTTTGGTGAATATGACTGGTGCCAATTGATCTACAACGACCTATGCCACTCTGTCAGAAAATGGCATAGCAGAGACAAGGACCAGCAAACCACAACTGTTTACGGATGCATCCTTATTTTCATTGTAAGTGTCACACTCCCAATCACTGTCTAGTTGTCTGTTCTTTACTGCATGCCATGCCATGACTATATATTACACACATGCCATGCTGCTATGACACACATGCCATACCTATATGAAACATATGTCATGCCATGATACATGACACACACGCCATGCATATATGACACACACGCCATGTCTATATGAGAGACATAGCATGCATATATGACACACATGCATGTATATATGACACTCCTGCCATGAATATATGACACACATGCATGTCTATATAACACATGCCATGCCTTCATGAAACACATGCCATGATTATATGACACATATGCCATGCCTATATGAAACACATGCCATGCATATATGACACTCATGCCATGAATATATGACACACATGCCATGCCTATATGACAGGCATGCCATGTCTATGACACTCATGCCATGAATATATGACACACGTGCCTTGCTTATATGATACAGCTGTACTATCTGGATCACCTTTACAATGAGAATGCCCCTGCTGAGAAGACAGCAACGCCGCGCATCCGCTATTTTGATAGCGCTGTTGTGCAAGGGTTGGTTAAGGCTGACTATAAAGACAAGCAATGGGGGCATTGTGATGTAAGTTTGTGTACCGTTTAACCATTTTTTGTTATTATATTCCTTTTCTACCTCTGTATGTAATGTTTTTTTAAACATCTTTGCCTGTAGTTCCGTAGCCGTACAGAGACATGTTATTTGTATGGCCCTGCCATTCAGATACCCCGGCTACGTGTATTGCTGGACTACAAGCTTGCCGAATCCAGTGGTGTGCTCACGCATAGATTGCATACTTTCGTATCCCACTGGGATGCTGAAATTGCAAAATGTGCAGCCTCTATAGAAAGGGGACGGAGATCTCTCGTGTGGAACCAGATCAGGGCTGCAGAAGCTTTGGGCACAATGATCGATCATATATTGGATGCTGAAGGTGGAGACTATGTACGAGATATACCAGATCCGCCATCTCCACCATCTGAAGAGCCTACTGATACAACCCGGCAGCAGCCTCAACCCGCCCAACGTGGTCAACGTGTGGACGGTACACCAATTCTTTCTCTCATGCATAGTATTTTTATATGTTGTGTTTCCCTTTTGACTAGCTAATGCTATATCAGGTGATTTAGAGGACCCGTCTTGTGATGATAGTGTACATGGTTCAGAAGAGGTTTTTAGGTCCCAAAGTCTGAGCAACGGCTTCTCCAACCTGGAGTCTTTTGCCTCACAATCTGCCCACATATCACGTCGTGCTTGTGAGGAGGGTATGTCTCTTCAACCTCCCACTTTTTTATCAGAATTGTCAATTTTGTTAAATTAATCCGTGCATGGTCAATTTACAGGAAGCAGCTCACACCGTGACAGCGCATACTTGGATGATGTTGCCCACCTCAACGACACTGACTGGGCGAAAAGACTAGATGATGCTGTTAAACGACAGCAGGCACGATTACGTCCTATCGCCAAGACATCACGATCTACACGCCCTCAAAATCAAGTCCACATGGATGAGACATCCGCTGAAACGGTGGCCTCTCGTGAGTTTCTATGCTACTAACTCTGATATATGACATTCATATATTTACCATGTTATGCATTAACATCTAGCTTTCAAATATACTGCAGCATCTCGGTTTCTGAACCTCAATGATTCCCAAGGATTGCCGCATACAACCAGCTCAAGCAAATTGTTTGGTGGGGACAGCAATGCGAACGCTGAGATGGACAAGGCTTGCACCCGGGTATACATGGAAGTCGGGCTCGATGACTCCGTTGATGTTGAGAAAAGGACTGTGCACCAACCGGAGGCCAAAGGACCTGACCAAACACAGGAAATTGAGAATACCCCCGTCACAGAAGGTCCAATCTTTGACCAAACCCCAGTCGCTGCCACTAATGTTGATGTTGCTAAAGTTCTCCGTCCTGTGAGTAACATCCAACACTCCTGTTACTTGTCCCATAATAGTTAAACTGGTTTATATGGCTAGTTACATACCTATGTATGACAGTGTAGTGCTATTCTTTGCAGACTGGATTTCAGGAAAGTACGGAGCAGCCACAATCTCAACCAAGTCAACAGGAAATTGAAAATACACCTTTGACACAAGGTCCCCAGTTTGACCAAACCCCAACTCCCCGAGAAGCTCCTACTGCTGAAGTTACCAGAACATCTAATGCTGCACCCAACAAAGATCTGCGTCCTGTGACAAACATCCAACGTTGCTCACCCAAACCTACTTCCAATAAAACTCGACGTCGTGTGAGTAACATCCAACATTGCTTCTTCCTACTTTCTTTTAATAGGTATACAGTTTTATATGGTGAGATTCATATCTATATATGACAGTTAGCACCGTGCCTATTATTGTTTTTGCAGACCACAGTGCAGCCAGAACCTGCGGTTGATATCAAGGATCATCCAATCTTGGATTTTATTAGCGGTCAGTTGCATATACCAAAAACTCAAATTCTGAAAGAATATCGGCAGGATCCCCAGATTGACCAAACTCTAATGACAGAGAAGACTTCTCAGACAGATGTGAGTTACCATGCCAGTACTGAATGTCCTGCATTTTGTGTCCTTTCTACTATCTATGCCACCCATGTTATGGTTATATGACTCTCTAAATACTACTTTTTTCTGGCACAGGCAAGTGTTCTTTGGGCTGCTTCTTCACAACACAATGAGGACAATACTCAACAATCTGTAATTGCTAGGTCAGCTCGGGAGCTACGCAGATACATTTGTGCTGTGGATTCCCCCGTTTCTGAGTAAGATACACCATACTGCTCTTATCTACCGCCTGCACAGATATTATATGAATGGAAGAAGTATATGCCCCTTGTATAAGGTCTATATGACTTGTATGTGTAACTATTTCCCTTTGACGTTTGTGTGCAGTAAAATCATCATGCGCTTCAACTCTTCCGAATCCAAGGGGCGTGATGTTGCGGCATCATTTCAAGATTTCAAGATGTTGGAAGATTGCTTCTTGGAGGCCTTGCTGCAATGCCTCAGATATGAACACGATGACTTGGGCGGCATCATACCCGCTAGGACCATCATACTGGATGTTGAAGCGACGGTGCGTGGTCCTTCTTATGCTAACTATATATGATAAGTGTTAACATAGGATGATCAACACATCTTTATGTTCTGGCGCTAACCTTCTTTCTTTATTTAATGCAGAAGTATCTCAACTTTGAGTACATGAAACATTTAGAACACTCGGATGAGCACTATGATCAAGATGCATTATGTAGAATCCTAGATCGTACTCTTCCAACCAAAGATGGCCTTACAGATTGCAAAATAGTAAGCAAACCACCATGTTCTATCACTAATCCTTTTCCAATCCTTTACAATTTTTATATACCTGCTCCATAACATTTTATATGACTAAGCATGCATTACCACCAACAAGTTTCCTGTTTTCCAATTTATGTTTATATGATCATATCTAGCCTGCCTATACTCATGATGAAGTATGATATCTTGATGTTAAACAGTATATATGAACTTTACTTGATGTACGTATTGTTTCTGCATTTTTATATATGGCCTGCAATACTTGCTGATTAGATCATTTTGTCCATATCCACAGCTATACGTTCCAATCATTGATCATGAGCACTGGGTGTTATATGTTGTCAATTCTGTTGCTGGACACATCCAAATCTTAGACTCCAACCCGTACCCAGATTTGTGTACTGAAGGGACAGCCAGGCACATGAAGAAAGTCAAGATGGGTGAGAGGAATATGAAGTGGGGCCCAACACTCATGAAGAGGTTGTCAACTGCGATCCATAAGGTTCGGCCAAGGATTGGGGTAGGAAAGTTTGGCAATTGGGAACTCAAATTGGTTGAAAGTGCGGCAAGTATGCGAAATGGATCTAATGATTGTGGGTTCTATGTTTGGAAGTACATTCAGAATTATGATCCTTATACAGGACGGTTCCTAACTACCATTGAGGAGGTCTGTACGATATCGTTATCTTTGTATGTTTCAATTGTTTGCCTATGACATTTGTATGACACTCTTACCACTGTTATATGACTTTGTTTTACATTTGGCAGGAGGAGAACGGTGACATCCGCTGTGAAACACTTAGTTACTTGATGTTCCATCGTTGCAATGATGTCGATGATCTCCCGCCAGAGATTCTAGCTTTGCAACAGTAGGAAGTTCGTTGGGGATTGGTTATCGTCAGCCTAGATAGTTGCTGAACAGGAGGTCGATGTTGAACAACTATATGATGTCAATTTCTATTTTGCTGTGTTGCCATGATGTAATTGGGTACTTGGGTAACCACGCTATTGTGTACCCGCACTCTTAAACCCGCACACCTGCACCTGCAATGCATTTCTTTCGTAGTATCTTTCTGAATTTTATCTACTGTCAAACCATTTTTTGTCATGATTTTCCAGATCTAGATGACAAACTCTTTCCATACGAATTTTGATAATACAATGTGCAATCCATATGCTGCAAAGTATCATAGAGTTTAACACGCTCGATATAGTAACAAAATATTGCACCACATGGATTCAACTGAGCCTAATAGCTACCGTGCCTTTCATACATTTAAGCTAAACGCAACATATAACTCTCTAGCTCATAGGTTCAAGCAAAAACGTAACATATTATTCTTTTAAAGAAGCATATATTCTAAATAAATCATCTTACATTGTCGACGTGCTCTACTTGTATCTTACATTTAACAGTTTATGCTTAACTAAACTATGTCATCCCACGGCTGCGGTTGGGCATCAAGCAAGTCGAACATAGGAAAATAGGAGCCTAAACATAGCATATAACAGTTTGAAAGAAGTATATCATCTAGGTCATAGCCTCAAGCTATACACAACATATAACTCTTTTAAAACAAGCGTAAGTACCGAGGAAATATGAGGGTCACAACTCACATTTATGCTTAACAGAACTATATCATGTCAAACAACCCCATGGCTGCGGTAGGGCATCAAACAAGTCAGAAAACAGGAGCATACAAATTCGTCACTCATACAATACGAGCCTAAGTGTAGCACATCGGACCATAGCAGATAAACCGCATACAAAGTACAATGTTTAGGCATACATACTACAAGGTAACAAGCATACATCCAATGTGAATTCAGATCTTTATGCAAATTTCATTCAACATCCATGGGACTGTTCAGCCTGCGTCGTACACGTCGGCCCCTACTAGTGTCCTCATCATACTCTGCATTAGGCACCTCTTTCACTTTGTTTTTTGATCCAACTGGTCTCCCTCTTCTTCTTGGTCCAGTGCTGGTTTGTTGTTCTTGTATTCCAACTTCAATACCATCTGCAAACTTAGTAACCTTGTTCCTTGAACCTAGTGGACGCCCGCTCCTCCGACCACCCAAAGCTGCCAATCTCTCTCTGTTATGTTCTAGTTTAAGACAAGTCCTTGCATCGTGACCACAGGCAATCCCGCACACACTACATGTTTTGAGGTTCTTTTTGGGTCCTTTAGCACCAAGCTGTAGCTCTCGAGGCTCAGATGCTTTTATGGTCCTACCCTTTGGCTTTGCTTTATCTGGCTTCTCCAAGCTCACCCCTTTGCCCACCAAATATGATTCCTGTTCATAGATACAAATTATTTTGCGTCATACAAACCTTTGCAACATCATACAAGCCCATGTAAGGTTGCATAGAAACTTCATACCTCCAATACTCTTGGCCCACTATGTCCTTTTTTATTCACTTGGCTCATTTTTGCTTTTGTAGCCTGCTTTTGCACCATCAAACGGTAATCCTATTGGACAAACAAGTTAGACAAAGCCATGCAAACATATCTTTTTTAGTCATTAATTGGTGGATGTTGCCACCTATGTATTAGACATTGTCTCATATATTATGTATCATGTGGCCAGAGTTAATTCATACCTCATCCACACTAACCGGTGGATTGCTAGCGCTGTTGAGGTTTCCTTATTGTGTCAATGTTTCTTGTGATTCAGGAACTGCAGTGGCCCGACCAAACTCCTCACTATGGACATTGTGTATCTCTGCAGGGTGCAACTCTTCATCTAATTGTTCATTGCCCTCCTGCTTAACAGGGATACATTCTGTCAGTTTTAGTCATACATAACATGCCTAGCCCTAAAATATCACTCACCTCAGCCACACCAGGACGGTGCACCCTGCCCCCACTAGCAGGCACGTCAGAATCTGATCCCTCATTGCCTCTCCCTTCTTCGTCCTGTTCATCCTTTTTTTTATAGCAGGGAGAAATGGTTAGCCAACATTAACATGCATATACAATGCATGTAGGTGTCATATAAACATTGTTTTCACACTTACCTCTGATGTGACACAACTTTCTTCGCCACCAATGTCCGGCACCAAATGCTCGATCAAAGCGATCAGCTGGGCTAGCACCGACATGGCCTTATCGAACCCTGCTTTGGACATACTGCCATGGCGCACAACAGACATTGCCTTTGAAAGAAGTAGCTTGACTCTGTAAGCCTTCGTCTCCCCATCCTTTCCAACCAGCTTTCGATCAGCCCTGTCAAATGGTAGTTCTTGCCGTGCATTTGTTGTGTATCTCTTGAGTATGTACCTAGAAGGTATCTTCTCCAAGTCCACTTCCATGAAAGCACGGCACAGGTGCGGGCAAAACATTCCTGTAGGAAATCATAAACTCAGGTTGGTACCACACGGCAAACACGTTTTCATACTGGTACCTAAAACAACAATATGAATTTTTGTCATACCTGTGTGCTCCCATGCCTTGCACTCGCAGGTGAACTCTCCTGTTTCTTGGTTCACTTTTACTTGGAACTGGTGTTGCCCCCACACAATTTTTTCTGATCTTTTTGTGTGTTGGACCAACCAGCAATGCTCCCCTCTTTCGCTATCAGTGCTTATTTTGTATGCACTAGCTTTGCTCAGGGTCTCCTCCCATTTTGAATACACAGCCCTTGTGTAAACATGTGAGAGACGGACCCCGAACTCCCAGTTCGTTCTGCTCTCTATTTTGCTCTGTATGAACAAGAGAACGCGGTTAGTAACCATCATATAACTAGGAAACATAAGCATATATTTCCATTATTGCCATATCTGGTATGTCATGTGCATAATGTCTGAATAGGACAAGTGTATACCGTGGCAGCATAGGTAGCCGTAGCCTCTGCCATCTTCCTTCGGTGGAGAACCTTCATCATTTGTTTTGCAAAGACATGCAGCGGTGTGTTTGCATCCACGTGGCCACTCTTCACTAGTTGATTCACACTCTCACCTCGTTGGGTCGACACCATTGTACCACAATAGTCACCTTTGAAATAAGCTGGCACCCACTCTGCACGATGATCATACAGTGTCTTCAATGTGGGGTGCTCACCAAGACCAAATTCTTCGATAACAAGCATCCTCCATGCAGCTTCAAACTCACTCACAGTCAGTGGGTGATTGATCACTGAGTTCAGTTTCCCTTTAAATTCTCTCTTTGCAAATCGGGCGTATAGCTCGTTCAGTTGTGGTCCAAATTTGTTTAGGATATGCCACTTGCACAACCTATGTATTGTGCCTGGGAAAACTGTTGCTATTGCTGCACGCATTGCTGGATCTTGGTCTGAAACAAGTGGACTCCAAATTATTGACTGCAAATGTTCAGTATATATGAGTAACATGGGAAAATATATGCAGCTAGGGTCGTACCTGTTAGGATGCATCTTGGCGCGACACCACCCATGCATTTCAAGAATGAATCGAAAGCCCACTGGAAAGTCGCCGTTGTCTCATCACCGAGCAAGCAAAATGCAAATATTGTGCACTGTAGATGATGGTTAGCACCCACAAACATACCAAGGGGTTTCTTGTATATGTTTGTCTTGTGTGTTGTATCAAATGTCAGTGCGTCACCAAAGTCTGCATACTCACCTTGCTGGCTTGCATGTGACCAAAGCAAGCTCAATATCTTGCCATCCTTGTCGACCTGGAAGTCACAATAGAACTGTGGATTATGTTGTTTGCAGTAGTTGAAGAATTCCAGAAGTTTTGCAATGTCATTGGACTGTTGCTCACGCATCCGGTCAGCTTTGCTGAAAAATCCAAAGTACAAACACAGACTCAAAACAATTGAATCCAATATTGCAACCTCACAATAGAAGCATATATTTGAGCTAAAACAATGCCATACATATATCTGGTTTGGAATTTTAGTTGGGTCTTGGATTCATATAAGCAATGAAAACCAGTCATATATCTACTATAAACAGGTAAAGGTGCTCACATATTTGCAATGTCGTTATGTGTCATAGGTATGTTCTCAGGCCCACCGTGCATATCTGCCATCATGTCCAAGATACAATGGTTTGGTATCCTGCTATCTTGCATCGCAGCAATGAACTCCACCATTGGTGAATCACGCCTCTTGTTGCAATGGAATTGGGCAGTGGCACTTGGGGACGGCAAAAAGGTGTGGTTGTGGTGGAGTTTTACATAGACCACCACGTAGGATGACACATTTCCTTCTTCATCACGTATCATCTTCATTTTCATACCACATTTGCAGCTCACACGCTTGGTAGTCTTGTTGCGTTTGCGATCTTCGCCTTTCTTGTGAAACGTGCAGCTACCTTCCTTGTTACAATTGATCCACTTGTAATCTTTATATGAACGGTAAAGCTTGACACCGAAGCCTACCTCCTGGCCATACTTAACAAAGAAATCCTTAGCATCTTGCACTGTTTTGAATACCATCCCCACACGCGGCACAAGTTCTTGGTTAATATCTTCTTTCTGCCATAAAATAAAATCATACACATTGGTCAACAACATCATATATAATCTGATAGTCAATGCAGGCATAGCCTAGGTATCATACACATTGTTCAACAGCATCATATGTCCATGGATAGTTAGAGCATGCCTTGCCACCTGATCATACATATTGGTCAACAACATCATATCTCCGTGGATAGCTAGACCTGGCCTTTTCGCATACTACCATGGACGTGCATTTCATGGGCGATAGGAAAAACAGGAGGAATATACTATCATATAAACATCTCTACCTAAACACATACAGACCACAAGCATTCATGTTCGAATCATACAAATTGTAAACATGTAACACATAAACATCAATGGGTCACCATAGGTTGGGAAAAAACGAGTACTCAGGATGCAGTATATAAAGTTCACACTTTCCCCAAGAAGAAGACACAACTTAACCAATCAGCTTTTAAGGTATCATACAAATTACATACATGGAGCATATAAAGTTCTCTCGCTCACATATTATCAGGTTGTCAAGAATTATAGAAACAACGGGCATGCCCATGAGTGAGGTTGGAACCATAGAAACTGCAGACAAAGAATATAAAGCTAGGCGATAGAGCATAGAAAATCAAGGAGCCCTACATGAGTCAGGTTCAAAACCTCAGGCGCGTCCATAGCTGCATCACCAACCGATGGTACGGGATGGGCAGTCACTCCTGGCGCGCACAACACAGCCTCGGGGGTGTCCATAGATGATTCACCAATTGTGCCTGGAGAACACAGGACAACTGGTGGTGTCCCCTGAGCTGCTTCACCAAGAAAACCCCCTGCAATCACCCCTGTTGGACTGCCAAACTGTGTCGATGATGGTTCTGGAGCATCAGTGCTTGCACCGCTACCCGTAGCAGTTTCCTGTGTTCCCAGCCTACGAGGCTGGGCCGTGTTCTTGCAAGCTGGACGCGGCGGTGGCGTATTTGATGACGCGATGCACGCAGGGCCTGCGGGCGGAGTCGTTGCAGATGATGTGTGCGGCGGCCAGAGCTGCCGCGCTGGTAGAGACTCCGAGGTTGGGATCATGGCGGTCGTTAAAGGAGAGCACTCGAGATGGCTAGATTATATTGGACCTAAGATGCTCAGATCACGAGGCCATCCTCGAGGCATCCAAGGAGACGCAGAGTTTGTCTGGATGGAATGTTTCCAGACCCCTGTCCTATCCCCCGTGGGTCTTATATTTAGACCGACCACTATAGATGTAGGTGCCTATCTGTGGGTACCACCATATATAACTGTATATGACATTGCGTGTTACCTTGTACGAGGGGGGCACAAGTTCGTTTTGCATGCTACTTCCACAGTATACGACCAAATGAACTATGTTGTACGCACCATACAAATTTGGACGCAACTTTTGGACCTTCCATCGCTCCCCGCTGCGGCCCCGCGCGGGCCAGCGCGCGGAGGCGCGCTGGCACGCTCGCGTCACCGCGGGCCAGCGCGCGGAGGCGCGCTGGCACGCTCCCGTCACCGCGGGCCAGCGCGCGGAGGCGCGGTGGCACGCTCGTGTCTGATCATCGGGTCCCAGTGGCAGGTATGTGTCTAGGCTCTCGATAGCTATTGGAAGCCTATAGGCTCCCAATAGTCAAGCGCTATATATATATATATATATATATATATATATATATATATATATATATATATATATATATATATATATATATATATATATATATATATATATATATATATGACTCACACTTGTAGCCTGTTATGTTGTTCGTCAGGTCGGCAACCTTTCTATAGGCCCAACTATGCAAGCCGGCGATGATAATCACGGCGGTGAACGGCCAACTCCCCGGCCCCACCATCGAGGCCCGCGAGGGCGACACAGTGGTAGTTCACCTCGTGAACGAGTCACCCTACAACATGACCATCCACTGGTAAGCTAAGTACCTATCGATACGTACGATCACTCACTGTCAATTGTCAAAGCCTACCAACAACTTATCTCACATCAACTTGCACCAAGATCAGATCCGTCTCGAATGCGGTCTGTTTGCATTGACACCACAAGGAAACCACTGCACCATTCTTAGCAAGACAGTGAGCCGTAGCAAACACTGCAACACACTACACCGACGACACAACAACAGGCCGGAGAGAAATTAAAGCTCGTAACAAGCCAGTCGATCATTCATTCATTTGTGTTGCATGAGCATGACACGTGCGCACGCAGGCACGGGATCTTCCAGCGCGGCACGCCGTGGGCCGACGGGCCGGTGATGGTGACGCAGTGCCCCGTCACGCCGGGCGCCACGTACACGTATCGCTTCAACGTGACGGGGCAGGAAGGCACGCTGTGGTGGCACGCCCACATCTCCTTCCACCGCGCCACCGTCTACGGCGCGCTGGTCATCCGCCCCCGCGGTGGCGACGACGCCTACCCGTTCCCCAAACCAAACAGGGAGGAGACCGTCCTCCTCGGCGAGTGGTGGAACGCCAGCGTCTACGACCTTGAGCGCATGGCCTTCATCACCGGCAACACTGCGCCGCCCGCCGATGCCTACACCATCAACGGCAAGCCGGGAGACCTCTACAACTGCTCTGCCGCAAATCGTATGCTAACAAATGCTTCTCCGTTCCATACTTTCATTGAATAATTACCACACCTATTATTTTCCTAGAGCAGAGCTCAAGCTCAAGTTTGTCCATGTGGTCGGAACGCATGCAGAGACGTACGGGTTTCAGGTGCAGAGCAACGAGACGTACCTGCTCCGGATCATCAACGCCGCACTCAACACGCCCATGTTCTTCAAGGTGGCGAGCCACAACTTCACCGTCGTCGGCGCGGACGCCGCCTACACGACGCCGTACGAGACCGACGTGGTGGTGATCGCGCCCGGGCAGACGGTGGACGCGCTCATGGTCGCCGGAGCCGCCGTCGGGCGCTACTACATGGCGGCGTCCCCTTACGACAGCGCCATCCCGAACGGGCCACCGTTCAGCAGGACCACCGCCACGGCCGTCGTGGAGTACGTCGGCTCGGCCACGGACGCGCCGCCGCAGCTTCCTCCGAGACCGGAGTACAACGACACCAACACGGCCTTCCGGTTCTTCTCCAGCCTAACTGCGCTGGTGCTCCCCGGTAAGCCGACGGTGCCGCTATCCGTGGACACGCGCATGTTCGTCACCGTCGGGCTCGGCAACGCAGACTGCCAACCTGAGCAGCTTCTGTGCAACACGACGGGTACAAGGGCGCCCATCTTCGCGGCGAGCATGAACAACGCGTCCTTCTTGCTCCCGGACGCCGTGTCCATGCTCCAGGCGCACTACGCGAACGCGTCGGCCGGCGTCTACACCCGGGACTTCCCCGGCCAGCCGCCGGTCGTCTTCGACTACACCGCCGACGCCAGCGACACCGCCGTGCTCAAGTACACGACCAAGTCCACCAAGGTGAAGACGCTGGCGTACAACGAGACGCTGGAGATGGTGCTGCAGAACACGCGGCTGATCGCCAAGGACAGCCACCCCATGCACCTCCACGGCTTCAACTTCTTCGTGCTCGCGCAGGGATTCGGCAACTACGACGAGGCGACCGCGACGCCGCGGTTCAACCTCGTCAACCCGCAGGAGCGCAACACCATCGCTGTCCCCACCGGCGGATGGGCCGTAATCCGCTTCGTGGCAGACAACCCTGGTACGTAAATACTGTGACGCTTACACTTTGGATAATAATACTATACTGCGTCATGTTATTGTTAAATAGTACTAGATTGTTGCCTTAATCAGGCGATCATTGTTGATATATAATTTGACATGGATGTTTGGACCAATTTGCAGGGATGTGGTTCATGCACTGCCACTTCGAGGCTCATCTTGATTTAGGGCTAGGCATGGTGTTTGAGGTTCAGGACGGGCCCACGGCTGAAACATCCGTGCCGCCACCTCCCGTGGACCTACCACAATGCTAAACATCGTTTTCCAATGTCTTATATGTTGGATTGGGATAGACAGTACAGGAGAAATGTAGAACCTTGGCTTGCTACTATATAATTAAGCTACGACTTCTTATAATTATTTGTGTTAGTATATAAGATTGGATTGTAGTAATATGGTATAGCTGCATAGGGTTGGAACACTCGTTTTTCTATAATGTAACTCCACTCAAAGATCGATATGACTTGTTTGCATTTCGTTGATAAATAAATTATGTGTCAACAGTTGAAGATAATTTTGGATTGCTATATATGTCTCATCTGCGGCATTTGTTAATAGGAAAAAGTCTAAATTACTCCCCTTAAATATACATAATCGACTAAACCATTTCTTAGTTAAATTTACCCTCTAAACTATGTAATTTGGTTCAAGCTACCCCTTAGTACAGTGAAAGAAATCAGTTGGCACCGACTATTTTGGTGCTAACAAGATTGTAGCACTAAAACAATCGATAACAAGAGCAGAAGCACTGCACACCCAAGAGCACCAGTTGACTCTATGGGGTGAACAGGCAAGAACTGAATAGATCGGTGGTGCAACATAGACAGCAAAACCAAGCCGACTACAAACCCAAGAGGCACCGACTATTTCGGTGGATACTACTGAATGGCAACGAATCAATAGGTGTGTTTACATCATGAGGCCAAAATAAAGTTCTTTTGCACTGACTAATTCGGTGGTCATTTGGCCAAGCAACGAACCAATCGGTGATAACTAGAAACCAAGGCAACAGCAGCAGCACCTATCCAATAAGAACTGCTAGTCACCACCAAATGAATCGGTGCCCCAAAAATCAACACCCATAGAAAACACAAAGCTTTGATCTAATGGGTCTCCGGACTTAAGCAACAGTTTGATTCAAGATTTCGGATGAAGGTTAAGTACCCCAAGGGCAATAGATCCGAGAAAACTAGGTCCCAAACCCCATTGAATCGGCGAGAATCAAAGATGGAAGGGAAACAGGGAAAGAACACAAAGAACATGGGAAAGGCTCGTATTCAACATAAATCCATGGATTTCAGGGTAGGGGTGGGAGTCGCAAGGACTATGGCCACGAAGAATCTATGAGTGAATCCCCTTAGAAAACTAGAAAAGATTTGAGGCAAAAACAAAGAATGAGAATGGGATCTAAAATCTTGCCGGAAAAGACATGAACACATTAGATTAGCCAACATAACCATGTATGACAGAATTAAGAACTTGGTTCTTATAGAGTTTTGGCTAAGAGTCTCTCGTCATCCTACCTTCTTCGAGATTAGACGCTAAACCTGAGGTGATTAATTAATCCCTAACTTCTAGCTAACCGGGCATTAAGCCATTTCTTAGCATTAGAGAAAAACTAAACAAAGTGTTGAAGAGAAAGGGGAAAGAGCGCTACCTCCTCAACAAGCCATTTACCTATTTGGTTGAACAAGCATTGGACGGACACAACTTCTTCTCGACTTCCCTTCACCACAAAGTAAGCTCGGAGATGATGCCACATGCCCTCAGCCCGGACCTTGACCGTGTCAAGTCCACCCCCGGTTTGATACCCCAATTAAACCGAGAAGCGTTTGATTTATAGCGGCTGTGTTGACACCCTCAACATAGCCATTTCCCAACCGGTTGCTTTGCTCCTCATCACAGGTGGTTGGTAATAGGAATTGGCTATGATGAGGGTGTCTAGGTTTTTAGGCCTGCAACCTTGGAAATATTGAAAAAAAATCTTTTAATGAGGGAGGGTCACCATAGACCGACCAGCCAGCCCAGTCCCAAGTCGCGCCATTTTTCACACGTATGTTGTAGTTGGGACTTGAACCAGCGACCCCCCCCCCTCGCACCTACCACCCTCTACCACTACACCATAGCATCACATGTGTCTATATCCCGTTTTCATTCCCCACATATTATCTGAAATCGAATGTAGGCCCTAAACAAATTTTAATTAAAAACATATAAGTTACAAAGTTCATAACTTTTCAAGATCTAGAACTTTCATTTTAGTCATTTATTCATATGATATATTGATAAAAAAAATTCTAATTTGAGGTCGTTTATAAAATTTGAATTTTAAATTTGAACATTTTCAGACTTGGTTTTTATTGACAAGATGAATTCAAAATAAAATGTTGTCAACTACAAAGTCTCAGAACTTTTCGAGATCTACAACTTTATTTTGATCATTTGTTCATACGACATGGTGATAATAAAAATTATTCACAAACCTTATATCTCTCTTCTAGTTTTGTGGAACTAATATGAGAGATGTAGGATTTGTGAACACTTTTATTACCACTTTATGGTATGAACAAATGACCAAACTATAAGTTGTAGATCACAAAATATTATTCAACTTAGTAGTTAAACGCTTTTTCAACTTAGTAGTTAAATGCTTCAAATTGTGCTTCAAAATTGTATTTGCCGAGTGTCTGTGCCTATGGAGCCAATTGTGTTGGTCAGCATGGCTTAAACCGACTATGATGAGGACCAACACATCTGATTCTTGGCTTCAATCAGCTGTATTGATGACGCACTCATCAAAGCCGGTTCGCGGGTCAAACCGGGTGTGATGAGGACCAACACAGCCGGTTCGTGGCTTCAACTGGCTGTGTTGATTGATGCACTCTTCATAGTCGATTGATAATACAAACCGGCTACGAAAATTTACATCATAGCCAGTTTGAATAGCAACCGACGGTGAAGTAGTTTTACGGCCGGTTTTCTCAAAACCGGCTATAATAGGGGCGTTTGATTAGCTAAATTTTGTAGTAGTGTTCATACATGTTCGAGGAAAAAATGATGAAAGAGAGATCAAATGCCTAAATGAGAATCTCTGTAAGGACTTTAAGGTCAAGAACCTTGGTCAACTCAAATACTTTCTTGGTATTGAGATTTCACAAAATCCTAAAGGTATTGTTATGTCATAATAACATGCTTGGGTGTTGAGCTGCATCAACACCTATTGATTTAAACAGAAAGTTATTTTTTATTTAGGTGATCCTATAAATAAGAATTACCAGAAGTTAGTTGAAAGGCACATTTATTTATGTCATATAAGTCCAGCTATTTCATATGCTGTGAGTATTGTGATTAGGTATATGCATGATCCTAGAAATGGATATTTCGAAGTTGTTTTTGGATCCTAAGATATTTGAAGAGTTTCCATGGAAAGGGATTATTTTTAATATGCTGATTTGGCAAGTTGCACTACTACACAAATTCCATTTCAGCGAGTTTTGGGAAGCGTTTGATTTCTAGTGGCTGTGTTGAGGGCACCCAGGTCCCATGTTGCAAGTTTCGAAAAAAATAGCAAAATAATTATTTTAACGGGACAGTCATCCAAGCCCTGCCCCGTCACAAATCGCGTCATTTTAGCACAATATGTGGTAGCTGGGATCAAAACCATGACCTCCTCCTCATGCATACCCCCTCTGACCACTATACTACAGTATTACGTGTGACCTTATCCCATTTTCCCCACATATTATACGGACACGAGTGTAAATGACTTGTTTGAGGCCCTAAATGAATTCAAATTAAAAACTTGTGAACTACAAAGTTTCATAACTTTTACACTCTACAACCTTCATATTCCTCAGTTCTCCATCCGATGTTGTTTATGAAATTTGAATTTCAAATTTAAACATTTTCAAACTTTGTTTTTGTCTACAAGATGAATTCAAATGAAAATATGGTCAACTACCTGTTTCATAACTTTTTTCATCTACAACTCGTATTTTGGTTGTTTTTCCATCCAACATCATTTTGAACATGTCAAATTTCAAACTTTAAGAATTTCAAACTTCCTTTCTGTTTGCAAAATTAACTACAAAAATTCATAACTTTTCAAGCTTGTCAACTACATTGTTTCATAAATTTTGAAGTTCAACAACTTTTGTCTTGGTCATTAGTTCATACGACATAGTGATAATAAAAGTATTAACTAATCTTACATCTCTGTTCTAGTTTTTATGAACTTATATGAGAGATGTAGGATTTGTGAACACTTTTATTTCCACTTTGTCGTAGGAAAAAAATGACCAAAGCAAATGTTGTAGATCTCGAAAAGTTATACAACTTTGTAGCTAAACACTTCTTAATGTGAATAGGCTTAGGACTTGCCCATGCATATAGAACCGGTTGTGTTTTATCAACACAAGTGATTTATGGCTTCAACCGACTGTAATGAGGACCAACACAAGCGGTTGTGGCTTCAACCGGCTGTGTTGATGAGCCACTCATCACAAATGGTTCGTGGCTCCAACCGGCTACATTGCTCGGCGCACTCATCACAGCTAGTAGCATCCACCAACCGGCTGTGATAGTTGCATCACAAACGGTTCCGTTTAGAACCAGTTGTGATGCCCCTTTACAGTCGGTTGGCTCAAAACCAGCTGTAAAGTTGGGGTTTGATATGACCAAAATTGTAGTAGTGTTGTATTGTGATAGAAGATGGACGTCAGGCTATTGTATGTTTCTTAGTGGAAATTTGGTGTCATGGCGAAGCAAGAAACATCTAGTTGTGACTCGATCTACAACAGAAGATGAATAGCCATGTCACAAGCATTATTTGAGATCTTGTGGGTAAGGAACATTTAATGAGATCTGAAGGTGCCGAGAAATGGTCCTGCAAAGTTGCAATGTAATAATAGATCCACTATTAATATTTCCAATAAACCCTGCTCAGCACCATAGGACTAAACATGTTGACATTGATATTTTTTTCGTCAAGCAAAAGATAGATGCTGATATTATCGCTCATCTTGAGTTGAGTGTCGATATATATATATGTTGTGTGCAGTTAGGCACATGGGTATACAGCACATCTGCTATGTTGGCATGTATATCTTGTATGTGACAAGAGAGAAGAACATTGTTCTAGAAATTTCGCCTATTTCTACATACTTTGAAGCAATACTTACAACTCAAACCATGCCGTTGCAGTGTGTTGTATACTTAGCCAACATGGCATTCTGTTGCATTGACAAGTATTTTTGCTCTATCAGGACATTTTGTCTGGTAGCATTTCAGTATGTTTCTCCATATCTCATATCTTAGTAGCGGCATGAGAGAGAGACCCAGGCTAATCCACGTCGCGCATACTAAATTGTGTGTGCCACATATGTTAAATTTCTAAATGTTTGTCTAGTCCTATTATAAACATATGAACAATTTAAGGCCGCCAATTTGAGCATAACATTCATCTATATCTTACAAATATTATACAAACAGATATTACAATACGTAATAAAAAGTAAAATTTTCTGCGCAAACTCCTCAAATTTACATCTTTATATATGCAAGGGCCACTAATTAAATTAGTTGTGTGCACACTCTTCCCTTGCCTACAAGCAAACAAGTAAAAACTTGCAAGTAGCCATCGATTTACTTTCTCATGTCAAGAAGATGCTATTTAAAGAAGCATATCCAGTGACAACACCACCTTCGTTTAGTGTAGCAGCCTTTGTTCTCGTCAGATAACCACACTGGTCATTTATTATGACCTTTTCTCTGTTCCTGAATTCAGCCATCAAGCTTTTAGTTGTTTTTTAATGCATATAGTATATTAGAGCAGTTGACAACATATTACCGCAAATAGGCTCCAAATATCCCAAATTCAGAAACGACATTTTCCTTCGCACATGCTCCATCACGAACAAGATAGCAGGGTGATGCTGGGGGAAAGATCCTTTGCATTAGGATGTATGCTGCAAGCTCATTGCTTCCATCCTTTCGCAGACGAACCAATGTTTCACGGAGATTATCACCATAAATATTGTTCCCTGTTAATGTCATCAAATTAGTCATCCAGTGACCTGCAGAAATTTGGACTGCTGCACATTATAGATAGGCCATACCTCCACCCTCCCTTTGGGGTTTAAGGACAAACAACTCTGGAGATTCAATAGCAGACATCACTATGCTATCATTTTCCAAGCTCCATAGTCCTGCAAAGCATTGTCGTACTTTCTCGATATTGCCTTTGTTGTCAAGGAACCTGATAATAAGAATTGCAGTTGTGACAGGGGAAAACAAGTACCAACATAGTATACAGCATTAAATCTCGTACCAACGTAAACACTAGTATGCTACATAGTATTCCGATAACTGATATTTGAGAAATATCTAGGATTATCTCTCACCAAAGACTCATTTATTTTCATTTCCATGTCTTGATTTACCCGCACAACGTCAACATGAACATGTATCTGACTCAGTCTAAGGAATTCCATATCGCAATTACCTTTCAAGCACGTTTTCCTTTGCCAGTTCCTGTTGAATCTTTTTTGTCCCAACAAGATGGTATGATATGGAAGGACACTTTATTGCAGAAGAACGCTCACTTAATTTCCGTGCTCTCCATTCCTACAATAAAATAATATTACACATTATGACATAATCATTCAAAACGTCTGTTGGACAACGAGGTTAAAATTGATAACATGGAGTAGAATGACTTTTAATTTGAATATTACACATTATGACATAATCATTCAAAACGTCTGTTGGACAACGAGGTTAAAATTGATAACATGGAGTAGAATGACTTTTAATTTGAATATTTATACAATTCATCAATCAAAACGATAAGAAAACATACGGCTTCTGAAGGGTAATCATTGGGTGAGTAACCTGCTCTGAAGTAAACAAGAGCAATGGGGCACCCATTTCTACAAACAAAAAAAATGTAAGTTAACTCAATTATTCAATCTTACGTTACACAAATTATCTTGATGAGAAATAAAACGCACAGCAGCAGGGTTCCATCAGAACTTAGCTCTCCTTCTGCTTCTATTGCCGCCAAAGTTTTGCGAATAGTTGTCACCCCATACGTATAGCAGACTTAAGGCAAACATTTTGATTTTAACTGCTTGGTGTATAAATTTTAACTTTGTATAATAGAAAATAAATATCAAACACTCTTAAATTTCACCAAAATCAATTAGTTCCTCAATATTCTTTTGCATGGTTTGACACATGAGAAGGATATCTTTCTTTCAGGGCAACGGTGATCCAATACTGGTCATACATATACCTCTCTTCTTGTTGGACAACGACCAGAACTACTGCACTGTATTATAAAACTTTAGTTAGTCAAGACTTCACGGCTCAAGTGTTTTGAATGAACTAACGAAGCTGTATGTATCATGCCACACACAACCTTGGGTTGTTGTATTCGGCCCATGCTCTGGCTAATGCTTCAGCATGCTGGGTGATAGCTATATGTTGTCAACAACACTTGTTTGATCCAAACAAAGTTCCCTCTCATGCATTCTTAACAGGTTTCTGCACATTGCATCCAGCTGTTCAAGCTATCTGTTTGTAACAAAGAACAAAAACAACAAGTGTACAATATGGGTTTTGCTAAAGTACTCCCAAATCACTATAGAATGAAGTCTAAGGACATATTACCTCCTATGAGGTAATAGGTTTAATGCTTATTTTTTATATATTTTTAAATCCGAAAAATATCTTCTTTTTAAATCTAACTTCGATGCATGGTTGCATAAGATTTAACATTCCTATTTTTCTCTCCCGGGAGCATTTATATGGATTTGTTCCAAAAAGGAAAAAAATCAACACACATGGTCGGTCAGTTTTCTTCCTTCACGTGAATGTGACATATTTTTTTTTAAAAAAAAGGAACGTGATAGGTGAGACAACTTTATGAAATTTGCTGAAACAAAACATGTCAAGTGCTTTAGGTTTAGGCGTTTATTTTCTAGTGAGAGAAATACACATGCACATCTTATTGGTATTTTTTGTGAGAGGTGCTATATATTTTTAGTGAATATGGAATGAAGTGATGTTACAATTTTTCTGCCATGCATGTTTTTTTAATGCGGCTATATTCTTCCCTAAATGAATTGGCATGCAGGCAATTGATCCATAATTTATGGATCTGCATGCAGCCATGCAAGATAATTATGATACAAGTGAAACAAGTTTGAGGATTTAAATGGTCGATTTGTGAGTTTAGGGCCGGGATGACACAACGGTACAAGTTTAGGGACCTGTGACGTACTTTACTCTTTTTTTAAATGATTCAGTCATTAGAAAATTGAATGGCTAAGATTCATTTGAACTCTTACCTCTTCATAGGTAAATGGTGTCCAATATATATCCACAATACTAGATGAAGAGTACATTTTATGAAATTGAATGCTTTCACTACATAACTTACAGACCCAAACCATTAGAAACAATTGATATCGTCGCATTTGTGAACATATATATATACCCACTATAAAACACACATGTATAAAGAAACCATGACATGATAGGTATGCGTTCAGGGGTGAGAAATTTTCTTAGTGACTTCGATGTGACATGTACCAAGACATAATACAACCTGTATGAGATATATCTGATAGGATTTCATATGCTATGATCTGACCTATGAAGCTCAGATACACCACAAGCAAGACCATTGGAGGATGTTGAAATGGTGTTGAGCTCCACTTGAAGAAGCATGTTAGTTGCTCCATCTACCATATAGTCTGACCTGGTAAGGCCTAAACGAATTTCCTGAAAGAGTTTATCCATAATTTAAGTTACCAAAAATAGAAGATTATTACGTTTTCTTATAGATGAAAAGCAGTTGCATGGGCATGGCTACCTCTTTCTTTTTCAATTCCATCATCTCCGAGTGGATATCTAAAAGCCTTTTAGTGAATAAATCAACTTGTTTCGTCCTGAAAGAGATTATTACAAGTAATGTCGTAACGAGAATATGCAAAAACTCGAACATCAAATTAACTTCGCTAATGATTTTACTTGGCACTACTCATGAGCTTGTGTCCAACTCAATGACTTAGGAAATTTTCAACCATCTCTACTGAATTATTTGACCCTGTTGGTTACTCCTATTTTTATATGCAGTTAATAATTCTACGGATTAATCGTTTCATGCATGATATAAGAAAATTACCTAGCCAAAGTTTGATGCAAGAACTCCCCATCCAAGCTCACACGATCCACAAGCTCATTGAAAAGCGGAGCCAACTCAAGCGCCTGATCCCAATGAAATCTTGGAAACGACATTGGCAAAAGAGAAAATGGCACGTGTAATAGACCAACGCCGGGTGCTTTTCCATATCTCTGCAGCACATAGCACACGGTTTGTCGATCGATTGTTCAACTTGCCATCAACACGGTGATAAATTTGTATTAAAACTGAAATTTTGTATTGTCAAAAAGTAAGCATTGTTGTAAATTGTACAATGGAAACTATATAATTTCCTGCTAACTTCATACTTTTTCCTCAAATCTCCATTATTAATTTCTTGATTCCAAGCACGTACGAATTTTCTTGAGGAAACGAGTACTTAGTTTGGAGAGGTGTCCAACACATCATGCACACGTCTCTTCACTAAGCTTTAGGTTTCAAACAAACCACGATTATGCAAAATAGGCCGACGATAAGCACATACTCCCTTTTTTTAGTATTAGAGGCTTTTGGCTTTATCCTCACGATCTGCATGAAAGTACCTTGACCCCCTACTTTCTTGTAGCTATATTTGGTAGGTAGTTATACAAACTCTTTTTTTTTACATAATTAAATATCATAAATAAAGCTAAATCTAGTCATGTTATTTTGTTTTGTATAAAAAAGTTATTTGTTTGAAATGTGTCAATGATGAAGTTTAGAAAGTTTGACAGCATAAAGTTTAGCATGGCGAATAAAAGAGAATGTGGCAAGTGTACGTATTCGATCAATTCAACCTATCCACTGATCCACATTATTTTAGTCCCACTTGACACCCCCTCAATATGCTATTGTTTGTACATTTTGCTCAAACTAGTGTGCCACTTGGTCCTCCAAAATTGCATGGTCATATTCCAACTTGCCAAATTGATCTATGGCATTGTGTACTACTGAATGATTAGCATTGTTAATACTTTTTTTTTTGCACAAAGCATTGTTAATACTTTGTACTAGTGAATGATTAGCATTGTTAATACTTTGTACCTGGCAATTCCAACAGCTCAGTTTGTTTTTTTAGTCACATTATATTATGGGCATGTGATGTCATCTACTAGTGAATGGTTAGCATTGTTTATACCTGTAATAAACTCCGTAAAATATGAGCACAACATGAGCCTCAAGCTAAAATAAGCTGGCCGGGTGGCAGGGTCCACCACGTTAACCCATATTAAGTTCACTAATTAGTCAGTTAAAGTTGCTACTGTTTCGTGACATATACAAACGCAATTTCAAAATAATTTGGGCGTAGACCATTGGCTAAATCTATCTTCAAATAAACAATGAAGGGAAACGCCTAATGTTGCACTAGGATCCTTCTTGTGACTCTACCCATAGTTTATGCTTTAGTTATTTTATGAGAAAATAGGGAGAAGAAAAAAAAGATATTCAGTTGCGAGTCGACAGACGAGTACCATAACAACTTCGAGGACACCGGACAAAAATATATCTTATATCGACAGGCGATAACAAGAAGAACGCGCCTCATTGATAAAGTTTTTGTGCCCTGGAAATGCTCTACCAAAAACGGTTTCTTGACATTAAAGTTGGACAATTTTCTTTGCTTACAGAAGCAATTCTGTAGCAATAATTTCTTTTGTTTGCTCTTTATGCATTGAGATTAAAAATTCTTTTTGTTTGCTGTGGTCTCCTGTCAGTCTGTCATCATCACCGCCGGGATCGTTACCCCTGATCGCCTTCTTATGAGGCTCTGCTGCAACTTGCAAGTATATATCTCCACCGAACTTGTGAAATGAAAGCGAAACAAAACGCGTGTAGCGCGTGTGCCATTCTTTATATGTCTCCCCGGCGGCAACCATGGCTCCACGCCTCCGCCAAATATACAACGGCAGCGGGCAGCCCACCGCACTAACAGGTAGGCAGGACTGAAAGCAAAAAAGTTCGATCGGGTGCCTAGTTTATGTCCCATTTGGATCCATGGGGAATATGATAATCAAGTTAGTAATAAAATCTCAAGATTACAATCTGAACTGTGAGTGGTGGAAGTAGAAACCTAGAGATTATGAGAATCTTGGTTATTTGATTTTAAAATCTCAAGAAGAATCAAACTCTTTTGGATTGTATAATGATTATCTTTTGCTTGATATATCTCTACTTACTCCTAAAAAGAGTGTAAGGGATGTCGTGTCCCCAGCTTCACCACAGCCTCACCACGGTACGTCCTCTGGATACACCATACGCCCGCTTAAAATCCTACTGTCCACTGCAAATCAAACAACCCCAACCCCAGCGAAAATCTCGCGATCTCATCTGTCGCCCTCCCCCTCCGTGTGCCGTCAACTCCTCCCACCGAAAATCTCGCGATCTCAATCTCATAAGGAAACCGATCCACCTGCCATCCACCGTCGCCCGACTCCCCTCCGGTCACCACCGCACGTCACCCGTTCCATCGTCCGTCGTCGTACAAAGTCCCTCACACCCGAAGCCGACGTCAACATCATCGTCGGACTCCCCCGACGCCGAGCGATGGCCTGCCATCCATCGCATCCCCTCCGCGACGTCGTTCCTTCTGGTAGCGGCGGCGCCGACGTCCGTACGACCACGACGCCCCTTTCGCATCCCCTCAACGACGTCGCAAGGCCTGCCTCTCGGACCGCACCTCGCCTTTTATCTGATCTCCCCAGCGTTGCAGGCTCGCAGCACGTTGAGGTGAAGGGAGAGGAGGCGCAGGAACTGATCACGGTGTTTCGTCTTCAATCCTAACGCCCAGAGATAAGGACCTCCAGGCGATCTCCGCACAGCTCCATCCTCTGTTGGTGGAGAAGGGAGAGGAGGCGCAGGAGCTGGTTGATTAGTGGTCACGGCCGAGCAGCCGAGCATGCTGGTCCGAGAGATTTTTTTCGTGCAACCTTCCGTCGTCTTAAGTTTCGTCCGTCTAACGCTTGTTGATAACTTCTGTCGGTGAAAGGTCCGTATCCCAGTATACCACCGCCTCTCTCCCATACGAATTGATCGCTCACGTTGTGACCGCCTGCATCAGTTTTTATTCTGTTTTTGCCTAATGTGCGTTGCCCAGGAAAACCTGAACAGTGCAGCCAGACATTGTTCCTACGCATGGCCTATGATGTGACGAGCAGCGATCCCAGTCCCTGCTACGTCTAATCTACGTCGGTGCTCCGTCGACTATTATATTTCTTGTGCCCTGCATAATCTGGTACGCGGTAAATTTTGAGTGAACTGCATAATCGATCTATTATCCTGGAAGACAGTTCAATGCACAAGCAGTTATATGGTTTTGAGATTGATTGTGAATATTTCTTATAGATCGATTCTGGTAGCATCTTGTAATTTTTTTTTATATCCAACTGTTGGTCATGAGATGCTATTTTAGCAGCTGCCATCAGTTGCACTATATAAAATGAAAATCTCGAGTAGATTGTATGCCCATGGAGCACATGTGATCTGACGAGCAGTGATTCCTCCATCTGCTGTTTCTATATGCTGTTGATCTAAGAGCAGCACGGTTATGTTGACCTAAGAGCAGCTCTTTCTATACGTCTACATAAAAAAGTTTTATTCACCAGCTGTCTTCATCCAATAACACATTTCCATCATGCAGGACTGAAACCGATGGAGTCTAGAGAGGTTGGTGCAACACCTTTACGAGACTTGACAAACACCGTCGATCAAGGTAATTATCGAGCAAGACTTGTGATCTGGCGAACAAAACTGAAAATTATTATAAGCGTCATGTAAAAATCTTCCAATGTAGATGCAAGAGAAGAGGCGCGTAGAGAAAAAAGAAGACAGAGAGATAGAGCAAGATATGTAGCAATGTCGGTTGAACAACGGAGGAGTACCTAGGGGTTTATGATATATATTGCTTATTAGCCTCAAAATATTATATTGCTTATTAGCTGAACACCATGTAACTCATGTTTATATTATATGAAGCACATAAAATGTGTGCTTTCTCGGTTCGTCCTGGTTTATGGTGTACCTACCTGTCAGCTCTTGTATCTTGTCCCGTAGCAACGCATGGCCATAAAGCTATGAAGCACATAAAATGTGTGCTTTTTCGGTTCGTCCTGGTTTATGATGTACCTATCTGTCAGCTCTTGTAACTTGTCCCGTAGCAACGCACGCGCATAAAGCTAGTTATAGAAAAATCTCTTAAACGTACTGAACCAAAGTAGACTCGGCTTAGCACATTTTCTTTCATTAACGAGTCGAGAGCACGTGCTGCTGCTGCTCACGACTTTTAACATGCCAAGGAGCGCGCAGCTGCCAGCCAGCACATTGCTATAGCTTGCGCTAGCAACTAGAAAAGGTTCCAGTCATCGTGCTTTGATTTATTAATAAATGGCTCAAGAATAATTTAAATTTGTTGATGTTTGCATAAAACTTTTTAATAAGAAACTTAGGGTAAAAAATCAAATAAACTATAATAATATGCATCTAAATATATTAAAACGACCAGAACAAAGGGAGTATGTGGTTACCGAAATTAACTACACAATAATATAATCTACTTGAAAAGGATCGGATCGACAGAAATCACGCAAGGTATCTCCATCTGCAAACTTCGGTTAAAATGGCTTAAAAAAGATGTAAGTTTTTGAGATAAAGATCAAACAATATATTAAGGTCAGTTTACCGGGTGGTTCTTGTCGCCAACGACAAGTCCGTGCAGCGAGCACCACACCAGCGCCTCCTCCACTAGCTCGTCCAACATCCCCAGGGGCACGGCCAGCTGCTCCGACCTTCTCCCGCGTCCCTCCACAGGCGATGCCGCGGGCGCCGTGGTGGACGAACGGACCACGACGTGCCTCGCCGGAGACGTCGCCGACGAGGACAGCCGCCGCACAGTGCCGCGCCGGCGTAGGACGAGGAAGCAAGCTCTATGGCTCGCTCCACGTGGGACTGCCGTTACGGCGCAGCCGGGGTAGCACACGATGGTCATTGCTCTCTGGGAGTGAACACGGACGCCAAGAGACTGAGGTGGCTATTTATAATTTACAAAGGCTAGCTCTAACTGGCGAGAGCAATCCGGGATGTCTGGTCGACGTGGGCAGTCGTCCACCGCTGAGAGCAGTATTATAGGGGGTGAAGAGATGAAGAGCGAACTAAATCCTACGTGATAAAGAGAGAAAACAGAAGAGGGAGAGGGAGTGCTCCGGCCGGTGGTTGTTTATGCCGGGAGCATCTATTGGACGTGAGAGCTGCCGCACATTGAATATTAATGTGGTTTCTTGTCAACCGCAGCCTTTTAATGTAGTTTATTGTCAACCGCACCCTTTTTACGGCAGGGTTTTTTTTTACCGTTCCAAACCGGACCGGTAACCGGTCTTACCAGTCCGGTCCGGTAGCAAAAAGCCCCGGCTACCACTCTTAAATCGAACCTAACAAACCGCTGCTTCCGGTTTACGGGTCGGTTTTACGGTTAGCCGGACCGATTTTTTGGGAGGGCTAACCGTGGTTTTACTGGTAAAAAAACCCTGTTTTGCGGTCGGTGTTGGGCGGAATTAGGCCTACTCCCATGGTCGGAGATGCCGTCAATAAAAATAATTGTTTAATCGATAAATAGTGCATAGATATCCACACTAGCGCTGCACCTAACGACCTGTGAGAGCAAGTTTTTCCTCACACGCACGTATTTTGGCGGGTGACATCGCCTGTGCCAGCAGTAAGTGCTAGAGGAGGCCTTCCAACGCCTGACGCGCAAAGAGTCAACAGCCGGTTTAAACGCATAGTAAATTCTAACACACGCAAAGACCAGCAGTCAGAGAGGGGAGTGTTGGGCAACGTGCGTGATTGCCTCTCCGTAGCGCGGTAGCGTGGGAAATTTACAATTGTTCATCAATTATAATAATATATGAGACGTAAAACGAGACCTTATAAACCTTCCTCTGCTTGTAGGATTGATGTACACCGGCCCAGACGGCTAGGAACAAGGCCCAACAACTCTTGAGGAAAGGTCCAATCACCCCAAAAGACTAGTCCGATAGGGGAATGGTGGCTCTACCTTTTAAGGTGGCTTCCACATCCCAAGCTAAGCAATGTGGGATTATTTAAAGGCTCACATGGTCGCCGCCCGACTACAACTTGGGTCAGCTGGGCCCTTTTTTTTTTGTTGCGTCTTCGCCAGCGGGTAGTAGTGGAGGATGTCCTCATCATTCTCCCCTTCTTAACAAGGGCTCCGCTAAGCAAGGTGGAATAAATTCGGACATGCACGGCTGCCGCCTACACTATCGTGTGCTTGGCCAAATACCACCTACACTGTTGTGTGCCTGACCAAACCGTGCTCGCTTGGTCACGACATGCCGCCTACACTGTCGTGTGCCTGGCTAAATGTCGCCTACACTATTGTGCAACTGGCCAAATCGTGTCGAGGATGTCCTCATCATTCTCACCCTCTTAAACGGAGGCCCAGCTCTAATACCAAATGATGTACACCGGCCCAGACGGCTAGGAACAAGGCCCAACAACTCTCAATGAAAGGCCCAATCACCCCAAAAGACTAGTCCGATAGGGGAAGGGTGACTCTCTCTTTTTTAAGGTGGCTTCCACCTCCCAAGCTAAGCAAGGTGGGATTATTTAGAGGCTCACACGGTCGCCGCCCGCTACAACTTGGGCCAGTTTGGCCCTTTTTGTTGTTGCGTCTTTGCCAGCAGGTAATAGCGGAGAAAGATCCTGGGATGTCATCATGGTAGCACGACTAGTCATTTTTTTAAAAAAAACTTTAAGGAACTTTTACAACCTTTAACTATTGACCTCGTTCGATTTTCAACCTTAATTTACAAAATCAGAAATCTTTCAATCCCAAACTATCAGAATTGATTGTTTTATAATCTTCTCTAGTTTTGAAGGTGGTTTATGCAAGAAAAATCCATTCTACACCCTCGAACTATAGCGTTTATTCAATTTTCATCCTCCACCCATAACAGACTCCCTCATCCCCGTCATGGCGATGGTGACATATGCGAGCAGTGACTCGCCACTACTCTCCATATCCTCCTCGCACATAGATACCAGTTATTGGGTGCGCGCCTCCGCGACAGCCTTTGAATGGATGCTCTCGACGTGCGGCTCCTAATCATACTTGTACTCAATAGCATTATGGATCCCCACCACTTCACTCCCGTCATCAGTGTTTGGGGATGGCTCCAGGACCCAGCGACGACGTAGAAGAGGGGACGTGGTCGATGGTGAGGTCAAGGCGGGAGAAGATAAAATTGTGCAAAGGTATTCGACAGTGTGTAGTGCAAAGCCTCCAAATCAACGTTCATTGAGGAGGAGCTGATGCTCATGCACGTTGTTGTCATCGCTGCCGGGCTGATGGAGGTTGAAAATTGAACTAATGCTATAGTTCAAGATTGTAAAATGGACTTTTCTTGCGCAAATTACCTTGAAAACTGGAGAAGGATAAAAAACAAATGGTTTTGATAGTTCAGGGTTGAAAGATTTTTCTTTGTACATTAAGGTTGAAAATTAGTTGTAAAAAGGATTTTTTCCAAACGTTGATCCTCTCGTGGTTCGTGGTGTATGCTCAAAGACACATATTTTTGGTTTTACACGTTGCAGACCAACCCAACACAGTCGTGGGTACGGCCCAACACACCAGGAGGAAAAAGTGGGAGCGAGCAGCCCCTCTCCTGTATGAAGAAGTTAGATTATTTGGATATTTGACATCTCTTTGACTATAAACATAGAAATAATATTTGTACATTTAGAAAAACGGTTGCATGTACTATGAAAAAGTGTTCATTCTCTTTTTGTAGTGTTAGAATGAAATTATATAACAAGCTCATCAAACAAAATAAAAAGGGAAAATGTTCATTTAAAAATAGAATAATCCAATTTTTTTTCTTGCATATGCACAAGGCTACATCATGAAATAATTTATCAACAAAGTGGACAAATATTTAACATCAGGAGCAAATTAGTATACAAGTGGACAAGGTGATGCCACGTGCGAACAAACTGTTCTACGTCAAGAGCAGATATGTACAAATTATCACAAAAGCAAATAATTTAATCTACAATTCTAATAAATAATTTAACATCACACAAAAATTAATATATATATAAAGTGAATAAGAAACTCCATATCCAACCAAATTCTTTGACATGGAGAACCCACATCACCCAAATACTGTCAAACAAGTTAACATACAACATGAATGTGTCTATTTACATTGCCAACTAATAAAAAATAGTATATAAATAGTAATGAAAAGTTGACAACCCCAAAAATAAAATGAAGAGACGAAAAAGGCATAGAAAGTAAAAATAATAAAATGAGAGGAAAAAAATAAAAAAAGAGATAAAGAGAAAAGAGACAAAAAATAGGAATGAAATGAATACAAAATAAAAAAAAACATGTACCCGATAAGGAAAATCTACAAAGAGGATTTGAAATACATGCCGCATCTCGCATGGTAAAGCTGGTAACTCTAAGACATTTTTTTGGAAGATGTTCCTTTAACTTTTATTCACTTACATGTGGATCCGCACATTGTGGAACCTACATAATCCGTGACTCGGGTATAGGAGGCAAAGTTAGAGGATCTCGTTTTTTTTTTTGGCCCACGATGTAACAAGGACTATGGCATGCAGTGCATTTGACATTAAACTGGATGATATGTTAGCAGTAGTAACCCTACTCCGAAACCAATGACAATTTCACTGTCGCCTTGATGTGTCGACGATGTTTCAGCTACAATATAGAAGAGTTTCAATATCACTATCATAGCAATGTGTGACATTTTCATCCTCGAGCTCGACAGGTTAGGCTTCGATCTCGGGAGAGGGAGGGGAAGGGAAGAACGAGAGGCTTCCAGCATGGTGGTGCGAAAACCTACTGCATGGCCCTAAATGGCTACGTGTGCCTACTTTAAACAGTATTGAAAGTTGATGTATCTTGTATTGTTGGGAGCCAACATTAGAGAGTGACAATTTGAATTATAAAAAATGGGCCGATCTTGCATAGAAATATCACACATTTCTAAAAATAGATTACGTATATCATAGTTGCATGACTTTCGGTTGGTGCCGTTCATACGCCAAGGATAAATCAGGTGCCAAGGTTACATATTCAGGTTACCCCCTTTCTTCTTTGACATGCAAAAGCAGCAATCCAACCAAAAATTCAGGTGCCAAACAGTAGTCAGGCCTAATATGTAGATATTCTTCACGAATGAAACAGTAGTCAGCATGAATACGGAAGATTGATTATTTTTGTTTAGAAACACTGCATGCACCATGGAAGGTTGATTTTTTTTTTTGTTTAGAAACACTTATAGAGATACGTTTCGATATAGTTAGGATGTGTGTTATTCATCGTTTGGTAGCTGAATTCTTACACTTTGGGGAAATATGTGCCAAAACTTAAATCATATGATGTTGAATAATAGACATGTATACATATTAATTCAAAATAAAGGAACAGAGTATGACACATTGATCGGGGGAAAAAAACAGATCATGTGCAGTTAGCTGAAGAAAACATGACATGCACGCATGCATGCTATGGTATTTCTTCTATTTTTAGATTTTTTTCTATTACCTTCTAGGAGATAATATTTAATAACAATCATCTTGATCTACTGAAATGGACGGTCTACAGTTACTTCGGAGTACCGTAGTAAAGCCCATTTTTGGCATGTAGTGCATTTGACAATAAACTGTAAGATATGTTAGCAGTACTAACCCTACTCCGAAACCACTGACCATTTCACAGTCGTCTTGATGTCTCGACAATGTTTCCACTACAATAGAAGAGTTTCAATGTCGCTATCATAGCAATGCATGTCACACTACTACATAAAATCATTTTGGAGGACATCCGAAGATGGGCCTCAGAGGTGGACACGAAATATGTCCGCCTCCGTTAATCCGATGCATTAACGGATGCGGATATTTTTTATCTAAGGAGGCGTTTGCATGTGACACAAAATATGTCCACCTCCATTAATCCTCTCCCTCTCTTCCCCTGTGCAGCTGCCGATGCCCAGCCTCCCTCTCCAGCTCGCGTCGCGTGCCCCCTCACCACCTCTTGTGCCTGGATCTCCCGAGTGCGGCACGCGGAGACGACGCGGGCGGAGCAGCCAACTCGAGCCAGTGGCAAACGAAAGCGGCGTGTGAAAGAGTGGATCTCGCGCGGGCGCACGGAGGAGCGGAGCAGGCGGCTCGGCGGTGGAGCAGCGGCTCAGGGCGGAGCAGGCAGCTGGCGTCGTGGATCTCAGAAGAATCACACGGAGGCAGCGGCTCGGAGTCGGCAAGTAGCAGCACAGGGCGAATGGGCTTGCTAGGCCGTTATGGGCTCGGTGGGTTTTTTCTTTCTTTTATTGTTTTGCCTGATTTTTGGAGGCGTGCGTAAAACCGTCTCTGTTAATGCTTCATTAAGAGGCACATGCTCGAAGACAAACGTAAAAACCGCCTCCGAAAATGGTTTTTGACCACCTCCAAAAATGCTTTTTGGCAGTAGTTTAAAGTTGAGGTTTGGGAGCCAACATCAGACAGTGACAATTTGAATTATAGAAAATGGGCCGATCTTGGATAGAATATCACACATTTCTAAAAAGTGGATTACGTATATCATAGGTGCATTATTTAAGGTTGGTGCAGTTCATACGCCTAGGATAAATCAGGTGGCCAAGGATATATATTCAGGCTACCCCCTTTTTTTCTTTGACATGCAAAAGCAGCAATCCAACCAAAAATTCAGGTGCCAAACAGTTGTCAGACCTAATATGTAGATATTCTTCACGAATGAAACAGCAGGGAAACGAACTCGAGTTTCAGATCCATGTAAAACAGTCATTTGATTAACTTAAAGAATCAAATGAGACCACATGACATTTGAGAAAATCCCAACACACATGTGCTTGTTTCTATTAGCCAGAAATGTTCAAGCTGCCACATAACATGGAGATGAAACTATGATAGGATCACAAGGTAGACCTTGCTCACAGAAATTCATTTACCTGATGTGACAAAAGCATCGCATTGCTGCCTGTACTCAGATGTTCAGAGATCGGTGTAGAGCACACCAGTAAGCAAGAAGATATACCTTTTGTATACACCATTGGCATCAAGCCATCAACGATTAACGAATCAACAAACCTGAGAAAAGTGTGTGCAATGGGCTAAGTAAGCACATCACAACTATTCTCAGAGACCAAGAACCAAAGAATTTCAATGACGTCTAGACATACAGCATCCTGCCTAAATTAGGACGAAGAGCCTTCATCCTCGACGCCCTTCATGACAACAGAGCATAACACCTGCTTCGAGATGTGGGTCTCCAGCTCCCTTGATACTTCGGCCAGCCTCAGGTCAAAGTTACTCCGGTACCGCTGGGGCTTCGGAGATGACGACCCAGAGAACCGCCTCCTTGGGCTTGAGATCCCCACTGTGGTCGGTGATCCTGACAGCCAGCTCTTTGTGAAGACCGGCACGATCTCCTTCCCAGTTGTAATGTGTTTTCTCTCTGGGTTCAGGGGGCCGCGCTTCGTCTCCACTGGTAGTGGTTTCATTGGTGAGGTGGGTAACTTCTGTCTGATCCGCTCACGTGCGCGCTCGGCTGCTGCCATTGCCTTCTCCTTGCTCATCTTGATCAACGTCCATGGGTTGATCTGGATGTCATCCTTCCTTCCCGACGCATCCATCTTGTCGCTCTCGATCCTGATTGATAGCTTCCGAGTACTCTGCGTTGAATTTGAAATGAATGCTGTTATCAAAGGATTGCTGACTAAAACTAGTATAATAGTGCTGCACTTTCTTGCTTCTTACTTCATTTACTTCATCTTTTCTGCAAAAGACCCTTGACAAGAAAGATGGCTTCTCCGGCGAGTCAAAGTCGATGCTCTCATCAGAATCCGAGTCTTCGAATGGATCAAATGCCGCTCCTGCTTCTCTCAAAGCAAGAATGTAGTCATAGGTCCTCATCCCCTGCAGTAAACAATGCTCAATTAAGTTCAAGTTTCTTTCTCAAAAGAAGAACATGCAGCAATTGTATTGGATCCTAGACTTGGATGAGCCAATTGCAGAACATCATACAAGCAATAGCATTTACACACCTTTCTGATTAGGACCATGTGGAAGAAGAAGAGCTGACCGAGAGCTGCAGTGCTATATAATGTGAAGATGACAAAAGCCATCTGTGGAAAAAAAATGTAATTCAAATGTTAGTACTGGATCTTGCGAGATACTGAAATCAAGGTCTATGTTGTGTCTTGATCACTTACAGACAATGCTGTATGAGCTCCTTTTGGCAGCCTAATGTGCAGCCTGTGCTCCATTTCCAGTTTAACTCCTTTGCTGTCAACAAAGCAGCGAACGAATATCGCAATCGCTGAACCTCCTTCGATAACAAGCTGATCATAAAGTATGTTGACATAAGCTGTTTGGTAGTTATCAACCTCAAGAAATCTTGGATATGGATGGTTGAATAAAACTTGAAAGAAAAAAAGAATTTTAGAGAAATATTGGCACCAACCATCAACAGGACAAAGAACATAAGCAGAATAAATGTTGCATAGTTCCTTCTTCCAATGCAATTGTTCAGCCACTGTGCAAAACAAAGAATTGGTCAAATTCACTTGGCATTCTGAGAATGTGAGGTCAAGTCAGGATTTGGGGATTAAATGAAATGCATGTTTTAGTGGTTACCCTGCAGTGGTGATCAAATCCATCAACACAGCGCTCGCAGGTCTTGCAGTGCTTGCTGCGCAATTTCACCTGTAGAATAATTTCAATCCCATTAGATTGTTCAGAAAATGTTGCTAATGTCCAAACTATAGAGCTTTAGAAACAATGCATGGATTAGATCCACTTGGCACTGTAACAGAACTAGAAACTCTACAAGCATTCAGAATTCCCACTCAAAGATCATTGCAATCCTGGCAACCAAATTCCAAACTATCAAGGGTGTGACTTTCACAAACATTGTCGGGGTTCAGTTCAATCGAAGTATGCAAATTTGGAAAGTACAAACTAATCCATCCTCATCGACCTAAATGGGGGTGATTGATGGTGTCCTTACTTTTTTTTTTCTGAAACGAACAGAGCAATATCGCCACCAAAGCACAGAGGGGAAGAAACGAAGCCAATACCTCGCAGTCACAGATGGGGCAGAAGGAGATGTCGTGGCCGTCGGCCGCCGCACAGGGCGAGACGATGTCGTCGAGGCTGGTGAAGGCGAAGGGAAGCATGGGGTCGAGCTGCACGCTGGTGTTCCACTGCTCCAGGTAGCTCCGCCGCACCCAGCGATTGGTGACCCGCGTCTCCACCCGCCGCAGCACACGCACCATGTACCGCCACAGGATGAGGCCGTACCGCAGCCGCGGCAGCCTCGCCGTGCCGCGGTGGCCGCCGCCCCGCGCGAGCTGCCGCTTCCTCTTGTCTTTCTTCGCTTCCGTACGGTCGGACGGGTCCACCGCCGTGCAGCGCACGTAGAGCGCCGCCGCCGCCACGGCCTGGAGAGGGAACAGATCGGCAATTCAGCACCACAAACATGAAAAAAAAAGTTGCTGTGACGGTCCCGTCGAGGCTGAGAGAGATGCGCGGACCGAGAAAGAGAATGCGCCGAGGAGGATGTTGCCGGCGAGGGTGTTGCCGACGTAGGGCCCCAGGACGACGTAGAATGCGGCGACGAGGAGCGCGAACACCGCCGCGGCCACCAGCTGCGCGCACACGCGGCGAGAAAAAAAAAACAGAGGTCCATGAGCTCCGAGCAATTGGGACACAGAACGGGGAGGAAGAGGTCGGGGGTGAGGCGGCGGACCTGGAGCGGGTGGAGTGGGAGCTGCCAGCCGTGGCGGCGGCGCCATGGCTGCCGCTCCATCGCCGCCGTCACGATGTCCCTGTCGCCGCAGCCCATCGGTGAGATCTGTGGGGGCGGACGCGAGGCGAATCGACGAGTGAGCTGCTCTCCTCCGACTCGGCGTCCTAGTCAAGTGGCGTGCGCGTGGGTAGCTGTGTGAGACTGGAGCGTGGGGCCTGGTCGCCGCCCGCAGCAACGGTCGGCTGCGTCCGTCCAACGTCTTTCCTTTTTGTTTTGCCCTGGCGCGTGCGGCTTCCGTTGGATTCGAAATTGAATCTGCTATGGGGGCGGGTGGGCACATCCAATGCTGTTTTGCTTAAGTATCGAAAAAAAAATGCTGTTTTGCTTTCTGCTTTTCCGGGCTTTATTTCTATTTCCTTCCCATATTAACTTTTAGAAGACTCTATTCTACCACTGGAATAAAATACACATATTAATTTTTATCTGAAATAAATCTATAATTCGATTTCATCCTTCTACCATTTGTTTTGTTGTTGTTGCCCACTAGATGCTTCATCTTTTTTTTTGGGCATAGATGCTTCATCCTTGACAAAGACTCGAAACATGTTTGTTTCTTATCTTTCATTGAAGCCAAGTACTCTTCAACCGGAATGTGGATTTTCTCAATAACACTTCTAGAGAGCTTTTCCCATCTCGCGATCAGCTCATTTTGAGTGGGGATGTTTTCTGGTGGTCTTTGGTATACTGTATTGTTCAAGGTGCGAGGATCATCAATGGATTAATTGTATAAGTTGCCACCTCGTCTTCATCCACAAATATCACTATACGGTGTATTAGGACTCTATAGTTAGGAGCGGGCAACTAAAAATGGATCATGCTGGGATTCCATGGAACTACTCCATCAACCCATTCCCCTGCATGGGCTAGTGATAACTATTTATGTAAGGTTGTTTGACATTGTACTCAAGCTTTATATACTTCTAGACACTATGATCTGCTATGGAAACATAATAGTTCACTAAGGCCAGTTTCAATGTATGATTTCATACCATTATTACTAAGATCGTGTGACACCCCTGATGTTAATACATTGAAAACAAATTTAAAACAGGTTAAAAAGAGGAACAATGATGTTAGTGCACAAAAATTTGACCAAAATTCAAATTAAATTCAAAACAAAGGCCTTTTTGACACCCAACTGAAATCTCAAGAAATTTGTACTAAACTTGAAAATCTACAAAAATAAAAGTTGTTTGTCATCACAAATAAGGCCTAGTCACTGTTGAGAACTTTTCCAAATTTTGCAGTTAAGCCCCTCAAAAACTCGAAAAATAGTGCTGAATGCCTATTTGAAAATGGCCTGTTTGAGCTTGAAAAATTTGAAATTTCAGGTTCACACCAAAAAGAAAGTTGTGTCCCACATCTCAAACTCCAACTTTTATTTTTGCACATTTGAATGTTCAGTTCAAATTTTTGGAGAAAATTCACAGAAATTAAAGGAGCTCCACGGGTGTCTGCCAGCTCACCCTGGCGCGCCCTGCTCCGGCCGGAGACCGGCCGCCACGTGGCCGGCGTGCGGCGGAGGCCTCGCCAGGCCGGCCAAGCCGCGGCGGCGTGTAGCTCTTGCCCTCGCGCAGGCGTCGGGCTTGCCGTTCCATCACTTCGCGTGCGACAGCACGCTGGCAGCCTCGCGCCGCGCGGAGCGCCATGATGGCGAGCGGAGCTCGGCCACTGGCCACGGCCGCGCGCGCCGCGCAGCGCCGTCCCACGGCCGGGATTCTTGCTCGCAACGTGCCAAAGCTCCTGCCGCGTATCTCCTCTCGCCCACGCCACGATCCGCAGAGCCCAATCGCGTCGCGCGCGCTGCCTGAGCTCGCAGCGCACTCATGGCGGCCTGCGCGCGCCGAGCCGTGCACGCGAACGACCCCGGGCAGCTCAGGCCATTTCCGCGTACTCCAACACTCCTCCGAGCCGCCTTGCACCTTCCCCTCAGTCCGCGCACTGCCATTCTCCTCCTTCGCGCTCGCGCACTTCATCTTCAACCTCCAGCCGCGAGAACCGAGCTCGAGTGTCAGAGCAAATTCGCCCTCGTCCCTCCACCATTCCCAAATTCCTCGTACACAGAGCTAGACCACTTCCTTAGCTTCCATTTCTCCCACTTCTCTCGAGCTTCCCTCAACTCTCCGGCGAGAAATCGGGATTTCCCCCAAATCCCCATTTCCGGCCGCCGGAGCACCCGCACGTCGAGCGACCACTTCGAGCCATCCCCAGGGCCAACCAAGCATCCCAACAGCTCCACCGAGTCCCACTGGTGCTCACGAGCCCCTCCAATCCCGGTGAAAGCCACCGACCTCACCGGAGTTGAAGCCGCGGCGGCCGCACCGCCACTGCTCCGTCGCCGGCGACCTCCGAGCCTCCTCTGGCCTCCCAACCGCCACCATTTGACTCGTGGTGAGCTGCTCGTTCTTTTCCCCCACCTCTTCGACCTCCTCCCACCGTCGTTTGGCCGGCGCAACGCCGTCGACGAGCCAAGGACGTATCTTCATCTTCTTCCTTTTTGCAGGGTTCCCAGTGAAAGAAGTCAGGGACCTGTTCGTGAAGTTTTCAAAAGTTTCAAGGGTCGCGGCGTAAAAAGATTCTTAAGGTTTAACTCATTTTCCCGAAATCTTGTAAAATCCATTAAAAATCGTACAAAAATCGGAAAAATACACAAAAATACTCTTTGGACTCATGAGGTTGTAAACTCCAATCTAATGTTAGCATGTATACACTTTTGGTGAACAGTTTTTGAATTAAAATTCAAACTCAGTTTTTAGAATCTTGAGCACCATTTCAAATCCTGAGCTCTTCTAGAGCTGAACTTTGGATACGTTGTTTGTAGTAACTTTAGACGCCTTGTGTCCAAAGAGGACCTAAAAATATGGACTGTAGTTCCAGTTATGATTTATTTTGTGATTCCTGTCTTAGTTTGGTCCTGCAATTATTAAAAATAATCCATGCAGCCAAAAATCATCATTTTTCTCCAGAGGTCTACGAACTTGTTAGCACATGTGGTAAAAATGCTAAACTTAATTTTGACCCGGTTTACGCTCCCAAATAAATAGATGTTAGATTTTGGATAGAAAATTATTGAGGGCCGTCCAAGTGTTGTTTTTAGCCACCACTTGATCAGAGCCTTTCTTTCACTCATGAGTAGCTCTGGTAGAAAAATTATCTGATTTGAAGGTATTTTCAATTTTATATGAATTTATCTTGTTTCTTTGAGCAGCAAATTGTACTATTTTTAATAAATTCTGTGTAGCTCAGTTTTAGCTAAGTTTTGGAGTGAGGCTAACTCTTATGCTCCAGTAGCTGTCATAAAGTTTGTGGATAAAAAGGATGAACAGAAACAGAGAAACAAAAATGAGAAGGAACTAGAGTAGAAGTGGGTTGCTTAAAAAGAAATAGGTCAATTTTGATAATTAATTAAATTGGAGCATGGGAGATCTAAATTCTAGAACTGTACACTTGCTTAAAAATAATAAATTGAAATGTTGTATATGTGCACACAATCACCATCATAAGACACAAACTTTTCACACCCCTCCTCTAATTTTGTGAAGGAGAAAGTAGTGCACTAGAATGTCTAGGTGAATATGGCCTTCAAGGCTTGTTCTGAGGTCACATAGGCAGCCGCATTAAAGTTGTGCATCTCATGTAGAAGGCGCTCTCGCTGACGGAACCTACAACCTCGTCCCCGTCAACGAAGAAGAAGTCCCCGAGGGAGGTGCTGACATCGTCGTGATCGACCAGGAGCCTGACAGTGTTTTAGCTCAAGAAGGCAAGCCCCGGAGCATGACCTAACTTTTAAAGTTATGCAACTATGAAATATCTATGTTCGTGCATTTACGTTTCAAGGAGTTGATTGAATACCTTAGTTGCATAATTCTAGTACCTATGTCTTGCAATATTAGTATGATAAGGTCGATAGTGCAATGCTTTAGGACTGTTACAAGTCGAGTGATTTCCTGTCACTCGCGAGATATTGGAGTTGCTTTTCTTTACTTATGTTGGAATCATAAGGATGGACAGCGGGATGATATGTGTAGATCTTCCGTCCGTGTATGATAATTGGATTAAGGTCGAAACGTGTGGTTCTGTGTGTCAAGTTTTTGAACGTACCACATGCATGCCGACCTACGGGAATCGGTAAGCCCGGTACCTAATTGAAGCAGCTAGGACCGATAGCCATCTCTCCATGGAAACATTTTGTTTTCCTTGCTGTACACATGTGGATATATGCGTGATGCCGTGAGTGAAGCGGTAAACCTTTATCCTAAGGGAATGGACCCGGCGCCGAATTGTGGATCGATGGGAAAGGTTGGAAAGTGCTTGTACCTTTTATAGCAAGCATTATCCGTGTGTGTTGGGTTTCTCCTGGCCAGGTAGCAAAATTCGGTTCGAACTGTCCGCTTCACGCGGTTAATGAGACTGCTTGACCGCTGTGCTGCATTGAGTAGCAAGTGAAACTATGAGGATGATGAACTTATTGTATGTATTAAATTGTATTGCACCACTTGTATGCTTAGAGAGGATGCTAATCTAGAATGGTTAACACTACTAGAATTTGATGCTAAAATCATGAAAATAAGGATCTACTCTTAGTAGCTTTTTGGCAAACAAACCCACTAGCCAAAAGCCTCTCATGTCTAGAAGTCGGTGAAGTAGTTTCACCCGACGGGTAAGCCTTGCTGAGTATTAGTATATTCAGCCTTGCTTGTGGCTATTATTTCAGGTACTATTATGGATGTGGCAGTCGATTCCATCACTTGGCCTACCCAGGTTCCTCCTGGCTGGCATGTCGAGTGGGTTCCGTCCTCTTCCGAGGATCGGGAGGAGTAGCACCATGGCCGGCTTCATCGTGGTGTTGCTATGTATCGTCGCTAGTTTTAATATTCCGCTGCAATGAACTCTCGTACTCTGATTTGAAATTCGAACTTGGTTTGTAATAACTTTATGATACTATTTATGTATGTTGAGATTGTGGAATGTTGTAATTTCTGGGACTCACCTTCGTGTGGGCGCGCGTGTTGTTTCGATCGTGAAAGTACGTGGTTAATCGGGTATAATCCGACGGCGCTCCAGCTTATTCCGGATTAAGTGCCTGACCGTTTGATTAGTGGTCCAGGAGTACTTATCTTGGAATAATTTCGGAGTGGTCCGCCACAGATCGCCGTGTTACCGTTATAATAGAATGAAACCACACCTTTTAGTGTATAGTTTCATTACACATACCTATGTACACATCTATTAAATAAGATTTTTTTTGTCTTATCATACTATTACGAAAGTACAAATCTGGAATTACACTGTGCTATAATGGTACAAATATATTGTGCATTTGCAATTTTGATTTCTCATCGTTACATGTAACGTGCAAAAATAGCCAACATGTTCAACAATATATGGTTTTTTTCTCAAAATTACCATATTTTAGGCGCTAAGAGATTTACCTAAGAAAAAATAAGGTTAGAAGCTTCTTCTTACAATATATAAGCATACATTTGGTTCGCACATAAGTGGACCTTTAAATTTGTATGATTCAATAGCTTAGAGCATTTCGGTACTGACCTCTGAAAAACAGCTCCACACTAATGGCTCACGTGTATGGACAAGTTCGAATTTGATTAGTGCTAAATTAGATGCCTCGTTCCAAATTATCATCCCAAAAATAGATGGTTCACGTACCATGTCTCGTACCAAACGTACCGAAGACATATACATCGTTGTAGCAAACAATTCACAGATGATGTACACAACAGAGATGTAACTTTTATTTCTCAAGTCAAAGATTACATGTCTCATACAAGCACTGTTCACTTGCTATTTATAGGGTTCAACATCGCTTACTTACATTCCAACAGTTGCTTCCCGCCTAAACAATCAGGACCTACTCCACCGATTAGACCATTGCTTCCCGCCATCTCAGCGTAGTCATCCCCGAATTCCACCTTCGGTCTTGTCCCGGGATTTTCCTCTCTTCTTTTCTTTGCTTGAAGCTTCGCCTATGCCCTCGAAGCCTCACCACACCTTCCTGCACCAAGAACTCCTTCGCACCCCCGAACTGCACCTTCGCCCCGGCGTTTGAGGCCCCTTCGCATCTCCGAGCTTTACTCAAAGATTTACCATAGCCTCGCCTTGGCGATCGAGGCTACTCCGCACCTCTATCCCGCGATCGAGACTCCATCGTACCCTTGAGACGGCGCCCGACGCTCCTCCGCACCTTCGACTAATGCCCGAGGCCTCGCCATAGCTTCGCCCCACGCACGAAGCTCCGACGCCGCTCTGAGCCAGACACGAAGTTCGGTCGTGACTTTGACATGGGCACAGGACCCTTCTCACGGCCTCGAACCTCCTTCAAACTTCCACGAGTCATGAAAAATCAAGAAAGATATTCCCGAGCTCACCTTTCCCCCAACACCGAAAAGTGATTGTTCAACGTCCCACGTATCTGTTCCTCGTCCCGATTACAAAGTTTCGTGTCTAGACTTCTTCGGATCATCCAGGTCGAACCAACAATAACATGATAAAAATGACCTGGCCTAGACTCGTTCAGATCTGATTCGAAAAATCATCGTTTCGCGTTCCACCTACCTGTACCTTCATCAAAACCTTTGTAACCTGTGGTGGTAGGCATTCACCCGGTCCCAAAACCCAAGATGGTGGAGGAGGAAAGATCAGGCTTGAGAGGGAGCCACCGTTTTTTTATGTAATATTCATGATTTGTTTTTTCTTTTCTTTTCACCACCAACACCAAACATTGCATGCCGCTCCAGTATTCCAACACAACACAAAAAGAAAAAAAAACACCCGCCTTCTCTTTCAAGCTTCACTGGAACTGTCAGTATGACAGTATGTTGCTGTATTTTATAACATACAAATATCTCAAGGAGTATTTCATTTCCTAAAAAAATGCATACACGCTCACACGTGTGAACGACTATGGGAGATTGGATAAGTGAATCTTGAGATTGACGGATTCTTCGTAGACATGTCATCAACTCTGAGTACATCAATGTCAAAGAAATGAATAGTTACCCAAAACATGGGTGATTATGACAAGGATCCACAACCAAATGGACATTTATTTTTACCAAACAATCAACCCAATGAGATACCAGTGGATTTTGTGGAGATATATTCCCTTTCCATTTGGGAAAAGCAAGAAAGGTGCCGGTCAACTTTTCTCATGGCCTCTTGCAAAAAAAAAACTGTTGACGCCTATCTGGGGCAAAACACAAATGCGCTAGATCGCGCGGTCGTCGAAATCTCCTCGTCGGAGCCTCCGGACACAACCGATCAGACCGCCTGTAGCAGCCGGTCAGACCGCCTGTAGCAGATACACCGTGAAAACCTACTATCGCTGACTCGGGAGGGACACCATCGGAGATAACAAACTTAGGGTTGTTCTAAGGTCGGCAAGGCCGCTTGGAATGTCCTAAAACGCCTTGGAGACGAAGAAGGAAGCAAAGGGGTTAGAAAAGATAGGGTTTGAGAGGAAAAAGTAAAGGCAAATATGTTTTGTATGATTGAGTAGAGGTCCTCAGTTAATCGGCCACTGCCCTTTATATTTATACGGTGGGGAGGTCTTACCTCGCACGAAATATATTTTGCAGATCTAAATCTTACAAAATGCTTAATTCTACTCGGACTCGGAAATAGGCAGTGCATTGCCAGACCGGCTATAGGGTCCAGTCGATCTAACCACGTGATTCAAACGGTTAGACCGGCTATCCAAACCAGATCGGTATTTGGTCATTTTTTGCCATCAACCAACTCCTTTCTCATGGTCTCGCACTGTCCCTCGCACCCACTCTATGGCCATGTTGCTTGCAGTTGAGCGCCTGAGCCTGCTGCGTGTCTTCGAGCTCAACAAAATGGGTAACCACTACAGCCATTTTATGGAGATCATGGGTTAAAATGTTCATGTGCTGACCATGTATTGTATTATCACTTGATGGCCTGTCAGATCATCTCAAGACATTTCTCTATTGAAGGAATTATCTTCTCTTGGGTTAAGCGTAAACACACAAACAATCAAAATTTGTCAAATACTGTAACAATCAAAACTTCCATTCAAGAAGGCACATAACTTTTGCATTGGTGATACTACTCTCATTTTTAAGCAGAAACTTAAGTTGCTTATCGATGTAAGCATCTGCTATCAGATGAAAACCTCTATCAAAAGATCTTCAATCAGTTCATCAAAGATGGCACGTTCAATTTTCCTCCCAACAACATAAACATCCTCGTACAAAACATCAGCCCATACAGATTTTCGGATCTCATACGCCACCATGCTATCTATGGTCTGCATTTCTTGCATCTCGGGGTTCCTCAGTATTTGCACCTGATATTTCAGAGAAACAAATTAATAAAGGCCTTGTCAAAACGAAAACAAAAACAAAAAAAATGAGATCAGTGAGTAACCTGCTGCCACACATCATCAACCAGCCTTCTTCCTCGTGAGACACCAGTACTGTCGATGACCCATTGGCGCAGAGAGCAGCCGACTTTGGCACCCTGCATCACCAAGCTTTGCAATGCCTCATTGGCAAGGTCGAACAGCATCCTGTGATCCGCTGCGTTTCCACCAGCGTCGTCGTTGCACACACCGATGGCATCATCGCAGTACTTGCCGCGGTAGTAGTAGATATCCTCTACCTCCTCAAAGATGTCGTCGCAGATCGGCCTCGCCATGGAGTCCACCCTGCCATTGGCCTTGTTGTCCAGTGACCCATCGTCGTCGTATAAGCCAGCGGCAACGAGGATGTCTCTGATGTAGGCCTTGTCATGGTTGCAAGCTGTTTCGACTGTGATGTCTGTCCTGTATGATAGCTCACTGGCAGGTGCCTCGAATTCCGACAAACATTTTGGGCTTAGTTCTGCAAAAGATTAGGTTCAAAATTATTGTTATCATCAGTCAAACAAAACAATGTAGCATGCATACTCCTAGTTGTTTGTGGTTTTGCTATATTCTTGGCTTATATTACCTGGAAAGGTGCAATTCAAATCGCTGAAGAAGTGGCGGCAACTGTGGCCAACGACCTCCAGTGGGGACACTGGGCTTGGAGGCAACTCGGTGAGATTAGCCTAATTAACAACAAGGTAAAAGTAACATAGAATTTCAGTCAGTCCATTTTTCTCTGGGTGAAACAATCACAAATCATACCAAGCAACAAGATGTTTACTTGCCTGTGCAACCTTGAACAGGTTGAAAGTTTCAGGAGATGGAGGCGTCGTGCCGGTGGCCATCTGAGGCTGGATCTCTCCAACTTCAAGGGACATCTTCTTAGACCAATGCATCTTTCTCCTGAACAGATGCCTTCTCAGGTTGAAGCTGTGCCTCAGGCTTGACACCGTCCCCCTGATGAAGCTGAAACTAGTACTCCTCTGGCTTGTCATCACTGCAGCTGCACCTTCAGAAGCTTCATGTGTTGCGCTCCTCACACCGCCATCCCCAAATAGACCTAGGGAGAAGAAGCCTGACTCTGGTGCAGAGAAGGATCGGAACAGTGCTCGTGCTGGCGACACATTGTGCCTCATCATTAGGCATTCGCTCCTAAAACTTTGCTCGCCAAAGCCAACTCCTGACGGAGACACATCTGCCAACGACCTGAACCTTCCTCTACTTGTGATCGAACAAGAGCTCATCGATTCTTCATCTTTATTCGTTGGAGATGACACAGTTTCATCTCTTAATGATGTGACTCTCTTGAGTGGCTTGCGAGCAAGGATGTTGTTCCTCGTGAGAATCCCGACACGCTCCGGAGACGCCTGTTTTGTAGTAGTAGTAGTAGCTTCGTTGCGCCTGCGGTCGCTTCTGAAACCACGGAATGACTCTGACCTGGAGAATCTCTTGCTCAGACGATCCTCGGCGGCAGTTTCTTCTCTGGTCTGCTTTGCAACGCTTCGACCGATTTGCTCCTTTGCTCCAGTTGCCCAAGTTACTTTGTTGCTACTACTAGCATTCACTTGTTGCAGCTCTTTGTGAAGCATCTCTTTCACCTCCTGAAGGAGTCTGCTGATGTTGCCATTCCTATTCAGCTTTGGCAAACCAAACAACGGCTTTTTACAACCATCGGCAACATCTAGTAGCAGTATATCAGAACTAGCAGGCTTGAGGAGCACTATCGGTGCCGTTGAACACAACATTTCTTCATCAGATGCGCTGCTGATGCGGTCATGTCCATCCTTGCCTGGCTCAAAATCTTTGAATTTTTCAGACACTGCAGCAGCACATGGACTCGTCGCCCTCAACACTGTTATGACCGTCTCTTGACTAGGAGGCTCTAAAGGTTCATCAGTTGTCGCTGCAGTTTCGGAGTCATTTTCTTCTCGCACGACGACGGCATTCCGGAGCCCCTTCTTCTCCAGGGCGACGACCTTGCTGCAGTCGTCTGCAACATTAAAACCATATCTTGCCATCTTTTGCCTGCGCAGATTCTCCTGCGCGGTCATCTGGATGCACCTGCCGTCCAACGGCTGATGAGTCGCTGAACAAGCATCCACCAGTGCTGCTCTGGATGCCTGCCACGCCTGGAAATCCTGCTTCATCTTCTGCAGCAGGTCCTCCTGGGGATGAAGACGACGGTGGCGCGAGCGTGACCTTCCGAGCACCCTCATCTTCTTGAGGCAGTGCCTGGTACTAGAACTGGTTGAGTCTCCACCATTATTCCGGGTGCGGTACGACAGGAGGCTGCACTTGGCTTGCCTGAAGGGCGCGGAGCGAGGCGAGATGGCCACCTTGGTGGTCTCAGCAACAGCAGCAGCTGCTGCTGCTGGTGGTGGTGGTTTGAGAAGGCTGCGGGTTGTTGACTGTGCTTGGATGATGGCCGCAGCAGCTGCAGGCTTTGGTGGTGGTGGTGGCGCCGGGAAGGCGTCGATGCCCATGAGGCGAGCGATGACATTGGGCGGCTGGATGGGGATCTCTCTGTATCTGTACGTCGGCGTCGGCTTCTCTGCAAAGGCTCTGCTGTTGTGAAGGTTGCTGCTCCGTTTTTGTGGCTTAGTATTCTGACTCATCTGCATGCATGGATGGTAGGAAAAACATTGGTGAGGTTATACTAGTTGCCTTAATTTGTGAGCCTAACTTGAGGCCAGGCTCCTGATGTTACAAAAAGATGCCTGAATTCTCATGTCTGTGCAGTGCTTATGGCACTGCTTCCGGATGGCTTCATTGTATGAGAAGGAATGAGACAAATTATTATCATTAGAAACAAAAATGACGGTAACACACAGAGAGGGAGGGGGGCAGGCAAAGGCTGATCTGACTGATGCCCATGCGAGAGATACCTGAAGCTGAAGACGAATAAGACGCTCCCTTCAAAAAAAATTAAAGAAGAAGACTGCTAGTCTTGATTCGATTGAGCGGGCAGGTTGTAGAGAGAGACAGACAGAAATCGAAAGCAAAGGCAAATGAAGCTTCAGTTTTGCAGAAGAGATGAGACAGATGATGATTGAATTGAACTGATGAAAGCAAAGATTGAGAGGTTGGTTGGCTGCAGTTGTGGGAAGTGTTGGGCTCACGTCGAAACAAGGAAACAAAACTAAAGCGCAGCCATCCGGTCCGGAGGAGAGGTCGATTAGTCGCACGCACGATACGAGCAAGGCAGCTAGCAAGCGGAGGAACAAAATAAATAAGGAAAAAAACTAAAGCAGTCATCAGGTCCGGAGGAGGGGGCGATTAGTCGCACGCACGACACGAACAAAGCAGCTATATTAAGCGGAGGAACAAAATAAAAAGGAAGCAAAAGCCCCCGGCGAGGATCGAACTCGCGACCTTTCGCTTACGAAGCGAACGCAATACCACTATGCTACGGAGGCTGCGACGTCAATGGAGGGCACATTCCATACATATGTTCACCAGCGATCACACCCGAGATGCAACCATGTGCAATGCTGGTTTTAGGAGTAGGAAAGGGGGCTACACTTTGAGGAAACCAGGGCCCAACCGCAAACTATATTTGAACAGAGAGAGCAGGCAGTGGGAACATCCGGTCCTTGGGACTACTACTATTTCAGTTGAGATCACCTGAGTGAGGCTGGCTGGGGACTGGGGTGACACAAAAGCAGGCACCTACGTACGTCCAAACACGTTTGATTTCATCTAATTACTTTGAGTCATGTAGTAACTAGGACACCGGATACAGTGTAGGCTGTGGGACGTATGTTTCTGGCTACAGGACCAGAGGAAGAAGAGAGGGACCAAGAACACAGGGACCCTCCCTAACGGACGGGACAACGGGACGACCGGACATAATACTACAACTTCAAGGCTTCAAACTTGAAATTGTGCATCCTTTCCTTCCCAAGACTGGACATACTACTACGTAGGGTAGATGACTGGACATACTACTACATAGAGTACTAGAGCAGAGTAGCAAGATATCTGAAGCATACATCAATACCTGACAAGGGGAGATACGTAACCCTTTCCTCAGACAGAGCACCAGAGCACGGCAACCTCACAAATGTACATACCAGGGCCGGGCCGGTATAAATTGAGGCCCTGTGCGAAATTTTAATCTGGGGCCTATCGTAGCAACTCTTGAGGCGGCTTCTTCCTACGCTACATTCGGCGTCAGTCCATCTCGCGTCCATCACACTCATGCAACCACGCCAACCCATTCAAAATTCACATGTCACAACGGCGCAATGCCGACTTAGCACTTCAGGAGGCAAAGTGTACGCGGGTTCCATGGCAGCCTTGGCCCTTGACTATTCGTCTCAGGCAAAATCAGAGAACCGCAGGATCTGAGGGAGGAAGCATGAGGATTGTGGGCCACAAATCTAATGGAGAGATGCTCGTGGGCTGCGAGGGCCCAGAAGAACGACTCATAGGATGTCAGCAGGGAAATAGCTTGAGAACTACCACTGCACTTCAGGTGTGTCTATTTACACTCAAAATTATATAATCTTGATTATATAATTTTTTTTTGAGGAAACCGGCAGTTCCCTGCCTTCTTTTATATAGATTTGCCGAAAAGAGCAATGTACAAATATCTACAGTTACAAGGCCGTAGGCACAAAGAGAAAAGGGAGGAAAACTATTAGAGACTACTCAGCCAAACGTGAATCATATCTCTAACATGCGGTTTAACTCTAAGAGTGACCGCCTTCATGCCATCAAAGAAGCTTCGCTGCCAACTAAAGAAGGAGAGGGAAGCACCATAAAAATAATGTTGTTTTGATGTGTCCAAATGGTCCACATTGCCATTATAATGACCTCCCGGATGATAACAGACCCAAAGGTTTCCCTTGCTCTCAGCATCATGGTTTGAAAATCCAAAGAAAGATCCCAATTAATGTTCATATACGTCCAGCAAGCACTAGAGAAAGGGCAGTCAAAGAACAAATGTTTGACATCTTCATCCACATTTTCTACACATAGAACACAATTATATGAGTCCAGATGCATAGTTTTTCATCTGAGCATGGCCCTTGTATTTAATCTATCTCTCAACATCAACCAAAAGAAAAATTTATGTGTGTGTTGAGCTCTTGAATTCCGCAACCATTTATAAAGGGGAGATGCTGGATAAGTTCCTCTGAGACATCTGTAAGCTTTATTGCAACTAAACACTGGCGATCCCCAGATATATGTCCAAATATCATCCTATGCAACATTTAGATTTAAGTAGGCTATCTCATCCTTTATTTGCTGCAGCTGGGCAGAAGCTTGGAGAGATAATGGAAGTCTGAATGTCCTACCTGGCACCCAATTAAAAAATTGTTGTACTGATAGCCCATTCTTTCTTGCAAAGGAAAATAACTGTTCAAATCTCCACTTTGGGACTCCTATGTCCCAAAGATCATTCCAAAATGAGACTGTAATACCTTTTTGGACCTTGCAAGCAGCAATCATGAAATAGTTCTCAGAAAGAGGCATAATATCCCTCCACCAGAAAGATCCAACTCCCTTTCGATCATGTGGTGGGTTCCATTTTTGTATAAACATTTCCAGGTCAGCTGAACCCATGGCAAGTTGAGATTGCTATAGAATTTGTGAAGATATTTCAGTAACAGGCCGTATTCTGGGTTCTTAAATTGATAATTCCAAGTCCTCCATCTTCCTTACTCTTGCATGTCGTTTTCCAGGCCACCAAGTAACCATCTTTTTTTTGATAAGTCACCACCATGCCAGATAACATATTTTCTGTTGCTGTCAGCCTGATCAAGAATCTCTATTGGCAATTTTAGAGTGCACATGTAAAATGTGGGGATGGCAGAGTAAACTCAGTTAACCAAAATTAGTTAACCAAAATTAGTCTCCCAACATAGGTAAGATGTCTTGAAATTCCCATTAAGTGTTTCTCCATTCTTATTAAAGCTGGCATGAACTCTTGCACCGTCGGTCTAGTAGTACCAAGAGGGAGGCCTAAATATGTGAAGGGCATGGACCCTAATTGACACCCAAGCATGTTTGTCAGATCAACAGCCAGGCTCTCATCCACATTAATAGGTTCTAGAAAGGATCTGGCAAAATTCACTTACAATGCAAATATTCCTAGGATGTTCTTTAAGTTTCCTAATTGAATAGGATCAGCAGGGAGAACTATCAATGTGTCATCAACATATTGAAAAATTGGATAGTCATCACCAAAATCAGGACCTAGAGGATGAGTGAGAATACCAGTCCTCGTAGCATCATTTATTACTGATTGTAGAAGATCAGCTCCAAGCACAAAGAGCAGAGGAGATAGAGGATCTCCCTATCTTACCCCTCTTTTACATCGGAATGATTTACCTGGCACTCCATTGAGTAACACCGAAGACGTGCCAGAGGACATAATAGATTCCATTTTGCTGAGAAACCTTTATGATGCATTGCTTGCAGAATGAACTCATGCTCTATTTTGTCAAAAGCCTTTTCAAAGTCAAGCTTAACTAGTGCAATCTCCCTCTTGGATTTATGACATATATGTAGAAATTGAAAAGTCCAAGCCAAACAATCTTGAATTTTTCTACCCTTAATAAAACCCTTAATTACATAAATTGTTAACTTGTTATAACCTATTGAAGACAATTAACAATTTAAATTATTTTTTAGATTGTATAATCTGTACCTTTTATCGTCTACCCCAACCATTTACTCCATCAATAATCTAGACAATTAAATAACTCAACAGAGATTATATAATCTAGATATAATCATCTTAATTATATAATTTAGCACCAATAAGTTAGATTGTATAATTATTATCCTTAATCATCTAAAATAGTGCATTTCTATAGGTTTTTCACTGGTTTCGTACAAGAAATCGGTGTAATTTTGTTAAAAATTGTATAATGAATATGAGAAAAAATATGAAGAAATTTAGGAAATACGACTTGCTTTAGGACCTTATCATGGGCTAAGGCCTTCTCCATAGTGTCAAATAGCTAGCTCATAGCTACATCATATTGTACTTTTGACCACGCGGAAGAGAGAGAATAAGAGCTATTTTTTTGTTCACGAGATAGCCTCATGCACACATCCTAAATCATGTTAGGCTGATATGTGGGTTTGTGTAAACATATGAGAGCTAGTGTTTGACTCTCTAATTATTGAAAGAATTATCTCTTAAAGCTATGAGTTAGCACGCAATTTTAACGATTGAAAAAGTCTAAAAAATTAGATTAGGAAATAATTTAGGCTATTTTAACAAAATGGTATTTTTTAGGGGGGGCATGGCCCTGCGTTCCTCCACTGACACTGTTGGCGCAAATACAGGGCCAACACATGAGAGCACTAGTACGTGCAGTGAGCCGTGGCGCACGTTGCAGCGCCGTAGCTCAAAACTGGAACTTCTAGTTTTAGAAACCAGAACTTCCAGTTTCTGCCAGTAGACCGGCGAGAAACCAAAGAACGCCCACCTGGGAGGGACCCCGTCGTGGCAGGCGCACCTTGGGTTGTCCTAGGCTCGACAGGCTAGTTAGGATGCCTCCTCATGCCATGGAGACATGAGAAGAACAACAATGAGGTTGGAAAAGGTTAGGGCAAAGAGAGGTAAAAGATAAAAGGTAAATTGATTTGATCGATTGTGATAGGCCGTGGTCCTTTATATTTCCTAGTCAAAATGCCTGTGCGTTGCTACGGGTCGTTACTCGCTCCTAGATCAATCCTTCGGTGTGCCAGAAACGAACGTCTAGGGTTCGTTACCTTGCCTGTATCATAATTTCACAGTTAGTTCTATAATAATGGGTGATGATGTCCTCGAGGCCACCTACACTCCTATATGCATGCAATCTTGTCTCGATGTGGATCACGTATTCATGCAACACATTCCTCACATGCAGTCTTAAGATTTATGCGGTGAACTGGTCCAAACGCGCTATGTGGCCCACCACCCGTTCACCCTGTACGCTTGCTACCAGCGCGTGCTCGGCCCGTGGATCGCCCTCGCTCCCACCTAGGCCGGCGGCCCATACACAAACGCCCACACTGCCAAATCAGACCGGAGCCGCTTCCAATCCACCCCCTGCGTGAATCTTGACCATCCATTGCAATCCAACGGCCAAGCATCCAGATCGGAGGGATATAAGGGGATCGGCTTCTCTAGGCAACCCTAACTCCCACTTCCTCCTCTCTCGGGCGAGCTGGTGGTTGCGCCACCGGCAAGATGAACGCCAGCGCGCTGTCAGTCCGGCAATCGCCTCCATGGCCGTCGACCCGAGAAACCCCTTTCTTTTTTCTCTCTTCTCCCCTGGCCCGACGCGCTAGTCTTGCGCCCTTCGGTCCTCCTCGCATGCGTCGTGTGCTACAGTACACGCTGGCAGAGCTTGCTCGGCGCGGAGGGAGATCTAGTGCAAGGCTACCAGCGGCGGTACGACTGCACAACCACACGGAGTCACCGCCTGAAGGTTCTTGTCAGCCCGCGTTGGACTCAGCTCTCCGAGCGAAGGAAGGCTAGCTTGTATATTTAGCTTCGTTTTGTTAATATTTGCTTTGATTTGATTTTGTTTGTCAAACACAGTTTTGCCGAGGTTGATTTGTATCTGTATTCGATTCGATTTACGTTCTCTATATGTCCATACTCGGGGTGGCGGATTCAGACACGGATCATCGGCGGAGGGTTCAGATAATATGAGCTGACATACGTGCTCTAGGAGTATCTAAGATAGAGTGGGGAGGTCATGCCCGCAAGAAATCGTTTTACAAATATGAATCTAACAAAATCTCTTTGTTTTTTTTAACTTTCTTTTGGTCGTCAACATATATCCTCTATTTCTTAGTGAAGCTTAGCATACCAAGAAACAAACTTCTGGAACAAAATTGTCAAGAATGATGATGAAAAATTCATCGGTCATATGATGATCTCTAAATATCTTATGGATGCTTTTGCAGCCGAAACAAAATCCTTATGAGTATAACATGTAAGATGGCCATATTTCGGCTTTCTAAGTAGCACATATAATAAGTGAAGTCCTGATATAGCCATGGTGACTAATTTCAGCTCCTTGGTAAATCACAAGCATAATGATAATTATAAAATGAAAACCAAGGATTATACCAAAGCCACGGGTTATAATTAAATATACCTGAATATGTATTCCATGGCGTATGCACCGAAGACCAATATGATGACCGTTGACGCTTCTTTGCTGTTGGTGACGAAGAATTCCTACTTTGATCATCACCTAGCGGATTTTTTTTTTTTTTGCTCGGCTTCTTCCTCATCGCCTTTTCTTTTGAATCAGCTACTTTGTGATGATCTTGCCCCCCAACCGAACTTGATTGTTGTTCAGCTATATTGTTTAAAACATTATCACCATTGGGGCATTTGGATCAATAGAGCTTGCCAATGAATCTTCAATGTTCGACTTTTCTATGTCTAGTGTCAAATCTGAATTTTTATTTAATCTACCATCCTTTTTGACACGATAGACTTGTTTGACCACCTTGCGCTTATTTTTCTTGATAGAGCGATTCTTTTGATCAAAACGGTCATCATGTATAGGTGATGACTCATTAATTACCGGCTCTCTATAAGTAATATAATCTGGACAAAAATATCTAGGAGTAAACGACATTAACCAATTAAAAGATCATAGTGGACAAAAATAAGGCATGCTAAAATAAGGTCCAAATGGTACATGCATAGACGATCAATATGCCGAAGTCGGCATTGATGTAGAAAAATTATTCCTATGCCGATTCCAATCATTGAATCGCTGTCTTGGAGGTGATTTTGATTGTTTGGAATTGTTAGGTCGTCTAGCATCATTACTTTGTTTTTGTGATTTAGACGAAAGCTCTCCAAGAACGGACTTCGGCTTTTCCCTTTGATGCTTGGGACGACTTTTGGATTCAATGGTTTTCCAAACACCAATCTCGGGTTTCCTAGGTTTCAACATCTTTGGCTTAGATTTGTTGCATTGCTCCCCCGAGCGTAGGAGTATTAGATGTAATCTTTATGCTTTCAGTAGATTCGGCTTGAGACGGCCGAATTTCTTGATTAACAATGTTTTTTCATAACTTGTTGATAAATCATGGCAAGAATCAATAATAACATAAGGCGGCTTGTCAATAGCCGACTTGATAACAACAGATGTCGAATCTATGCTATCATATTTATCAATAAAAGATTTGAGTTTATTACTCACAAAATTAGATAGGCGAGTAGATATAGTACCTGAAGATTGTAACTCCTTCAATATGGCGATGGTTGATGGTGGTTGCCAATCTTTTATCTTGACAACGCCTTGCTTAGTTTGTATCTAACAAGATGAAAGCGATTTCGTATAGATCCGATGAGCTTCTTGAGTGTATTCCTCCCAAGCTTGCTCAAACTCATCTTTGCGTAGCACCATATTGCTAAGGTTTGATGGATAGGCCATGATAGCCAAATATTTCGTCCCCAATGGAGTCGCCAAAATGTGTTGGCATAAATTCAGGGCCAACACACGAGAGCACTAGTACGTGCAGCGAGCGGTGGCGTACGTTGTAGCGCCGTAGCTCAAAACCGGAACTCCTGGTTTTAGAAACCGGAACTTCTGGTTTCTGCTAATAAACCGGTGAGAAACCAAAGAACGCCTCCCCGGGAGGGACCCTGTCGTGGCAGGCGCACCTTGGGTTGTCCTAGGCTCGGCAGGCCAGCTAGAACGCCTCCTCATGCCATAGAGACATGAGAAAAACAGCAATGAGGTTGGAAAAGGTTATGGCAAATAGAGGTAAAAGATAAAAGTAAATTGATTTGATCGATTGTGATACCCTCAATCGGTCGTGACTCTTTATATTTATAGGGTGGGATGGTCTTGCCCTGCAAGAAATCGTTTTACAAATACTAATCTCACAAAATCTTCTAATTTTCTCGGGACTCGCTGCCAAAACTGAAAGTTTCGGTTTCCGAAACCGGAAGTTCCGGCGTTGACTACCTAAACCAATTTTGGTCGTCAACCGACACATACCAAATTACAGTATCAACTTAGAATTCAAACCATATGATTCTTTTCTTTTAAGGGATGAACATCCGTACGAAGGTTAAGCTGAATGACTTTAGCCCAAACAACATCGTAGTAACCATTCTTGCGCAACGAAAAAAGACAGAGCAACCACAGAAAAGGCAACCATTCCGTTTGCATCAGTCTCTCCAAGACAGGATGAGATGTGGCAAAGGTGCAAGCATGTCAATACCGCCACCCGAATCATTACGCAGTCAGCCCCCATTCCATTCCAATCTAGTGGCAGCTAACCGCGTACATGTATCTCACTCAAACGGCAAACAAACGATTTGATTCGACTGCTGCAACATTGCAAAGTATTAGCAGCACCTACCATAGCTGGTTCAAAAACACTTATCACAACCGGTTTTAATACCCGTTAGATTTAAAGCGGCTGTAAAAAGGATTCCCATTGCAGCCGGTTTATGAACCGGCTGTGTCAAGCGCAACCTGGACGAAGGTAATCAGTCATCCTTTTCTTGGTTACCTTGTTCCCTGATTTCTTCTAATATTATGAAATTAGGAGTTAATATGAGTACAAATGACAATTCAGTTAATCATTCTATCATTGCTCTTAAGAATATAGAAGTTGATCGTTCAAAGGTAGTTCCTAAGACTCCAATAAAGAGTGCACAAAGAATTGCCACTATGTCACCTCATTTGAATTATTGGGATAGTGAGCACGAACATGACGCAATTGATGCTACCCTTGGCCAACTCTGTGGTGATCTAACTCATGACCTTGATAATGATGGTTGGAATTATGCCTATAATGATCTAATGGCAGCCCCAAGAAAGAAAAAAATTCCTAAAAATAAAGGACCTAAGAAGTCGAATACCCCAGCAAAAATAGTGCTCTAATGAAAGGAATTTTTTGGAACAGCAGATGTGGGGGTCATGGATTAGGGGGGCCACTGTAGGGGCGCCTGTGAACAGCGCGCGAACGGAGGAAGACCCTGGCAGCGCTAGTTTCGATTGGTCGGAAGGCTCCGTCTCGCCCGACCTACCAAGGATCCGGGAAGCGTGGGGATATAAGCCTCCGTATCGACCGACCCCGGTCTCCTCCAGACGACTAGGGGGTGGAAGGGGTCGGGCACGTCCGTCTCGCCCGACCCCCGACCCCTCCGGTCGGAAGGGCAGACCCCCTCGAGGGGTCCTGTCCATCGGTGAGCACGCACGACGGAAAAAGGGGAGTCTCGGAGACCCTCCCCAAGTCAAATCTGGCTTGTGAAAGAGAAGGCGTGCGGCCTACGCCTTCTCCCGACCGACACCCGACATCACCTGCCCGCCTGCCAACTGAAAAAGCTGATCTGCAGCCCTGCGCTAGGGAAAAGGTAGCCACATGTCCGCTGCTACGCTAGCGGCCAATAAGGAAGCTACCGCGAAGCTGCCGGAGGGAAGTTGAAGGACACGCGGCAACCAAGGAAGGGGCCGCCAAGACGCACTAGGCCGACAGCGGGCAACCGTCGGGGGCATCCAGCCTTCGAGGGTAGATAGGTAAAACGACATTGTAAAGCTGCCCTCCTCTTGAGCTATAAAAGAGGAGGGCGTCCCTGCGAGAGGGAGGATTCCAATTTCTGGACTCTCGATCTCTAGAGCACTTAGTCCCGTACACGCACATTCCACACACACAAGGCTTGAACTGGCCTTCGTTGTAATCCGCCGCCAAGAGAGCAATACGATCAGGAGCCCGTTGCACTGGACGTAGGGATCACTCCCGAAACAGTATAAATCCTGTGTCTCGCGTCTCTTTAACCCTTCTACACCGAGACGTGCGTGTTCTGTGATCGACACTCACCGGCGTGAGGTACCCCGTGTACCACCCGCCGACAGTTGGCGCGCCAGGTGCGAGATGGCTGGTTCTGGTGACCATCAGTTCAGGTTGGGCGCGACCATCCGCTTCGGCAGCCTCGAGTTCCTCGTGAACCAGACGCCGAACGCTCGTGGTGGCGCGCTCCGCCTCGTCCTCATCGACAACCCTGACTGCCCGGCCGCCCGTGCGGGACAAGTCCCCTGTGGTGGCTCGTAGTGTCCTCGGCCGCCTCGAAAGGGGCCGCGACCGCCACGCAGGCCGTGAGCATCGTCTCTCGGAACTCCATCGCAGTGTCCAGGGTGGGGCGCGAGCGGATTGTGCACCGTCTTGGCGAGAGCGACAACACAACCCAGGCGCTCGAGATGAAGCGTTCGGGTTCATCTTCGTCAGGCGGCTCCAAAGGCCGAGTGACCAAGAAGGTCGACGCGAGCTCACGAAAAGGCAGGGCGTCAGCCTTTCCTTTTGGGCTGAAGAACGCGTCACAGACTTCCTCCGACTCGTCGCGACGCCAGGCTTGGAGAGGCCTCGAAAGGGCGCATGCCAAGGTGCGCCTGCTAAGGTACGAAGGCATCTTGGGGCGCTACTCGGCCTCGAGCACCATGACCAGCTTGAGCGAGCCTGGACGGAAGGAGAATTTGGAAGTGCACATCACCCCGAGGGTGGGCACGCACTATCCCACGTGGGAGTGCTTCACCGTGGTTCCCCCGGACGACGCGACAAACGGGGCAAACGGGGCCGAGATCCGGCTCACGCCGGAGCAGATCGCGACGAAGCAGCAAGAGCTGGAGGACATGCGGCTCGCCATCGAGATAGAATAGGCTCAGCTCGATGCGAACATGGAGCCGTCGGCTCGGGCACGGGCCCGTGAGGTGGGCCAGAGGATCGAGACCAACGCCGATGGCTACCCTCTTTTCGCCCGGGCGAGCCAGTGCATCACAGCGGCTACGCTGCTCAGCAGGCAGCTGCCACAGCCGTCCACCCCGGAGGAATGCCGAGTCCAGAACAGGCTGAGGACGCTCCTTGAGCGCGCCGCAGTGCGGCAGGCGGCGAGCTCCTCGGGAAGAAGGTGGCAATCCGTTGGAAACTCGCGTTCTCCCAGCCCCGTCGACAGGAAAAGGCCGGTCGACGGCTCACGACGGAACGCCCTGAACACAGATGCCGTGAAGGTTAAGGACCGGCTGGGCCTTGATCGTGACGTACGACACACCATCGAGGCACGGCGCCGGGACAAGTCGGAAGAGCCGGAAGATCGTGTCCCACGCATCAGGCACCGTCGGTGCGAGGCGCATGTCGAGACGGAGGAAGACTGGGACTTGAACTCCGACTCCGATTGCCCCAGCCCGGTCACCTTCTCTTAGGAGATTCGTACCGTCGCAATTCCCCCGCGGTTCCGTCTCCCCACTAACTTCAGCAAGTACGATGGAGAGACAGACCCTTCAGTCTGGCTGGATGACTTCCGGCTTGCGTGCCGAGCGGGTGGAGCTTTTGATGACAAAGTCATCATACGCAACCTCCCCCTGTACTTGGCAGAGCCAGCCCGCGCATGGCTCGAGCGTTTGCCAAATGGGAAGATCCGAAGCTGGGCGGATCTGAGGAGTATTTTTGTCGGGAACTTCCAGGGCACCTGCGCACGCCCGGGCAAGGTCTGGGACCTCAAAAGGTGCAAGCAGAAGCATGGGGAGACCCTACGCGATTACCTGCGCCGGTTCTCTCGACAGTACAACAACCTCCCGGACGCCACTGATGCCGACGCCATCGCTGCGCTGATGGGAGGCACCAAGAGCCGACCCTTGGTCAACCGGATCGGAAGGGAGTGCCCGAAGACGATCAAGGAGGTCCTCGACATGGCTGCTGAGGAAGCGCAGGGAGAGGAAGTCGTGCTGGCGCATTTTCCCGAAGACGCAGGGAAAAAGAAGCGCGAAGAGACTGCCGACGAGGTAGGGCCGTCGGACTATCGTGAGAAGAAGAAGAAGAAGAAGAAGAAGGAAAGGCAGGTCGAGTTCATCGCCGTCGCAAGGTCAGAGACGAGACGACCGACCCTAGGGGCGACGACCCGACGAGGGTCAGACCCCCGACTACATCGAGCAGCTGCTCGAGGGTCCGTGCCCAAACCACGCGACCCCCGTCAAGCACAAGTACCGCGAGTGCGGACTCATGAGGAAATTCCTCATGGGTAGGCTGGATGGGGTCAGCCCGACCCCACAGCCACAAGGGAAGGGGGCGGCGACCGACTCGTTTCCCGAACCCGACGAGTGCCTCATGATCTTCGAAGGACCAGAGGCGCAGGCGTCAAAGCGACGCACCAAGCTGATGGAGCGGGATGTGTTCACGGCTCATCCCACCGACCAGGAGTTCCTCCGGTGGTCTGAGGCCGCGATCACCTTCGACCGATCCAACCACCCAAAGTATGTCCCGCATCCGGGGAAGCTTCCTCTTGTCGTGGCCCCGATAATCGGGAGGAAGCGCGTCTCCAAGGTGTTGATGGACGGAGGGAGTGGCCTCAACATCCTATACGCAAGCACACTGGATGCCTTGGGTGTCCCGAGGTCCCTCGTGCGCCCGAAACATAATCAGGAGAATTTCCGCACCGAGACGCTCTGTTTCAAAGTGGTGGACTTCGACGGCTCCTACCATGCTATCCTGGGCAGCCCGTGCTACGCTAAGTTCATGGCCGTCCCAAACTATGTCTACCTCAAGCTCAAGATGTCAGGTCCCAACGGCGTCATTGTGGTAGGAATATCCCCCAGGTGGCGTACGAATGTGAGAAGGAGAGCTGCACACTAGCGGCAGCTCTTGTCGCGTCTCGCCAGCTCGCCAAGGCCAAGGCGGCCGTGGAGGCTTCCAAGGAGCTTGCCGTCTCTCAAGTGGCGGTCGACGCCATGGCGGTTCTAACCTCCATTCCTGAGGATCGGGAAGTGCACGATGCCAGGGATGACGATGGCCCCGCACGCAAGAGGGCGATGCTCGAGCTGGAGGCCGAGAGGCAGTTCTAGCCGTCGAGCGACACGAAGAAGGTGCTCCTTGATCCCCAGGGCTCCGGGAGCAAGACGGTCATCATCTCCTCCACCCTCACGGAGAAATAGGAAAGCGCGCTCGTCGACTGCCTCCGGGCGAACATCGGCATGTTCGCTTGGGTTCCCGCAGATATGCTAGGAATCCCCTAGGAAGTCGCCGAGCATTCCTTGGATGTTCGCAAAGGCGCGAAGCCTGTCAGGCAACCCAGAAGGCGCTGCAACGAGTTCAAGTGAAAGATCATCATCGAAGAAGTAGCCAAGTTGTTAGATGCATGGTTCATTAGGGAGGTACGCTACCCAGAGTGGTTAGCAAATCCTGTACTCATCGAGAAAAAGAATGGGAAATGGAGAATGTGTATCGACTACACTAGTCTCAATAAAGCTTACGAAAAGTTTCCCTATCCCCTCCCTCGCATCGATCAGGTCGTAGATTCTACAGCAGGGTGTGAAGCCCTATGTTTCCTTGACGCCTACTCTGGGTACCACCAGATCGCGCTCAAAGAATCCGACCAATTGGCCACTTCCTTCGTGACCCCTTGCGGTGTATTCTGTTACACCACGATGGCCTTCGGGCTAAAGAATGCTGGTGCAAAATTTCAGCGTTGCATGAACTAGTGCATAGGAGACCTCGTCGGGCGAACCGTCGAGGTCTACGTGGATGACGTCGTAGTCAAATCCAAGCGAGCTGACGATCTAGTCCAAGACTTGGAAGCCACGTTCGATCGCCTGCGGGCGAACCGCGTAAAACTCAATCTAGAGAAATGCGTGTTCGGGGTCTCAAAGGGCCTCCTCCTAGGATTCGTCGTCTCCGCTAGGGGCATCGAGGCGAACCCCGAGAAGATTGCATCCATCACCAACATGGGGCCACTCAGCTCCGTCAAGGACGTCCAGAAGCTGACAGGTTGCCTCCCCGCGCTAGGACGGTTCGTAGCACGCTTGGGTGAGCGGGGGCTTCCTCTCTACAAGCTCTTGAAGAGGGACGGCCGCTTCGAGTGGAGCGTGGAGGCCCAGCAGGCGCTCGACCAGCTCAAGCACATGCTCACCAAGCCACCTGTCCTGGTGCCCCCACGCGAGGGGGAACACCTGCTCCTGTACGTGGCGGCGACCACTCAGGTGGTAAGCGCTGTTCTCGTGGTGGACCGCGAGGACGAAGGGCACGCCCTGAAGATACAACACCCGGTCTATTACATCAGCGAGGTGTTGACCGAGTCGAAGACGTGTTATCTCCACATCCAGAAGATGATCTACGCCATCCTCATCGCCAAGCACAAGCTCAGACACTACTTCGACGCCCATCATGTCACCATCGTCACGGAGCACGCGTTAGGAGAGGTGATCAACAACAGGGAGGCGACGGGGAGAATCGCCAAGTGGTCCCTCGAGCTCATGGGCTACGACATCTCTTACTCGCCAAGGTCAGCAATCAAGTCTCAGGTCCTTGCGGACTTTGTTGCTGAATGGACAGAGACACAGCTCCCCCAGCCCCGGCCGACCTCGAATACTGGGTCCTTCACTTCGATGGAGCTCAGAATCGAACCGGGTCAGGGATGGGGGTCGTCTTCATCTCTCCTATGGGGGTGATGATGCGTTACGCCATACGGCTACACTTCCCCGCGTCGAACAACATGGCGGAGTACGAAGCTCTGCTCGCTGGGCTGCGGATAGCCAAGGAGCTAGGCATCCACAGGCTGGAGGCTCGCGGTAACTCTCAGCTCGTGGTTGATCAGGTCAACGGTGACACCATGTGCTACAATCCGAAGCTGGCGGTCTACTGTGAAGCGGCGCGCAGAGCGCAAGAAAAGTTCAAAGGCTTGGGCTTCGTCCACCTCCGGCGGGAGTACAACAAGGAGGCCGATGAGCAAGCCAAGCTTGCATCCTAGCGACAGCCAGTCCCGCCGGGCGTGTTCGCAGACGACCAGCACCAGCCGCCAGTGAACTTCAACGATGGAGCACCTTCCTTGGGGCCGAACCCCGAGCAGTTGCTCGCCCCGAGGGAAGCCCCGACCAGACGAGGGTAGTGGCGGCCATCGTGTCCGACCCTGATGAAGGGTCGGACCTCAAGGAAGAGCAGCCTTTGGAAGACCCACCTGAGCTAGAGAGGGATTGGCGCACACCCTTCTTAAGCTGGCTCGTCGATGGGGCCCTCCCAGCTAGACAAACAGAAGCTCGACGCCTCGTCCGAAGGGCCAAGTCCTATAGGATAATTGAGGGCAACCTGTACCGCCGGGGCCACAATGGTCTTCTTCAGTGCTGTATCCTCAACGAAGAAGGGAGATCGCTGCTGAGGGACATCCACGGTGGGGTGTGCGGCCACCACGCGGCGCCCCGGTCATTGGTAGGGTCGGCGTTTAGGCAAGGATTCTACTGGCCCACAGCCGTCACAGATGCCGAGCGAATCGTGCGAACGTGCGAAGGCTGCCAGTTCTACACCAAGAAGACACATTTACCAGTCCAGGCGCTTCAGACCATACCCATCACCTGGCCATTCGCGGTCTGGGGTTGGAGATGGTCGGGCCACTGCCAAGAGCGCCTGGGGGTTTCACCCACATGTTTGTCGCTGTTGACAAATTCACGAAGTGGATTGAAGCGTATCCTTTAACGGAGATCACGTCAGAGAAAGCCTTCCGCTTCTTCCGTGACATCCTGTGCCGGTTCGGTGTTCCAAACACCATTATCACCGACAATAGAACTCAGTTCCTGGGAAAGAAGTTCACCCGCTTCTACGACAACTACGGGATCCAGGTGGCATGGGCGGCAGTCGCTCACCCGCGCACAAATGGGCAGGTCGAGCGCGCCAACGGCATGATCCTGCAAGGGATGAAGCCGCGGATATTCAACCGACTGGTCAAGCGCATTCACAAGCTCGGCGCCAAGTGGGTGGAGGAGCTACCCTCCATCCTGTGGAGTCTGCGGACGACTCTGACCCGCGGCACGAGTTTCTCCCCGTTCTACATGGTCTACGGATCTGAGGCCATCCTCCCTACGGACGTAGACTATGGCTCCACAAGTGTTCAAGCCTTCGACGAGGAAGCGAATACGACCAACCTTGAGGACGCCGCGGACCAGTTGGAGGAAGCTCGGAAAGTAGCGGTGGCGTACTCGGCCAAGTACCAGCAAGGCTTGAGGTGTTATCACGCCAGCGAGTGCGTGGCCGCGCGTTTCAAGTGGGCGACCTGGTCTTGAGGCTAGCCCAAGATCGCCGTGGCTTCACCAAGCTTTCACCTCCTTGGGAAGGGCCCTACACCGTAGTATGGGTCCTCCGCCCAGGTTCTTATAAGCTGGCAATGCCGGATGGAACCCATATTTCCAATGCATGGAACATTGAGCAGCTCCAACGCTTCTACCCAGGACCACCCGCGGAGGGGGGTAGCGGGTATGATGCCAACCAGCCCGAACCCACGGAGGGGTCGGCTGCACCCTGTCAGCACGAGAGGTTCGGCGAGGACCCTCGCAGGGAGAAAGGCCCAAAAGGCCGAAACCGAAGTTGGGCTGGGACTAAGTGCGGTCCAGTCCTTTCCTTTTATGGGAAGACTCTGATGGCGAATGGTATCCATTTTTAGTACCACATCGCCGGCGGAGGGAGGAGCTGCACAACTTAAAAGCAGTTCGTCCACGGGCGAACCACTCGGCGGTAATGCCCCGGAGGCAGAAGCCGTCGCCCAACCGATGGAGCCCCGTGTCCGGGGGCACTATCGTCGACTGCAAAACCTCGAAGCTACAGTAACTGCAAGCCCTTGGTCGTGGCAACGTCTTCATACCAGCCTCAAGCTCACGGTGCTGCGTCAACTCCTCGTCATGCGACGAAAGACCCTACTGGGGGGCCCGCGGAAGCCCTCCCCCTAGCCTCCTGCCAGCCAGATAAGTGAACCCTCTACACTCCTATTTTTCTGATTAAATTCATTGTCGTTTCTTTTGAGCTTTCTATCTGTTATCCGGCCCTATGATTTTGAGGAGACCCCGGCGCTGTTGAAAGGGTAGGTAGGGACGTCTGGCGCAGCTGCGTTGCGACGGCCTACGCCCCCGCGGCTACGGATCGCACGCTTGCCGAGCTGGACGGCCAACCCTGCCAACGTACCCAAACGAACACAGCCGGGCCGGGGGACCCTTTTGACCCGAATCAGGCCGGGAATGCACAGAAGCATTCCAGCAATGCAGCTCAGACGAAAGAAACTAATATGGTTTGGACCTACTGGGTCTATCCTTTTGCAGGGGTCAAAGGCCGGGCGTTGGGCTGCGCCCAACCGCGGCGAGGGAGACTTCACGTAGAGGCTCAGAGGCTTGAAGATAATTCGGCTAAGCGACCGCTCGGTACTCAGATCCTCCAGGAGTGCGAGGCTCGGATCTGAACCCGACGACCTTGGAGCCTTAAAGATTCAACCTCCCAAAGTCATCTCACAACTGAGCTCAAAGGCTCGGGGGCTCGGTAGAACCATCGGGTTCGCCTCGCCCACTGTGGGGGTCATGGATTAGGGGGCCCACTGTCAGTACGCCAACAAACGACGCGTTAGCAGGAGAAGACCCTGGTAACTCCGGTGACGAACAGGTCGGAGGGTTCCGTCTCGCCCGACCCACCGAGGGCCCGAGGACGCGAGGACGCGAGCTCCCCGCTTCACCCGGCCTTAGCCTGCTTCGGACGACCCGCAAGCTGGAGGGGTCGGGCACGTCCGTCTCGCCCGACCCCCGACCCTCGGGTCGGATAGGTAGACCCCCGCGAAGGGTCCCGCAAGTCGATAAGCACTCATGGTAGAGAAGGAGAGGACCCTCGAAGACCCTCCCCAGGTCGAACCAGACTTGCAAAGGAGAGGGCGTGCGGCTTACGCTTTTTCCCAACCGACACCCGACATCACTTGCTCGCCAGCCATCTGCAAAAGCTGATCTGCAGCCCTGCGCCAGGGAAAAGGTGGCTGCATGCGCACTACTGCGCCAGCGGCCAAGAAGGAAGCTACCGCGAAGCTGCTGATGGGAGGGCGAAGGACGCGCGGCGATCAAGAAGAGGGTCGCCAAGACGCACTAGGCCGACACTGCGTAACCGCCGGAGGCGTCCGACCCTGGTGGGGTAGATAAGTAAAATAACGTTGTAAAATAGTCCTCCCCTTGAGCTATAAAAGGGGAGGGCGTCCCTGCGAGGGGAGAGGATTCCAATTCCTTTTTCGATCTCTAGAGCACTTAGTCCCCTACACGCACACTTCACACACAAGGCTTGAACCGGCCTTCGTTGTTATCCGCCGCCAAGAGAGCAATACGATCAGTAGATCGTTTCACTGGACGTAGGGAACTCTCCGGAACCAGTATAATCCTCTTTGTCTTGCGTCTCTTGAACCATTCTCCACCGAGACGTGCGTGTTCTGTGATCGACACTCGCCGGCGTGAGGTACCCCTTGTGCCACCCGCCGACAGTTGGCGCGCCAGGTAGGGGCCTACGCACGTCTACGTCTTCTTTGACACCCGGTGTGAGATGGCTGGTCTCGGTGACCATCAGATCAGGTTGGGCGCGACCATTCACTTTGGCAGCCTCGAGTTCCTCGTGAACGAGATACCAGGCGCTTGCGGCGGCGCGCTCCGCCTCGTCCGCATCGACAACCCCGGCCGCCCGGCCCGCCCGCACGGGACCCATCCCCTGTGGCGGTCCGGCGGTGCCCGCGGCCGCTTCGAGAAAGGCCATGACGGCCATGATGGCCGAGAGCGCCTTTTCTCAGAGCTCGATCGAAGTTTCCCAGGTGGGGCGCGAACGAATCGTGCACCACCTTGGCGGAAGCAGGGACCTAACCAAAGCGCCCCACAGGAGGCGTTCGAGTTTGCCTTCGTCGCGTGGCCCCAAAGGCCAAGTGACCAAGAGGGTCGACGTGAACTCGCGAGGGGGCAGGGCGTTAGCCTTTCCCTTCGGGCTGAAGAACGCGTCACAAGCTTTCTCCGACTTGGCGTCGTGCCAGGCTTGGAAGTGCCCTGAAAGGCAACACGCCAAGGTACGTCTGCTGAGGTACGAAGGCATCTTAGGGCGTCACTCGTCCCCGGACGGCGTGACCGCTCTGAGCGAGCCAGGGCAGGAGAAAGGTTCAAAAGCGCACATCCCTCCAAGGATACGCACGCACTGCCCCACGCGGGAGTGCTTCACCGTGGTTCCCTCGGATGACGCCACGAACGGGGCGAACGTGGCCGAGATCCGGCTCACGCCAGAGCAGATCGCGGCGATGCAGGAACAGCTGGAGGATATGTGGCTCGCCATCGAGATAGAGCAGGCTCAGCTTGACACGAGCATTGAACCGTCTGCTCGGGCGCGTGCCCGTGAGGTGAGCCAGAGGATTGAGACCAACACCGATGGCTACCCTCTCTTCGACCGGGCGAGCCAGTGCATCGCGGCGGCTACGCTGCTCAGCAGGCAGCTGCCATAGCCGTCCACCCCCGAGGAACGCCGGATCCTGAACGGGCTGAGGACGCTCCTTGAGCGTGCCGCGGTTCGACAGGCGGCGAGCTCCGCGGGAAGAAGGTGGCACTCTGCCGGAAACTCGCGCTCCCTCAGTCCTGTCGACAGGAAGAGGCCGGCCGACGGCTCACGACGGGACCCTCCAGACATGGAGGCAGCAAGGGTCCAGAACCGGCTGGGCCCCGACTGAGACGTGCGACACACCATCGAGGCTCGGCGTCGGGACAGGTCGGAAGAGCCGGAGGATCGGGTTCCCCGCATCAGGCATCGTCGGCGCGAGGCGCACGATGGAACTGAGAAGGAATGGGACTCGAACTCTGACTCCGACTGTCCCGGCCCAGCCGCTTTCTCTCATGAGATCCGCACCGTAGCGATTCCCCCACGGTTCCGCCTCCCCGCCAACTTCAGCAAGTACGATGGGGAGACGGACCCCTCGGTCTGGCTGGACGATTTCCGGCTCGCGTGCTGAGCGGGAGGGGCTTCCGATGACAAAGTCATCATACGAAACCTCCCCCTGTACTTGGTAGAGCCAGCTCGCGCGTGGCTCGAGCGCTTGCCAAACGGGAAGATCCGAACCTGGGCGGACCTGAGGGGTATCTTCGTCGGAAACTTCCAAGGCAGTTGCGCACGCCCGGGCAAGTTCTGGGACCTCAAGATGTGCAAACAGAGGCACGGGGAGACCCTGCGAGATTACCTGCGTCAGTTCTCTCGGCAGTACAACAACCTCCCGGACGCCACTGATGCCGATGCCATTGCTGCGCGATGGGAGCCACCAAGTGCCGACCCTTGGTCAATCGACTCGGCAGGGAGTGCCCGAAGACGATCAAGGAGGTCCTCGACATAGCTGCTGAAGAAGCGCAGGGAGAGGAAGCCGTACTGGCGCATTTTCCCGAGGACAGAGGGAAGAAGAAGCGCGAGGAGACTGCCGACGAGGCAGGGCCATCGGACTACCGAGAAAGGAAGAAAAAGAAGAAGAAGGAGAGGCGGGTCGAGTTCATCGCCGTCGCAGACCCCATGCCCTCCCGACCCTAGGGCCAGGTGCCGTAGGGTCAAAGACGAGACGACCAACCCCAAGGGCGACGACCCAACGAAGGTCCGACCCCTGACTAGTTCGAGCAGCTGCTCGAGGGTCCGTGCCTGAACCACGCGACCCCCGTCAAGCACAAATACCGCGAGTGCGGACTCATGAGGAAGTTCCTCATGGGCAGGCTGGACGGGGTCAGCCCGACCCCTCTGTCGCAGAGCAAGGGAGCAACGACCGACTCGTTCCCTGAACCCGACGAGTGCCTCATGATCTTTGGTGGTCTAGAGGCACAGGCGTCGAAGCGACGCACCAAGCTAATGGAGCGTGACGTGTTCACAGCCCATTCAGACAACCAGGAGTTTCTCCGATGGTCTGAGGTTGCGATCACCTTCGACCGATCCGACCACCCAAAGTACGTCCCGCATCCAGGGAAACTCCCTCTGGTTGTGGCCCCGATAATCGTAAGGAAGCGCGTCTCCAAGGTGTTGATGGACGGCGGAAGCGGCCTCAACATCATGTACGCGAGCACACTGGACGCCTTGGGTGTCCCAAGGTCCCATGTGCGCCCGGAGCGGGCTCCATTCTATGGGGTCGTCCCAGGGAAGGAAGCTCTCCCGCTGGGTCAAATCACCCTACCGGTCACCTTTGGAGACCGGGAGAATTTCCGTACCGAGACACTCTGTTTCGAGGTGGTGGACTTCGATGGTTCCTACCATGCGATACTAGGCGAGCCGTGCTACGCTAAGTTCATGGCCATCCCAAACTACGTCTACCTCAAGCTCAAGATGCCGGGTCCCAACGGCGTCATTGTGGTGGGAACATCCCCACAGGTGGCGTGTGAGTGCGAGAAGGAGAGCTGCGCGCTGGCGGCAGCTCTTGTCGCGTCTCGACAGCTCGCCAAGGCTAAGGCGGCCGTAGAGGCTTCCAAGGAGCTCGCCGTCTCTCAAGCAGTGGTCGACGCCATGGCGGTCCTAACCTCCATCCCCGAAGATCGAGAGGTGCATGACGTCGAGGATGGCGATGGCCCCGCCCGCAAGAAAGCAATGCTCGAGCTGGAAGCCGAGAGGCAGTTCCAGCCGTCGAGCGACACGAAGAGGGTGCTCCTCGATCCTCAGGGGTCGGAGAGCAAGGCGGCCATCATCTCCTCCACCCTCACGGAGAAATAGGAAAGCGCACTCATCGACTGCCTCTGGGCGAACATCGGCATGTTCGCTTGGGTTCCCGTAGACATGCCAGGAATCCCCCAGGAAGTCGTCGAGCATTCCTTGGACATCCGCAAAGGCGCGAAGCCTGTCCGTCAGCCCACGAGGTGCTGCAACGACTTCAAACGCAAGTTAATTATCAAAGAAGTAGCAAAGATGTTAGATGCAGGGTTCATTAGGGAGGTACGCTACCCTGAGTGGTTGGCAAACCCTGTACTCGTCGAGAAAAAGAATGGGAAGTGGAGAATGTGTATCGACTACACCAATCTCAATAAAGCTTGCGAAAAGTTTCCCTATCCCCTCCCTCGCATCGATCAGGTCGTAGACTCTACCGCTGGGTGTGAAGCCCTATGTTTCCTTGACGCCTACTCTGGGTACCACCAGATTGCGCTCAAGGAATCCGACTAGCTGGCTACTTCCTTCGTAACCCCCTGCGGTGTATTCTGTTACACCACGATGGCCTTTGGGGTAAAGAATGCCGGTGCAACGTTCCAGCGTTGCGTGAACCAGTGTTTGGGGGACCTCGTCGGGCGAACCGTCGAGGTCTACTTGGATGACATCGTAGTCAAGTCCAAGCGAGCGGACGATCTAGTCCAAGACTTGGAAGCCACGTTCGAACGTTTACGGGCGAACCGCATAAAGCTTAACCCAGAGAAATGCGTATTCGGGGTCTCAAAAGGCCTCCTCTTGGGATTCGTTGTCTCTGCCAGGGGCATCGAAGCAAACCCTGAGAAGATCACAGCTGTCACCAGAATGGGGCCGCCCAGCTCCATCAAGGACGTCCAGAAGCTGACCGGTTGCCTCGCTGCGCTGGGGCGGTTCGTAGCACGTTTAGGAGAGCGGGGGCATCCTCTCTACAAGCTCCTGAAGAGGGACGGCCGCTTTGAGTGGAGCACGGAGGCTCAGCAGGCGCTTGACCAGCTCAAGCACATGCTCACCAAGCCGCCTATCCTCGTGCCCCCACGCGAAGGGGAGAACCTTCTCCTGTACGTCGCGGCGACCACTCAGGTGGTCAGCGCTGTTCTTGTGGTGGAACGCGAGAAGGAAGGGCATGCCCTGAAGGTTCAGCACCCGGTCTACTACATCAGCGAGGTGTTGACCGAGTCGAAGACACGCTACCTCCACATCCAGAAGATGATCTACGCCATCCTCATCGCCAAGCACAAGCTCCGACACTACTTCGACGCCCATCGTGTCACTGTTGTCATGGAGCATGCGTTAGGAGAGGTGGTCAACAATAGGGAGGCAACGGGAAGAATCGCCAACTGGTCCCTCGAGCTCATGGGCTACGACATCTCCTACGCACCAAGGTCAGCAATCAAGTCTCAAATCCTTGCAGATTTTGCCGCTGAATGGACGGAGACACAGCTCCCTCCGGCTCCGACCGACCTTGAGTACTGGATCCTCCACTTCGATGGGGCTCAGAACCGGATTGGGTCGGGGGTCGGAGTCGTCTTCATCTCTCCTATGGGGGTGATGATGCGCTACGCCATACGACTCCACTTTCCCGCATCGAACAATATGGCGGAGTATGAAGCCCTGCTCGCCGGGCTACGGATAGCCAAGAAGCTAGGCATCCACAGGCTAGAGGCTCGCGGCGACTCTCAGCTCGTGGTCGATCAAGTCAACGGCGACGCCAAGTGCCACAATCCAAGGTTGGCGGTCTACTATGGGGCCGCGCGCAGGGCGCAAGAGAAGTTCAACGGTCTGGGTTTCGTCCACCTCCGACGGGAATATAACAAGGCGGCCGATGAGTTGGCCAAACTTCAATGAAGGAGCGTCTGCCTTGGGACCCGACCCCGAGCAGTCGCTCGACCCAGAAAGAAGCCTCGACCCAACGAGGGTGGTGGCGTCCATCGTATCCGACCCCGACGGAGGGCCGGATCTCGATGAAGAACAGCTTCTGGGCGACCCACCCGAGCCGGAGGGGGATTGGCATACACCCTTCCTAAGCTGGCTCGTCGACGGGGCCCTCCCAGTCGGGCGAACAGAGTCTGAAGGGCCAAGTCCTACAGAGTAATCGAGGGCAGCCTGTACCGCCGAGGCCACAATGGCGTTCTTCAGTGTTGTATCCTCAACGAAGAGGGAAGATCGCTGCTGAAGGACATCCATGGCGGGGTGTGCGGTCACCACGCGGCGCCCCGATCGTTGGTAGGGTCAGCCCTCAGGCAGGGATTCTATTGGCCCACGGCCGTCACGGACGCCGAGCGAATCGTGCGAACGTGTGAAGGCTGCCAGTTCTATGCTAACAAGACGCATTTACCAGCCCAGGCGCTCCAGACCATACCTATTACTTGGCCGTTCGTGGTCTGGGGGCTGGACATGGTCGGGCCTCTGCCAAGAGCGCCCGGGTGCTTCACCCACATGTTTGTCGCCGTCGACAAGTTTACGAAGTGGATAGAAGCGCGCCCGCTGACGGAAATCACGTCAGAGCAAGCTGTCTGCTTCTTCGGTGACATCCTGTGCTGGTTTGGTGTTCCAAACACCATCATCACCGACAATGGATCTCAGTTCACGGGGAAAAGGTTCACCAGCTTATGTGACGACTATGGGATCGAGGTGGCTTGGGCAGCAGTCGCTCACCCGCGCACAAACGGCCAGGTCGAGCGCGCCAACGGCATGATCCTGCAGGGGTTGAAGCCACGAATATTCAACCGCCTGGTCAAGCGCATTCATAAGCTCGGCGCCAAGTGGATGGAAGAACTACCCTCCGTCCTGTGGAGTCTGCGGAGGACTCTGACCCGCGGCACGATTTTCTCCCTGTTCTACATGGTCTACGGGTCTGAGGCGATCCTCCCCACCGATGTAGACTATGGCTCCCCAAGGGTTCAAGCCTTCGATGAAGAAACGAATAGGGTCAACCTTGAGGACGCCACGGACCAGTTGGAGGAAGCTCGGGAAGTAGCGGTGGCGCACTCGGCCAAGTACCAGCAAAGCTTGAGGCGTTACCACGCGCAGCGAGTGCGCGGTCGCGCGTTTCAAGTGGGCGACCTGGTCTTGAGGCTAGCCCAGGACCGCCGTGGCTTCACCAAGCTCTCACCTCCTTGGGAGGAACCCTACACCGTAGTACGGGTCCTCCGCCCGGGTTCCTATAAGCTGGCAATGCCAGACGGAACTCACCTTTCCAACGCTTGGAACATTGAACAGCTCCGACGCTTCTACCCATGATCACCCGCGGAGGGGGAGAGGGCACCGGGCACATCACCAACCCGCCTGACCCCACGAAAGGGTCAGAAGTTCCTCGTCAGTCGCGAGAGGTTCGTCGAGGACCCTCGCAGGGGGATAGGCCTAAAAGGCCGGTACCGGAGTTGGGCTGGGACCGAACGAGGCCCATTCCTTTCCTTTTATGGGAAGAAGCCGGTGGCGGATGGTATCTATTTTTAGTACCACATCGCCGGCGGACGAAGGAGCCGCACAACTTAAGAAGAAGTCTGCCCGTGGTTGAACCGCTCGGCGGTACTACCCCGGAGACAGAGGACACCACCCAGCCGATGGAGCCCCGTCTCCGGGGGCACTATCGCCGACCGTAAAGCACTCAGAAGCTACAGTAACCGCGAGCCTTGGGTCGCGACGGCGGCCTCATCACAGCCTCAAGCTCACGGTACTGCGTCAACTCTTCGTCACGTGGCAGAAGACTCAACAGGGGTGGGCCACGGAAGCCCTCCCCCTGGCCCCAAGCCGTCCAGATAAGTGGACTCTCTGCACTCTAGTTATTTCAATTCAATTCATTTCTATTTCCTTTGGGTTTTCCGGCACTATGATTCTAAGGAGACCCCTGGCGCTGTTCAACGGGTAGGCAGGGACGTCTGGCGCAGCCGCGTTGCGACGGCCTACGCCCCCGCGGCTACGGTTCGCACGGTTGCCGTGCCGGACGTCCGACCCTGCCAATGAACCCAAGCCAACAGGGCCGTGCCGGGGGACCCCTTCTCGACACGAATCAAGCCGAGAATGCACAAAGGCATTCTTGTGACGAAACTCAGATGAAGGAAACTAACTATGTTTTTGACCTACCGGGTCTATCTTTTTGCAGGGACCCGCAGCCAAGCGCTGGGCGGCGCCCAGCCACGGCAAGGGATACAGAGGCCCGGGAGGCTCGGGTAATTTGGCTAAGGGACTGTTCGGCGTTGGATCGCCCGAGAGCACGAGCCTCGGATCTAAACCCGACGGCGTTGAAAGCCTTAAAGATCCAGCCTCTCAAGGTCATCTCGCAACTGAGTTCAAGGGCTCGAGGGGCTCGGCCGAACCATCGGGTTCACCTCGCTCTTCCCCGCAGCCAAGGCTCAGGAATTCGGGGGCTCGGGGGCTCGGCAGAACCATCGGGTTCACCTCGCCCACCCTATCGCCAAAATGCTCAAGGGCTCGGGGGCTCGGAGGCTTGACAGAACCATCGGGTTCACCTCGCCCGCCCCATCACCAAAAGCTCAAGGGCTCGGCGGCTCGGAGGCTCGGCAGAACCATCGGGTTTACCTCGCCCGCCCCATCACCAAAAGCTCAAGGGCTCGGGGGCTCGGAGGCTCGGCAGAACCATCGGGTTCACCACGCCCGCCCCATCGCCAAAAGCTCAAGGGCTCGGGGGCTCGGCAGAACTATCGGGTTCACCTCGCCCACTCCATCGCCAAAAGCTCAAGGGCTCTGGGGCTCGGTAGAAGCATCGGGTTTACCTTGCTCACCCCAAAGCTAAGGATTGAGGGCTCGAAGGCCTAATCGGTAACCAAGAGGTGCCAAGAAAACAGAGCTAACCCCATAAAGGCCATCTCAAGTGGCGCCTCCCAACCAGTTCGCGAAGAAACTGGAAGGCAGACCCCACTCGGGGGCTGGCAGGGGCATAGCTACAAGAAAAACAAACAAAAGCCCACACGTACGGGGCAATGAGAAACGAAAAAATGACAAAGAAGAAAGGTAAACTAATTATTACAAACGATCAAAATATGGGAGTCCCTGTGACATCTCTGATATCAAAGTATTAAAAATACACTTAAAACGAGTGCAAAAAGGGAAATAATGGTGTTAGGATTCAAAAATTCATCAAAATTCAAATTGAAATTCAAAAACAATGGTTGTTTGACACCCAACTGAAATCTCAAAAATTTTGTACTAAACTTGAAAATCTTCACAAATAAAAGTTGTTTGTCATCACAAATAAGGCCTAGTCACTGTTTGGAACTTTTGAAAATTTTGCAGTTTAGCCCCTCGAAAACTCGAAAAACAGTTCTGAACACCTTTTTGAATTTGGGTTGTTTGAGCTTGAAAAATTTAAAATTTCAGGTTCACCCCAAAAAGAAAGTTGTGTCCCACCTCTCAGACTCCAACTTTTATTTTTACACTTTTTCATGTTCAGTTCAAATTTTTGGAGAAAATTCAAAAGGGGCAAAAGGAGCTCCACGGGCGCCAACAGTCGCCCTGGCGCGCCCCTGCTCCGGCCGGGAGCCGGCCGCCACGTGGCCGGCGAGCGGCGGAGGCCGCGCCAAGCTGGCCAAGCCACGGCGTCAGGTGGCTCTTGTCCTCGAGCGTTTGTCCAAGCCCTCCGCGCCGTCACATCGCCGCTCGACCGCTCGCCTTGCCTCGCGCCGCGCGAGCGCCATCATGGCGGTCGGAGCGCCGCCGTGGCCGCGCGCGCGCGTCGCGCTGAGCCGCTTCGCGCTAGATTCTCTGCTCGCTCCGCGCCAAGACGCTCTGCTGAGGATCTTCCACTGCTCCACGCCACAATCTCCGACCCCCAATCCCGTGCGCGCGCTCTGCTCGAGCTCACAGCGCCATCAATGGCGACCGCGACAGCCCGCGCACGCGCACACACGCCACCAAGGCCGCGCAGTGCCTCTCTAGCGTGCCCAAGCACCCCACCGAGCGCTCACACTCCTTCCCCTCAGTCCACATGTAGCCATTTTCACTTCTCCGCGCTCGCTCCCGTCGTCTTCAACCTCGCGCCGCGCGGACCGAGCCGAGCTTCGAGACGAAATTCGCCCTACACTCTCCACCATTCCCAAATTCCTCGCGCACAAAGCTAGACCCCTTTACCAGCTTCCATTTCCCCCACTTCTCGCGAGCTCTCCCCAACTCTCCGGCGAGAAATCGGATTTTCCCCCAAATCCGCATTTCCGGCCGCCGGAGCACACGCACGTCGAGCCCCTACTTCGAGCTATCCCCGAGGTCAACCGAGCACGCCAACAGCTTCCCCGAGCTCCACTGATACTCAAGAGCCCCTTCAACCTCGGAGAGCGCCACCGACCTCACCGGCGTAGAAGCCGCGGCGGCCGCGCCGCCACTGCATCGCCGCCGGCCGTTTTCCGAGCTTCCCCCGGCCTCCCAACCGCCACCAATCGACTCGTGGTGAGCCACTGGTTCTTTTCCCCCACTTCCCCGACCCTATCTCGCCGTCGTTTGGCCGACGCAACTCCGGCGACGAGCCAAGGACCAAAGTTCATCGTCTTCGTTTTTCTAGGGTCCTCTGCGCAAAAGTCAGGGACTGGTTTGAAAGGTTTTGAAAGTTTTAGGGTCTCCATGATAAAAAGATTCTTAAACCTAGATCTATTTTTCCCGAATCTTGTAAAATCCACTAAAAATCGTACAAAAATCAGAAAAATGCACAAAAATACTCCCTGGACTCGTGAGATTGTAAACTCCAATCTCATTTAAGTATGTATATACTTTTGGTGAACCAATTTTGAATTAAAGTTCAAACTATGAATTTAGAAACTTGTGTACCATTTCAAATCCAGAGCTCCGATAGGGCTGAGCGTTGGATATGTTGTTTGCAGTGACTTTGGACATCTTGTGTCCAAAGGCGACCTAAAAATATGGAATGTAGCTTGAGTTATGAATTAAATCGTGATTTCTGTCTTTTTGCAATCCAGAAATTATTAAAAATAATCTGTGCAGCTAAAAATCACCATTTTTCTCCAGAGGCCTAGGAACTTGTTAGCACATCTGCTAAAAATGCAAAACTTAATTTTTGCTCTGTTTAGGCTAGCCAATAAATAGATATGTGTTTTCAAGTAAAAATTTATTGAGGACTGTCCAAGGGTTATTTTGAGCCACCACTTGGCCAGAGCCCTCCTTGTACTCATGACTAGCTCTGATAGGAAAATTTCCAGATTTGAATGTATTTTCAATTTTATATGAATTTATTTCATTTCTGCAGGCAGCAGTTTGAACTATTTTTAATAAATTCTGTGTAGCTCACATTTAGCTAAATTTTGGAGTGAGCCTAACTCTTATACTCCAGTAGCTGTCATAAAGTTTATAGATAAAAAGGATGCACAGAAACTGAGAAACAAAAATGAGAAGAAATTAAGGTGGAATTAAGTTATATAAAAGAATAGACCTTTTTGATAATTAATTAAAATGAAACATGGAAAGTCTAAAATTCCAGAACAGCACCCCAAACCTCAAAATAATAAATGGGAATTCTTTTATATATGTACACAATCACCATCCAAGATGCGTAAAAATTTTCCACACCCCTCCTCTAATTTTGTGAAGAAGAAAGTAGTACTTAAGCATGTCTAGGTGAATATGGCCTTCAAGGCCTTAGTTTTGGAATCAATAGGCAGCCACTATAAGTTATACATCTCATGTAGAAGGCGCTATTCCAGACGGCTTCTACCACCTCATCCCCGCCGACGGTGAAGGCACCCCGGAGAACGGTGCCGGCGAAGGAAGAGTCGACCCGGAGGCTAACCCCCAGCTAGCGCAAGAAGGCAAGCCCCGGAGCATAACCTAACCTTTAAGTTTATGCATCTATGAATTCCCTATGCTTGTGCATTTACGTTTCAAGGAGTTGATTGAATACCTTAGCTGCACATTTCTAGTACCTATGACTTGCAACACTAGTATGAAAGGATCGATAGGGCATTGCTTTAGGTCCGTTACAAGTCGAGTGATTTCCTGTCACTCGCGAGACATAGGAGTTGCTTGTCTTTACTTATGTTGGAATCATAAGGATTGACGGGCGGGATGGTAGATGTAGATCTCCCGTCCGTGTATGATAATTGATTTAAGGTCAAAACGTGTGGTTGAGTGTGTCAAGTTTTTGAACGTACCACATGCATGCCGATATATGGGAATCGGTAAGCCCGGTACCAGATTGAAGCAGCTAGGGCCGATAGCCATCTCTCCTTGGAAACTTTGTTTCCCCTGTCGTACACTTGTGGATATATGCGTGAGACTGTGAGTGAAGCAGTAAACCTCTATCCTAAGGAAGGTGGATTCGGATCCGAATTGTGGATCGATGGGAAAGGTTGGGAAGTGCTTGTACCTTTTATAGCAGGCATTATCCGTGTGTGTTGGGTTTCCCCTGGCCAGGTAGCAAAATTCGGTTCGAACTGTCCGTTTCTCGTGGTTAATGAGACTGCTTGACCGCCTTGCTGCATTGAGTAACAAGTGGAACTATGAGATTGATGAACTTGTTGTATGAAATAAATTGTATTGCACCACTTGTATGCTTAGAGAGGATGCTAGTCTAGAATGGCTAAATCTACTAGAATATGATGCTAAAACATGAAAGCAAGGATCTACTCCTAGTTGCTTTTTGGCAAACAAACCCACCAGCCAAAAGCCTCTCATGTCTAGATGTCGGTGATGTAGTTTTCACTCGACGGGTAAGCCTTGCTGAGTATTAGTATACTCAGCCTTGCTTGTGGCTTTTATTACAGGTACAGTGTTGGATGTGGCAGTCGATGCCCTTACTTGGCCTACCCAGGTTCCCCTGGATGGCACATCGAGTGGGTTCCGTCCTCTGCCGAGGAACGGGAGGAGTAGCACCATGGCAGGCTTCATCATGGTGTTACTTGTATCGTCGTTAGTTTATCTTTCCGCTGCAATGAACTATTTATTTCTGCTGCAATGAACTTGATACTCTGATTTAAATTTCAAACTCGGTTGTAATAACTCTATGATACTCCTTTATGTATGTTGTGAATTTGTGGAATGTTGTAATCTCTAGAACTCACCTTCGTGTGGGCGTGCTGTTGTTTCGATCGAGAAAAGTACGTGGTTAAATCGGGTTTAATCCGACGGCGCTCCAGCTTATTCTGGATTAAGTGCCTGACTACTCGATTAGTGGTCCCGGGGTACTTAACTTGGAATAATTTTGGAGTGGTCCGCCACAGTCCCGTCGATGCGGAACCTCCAGAGGTTTGAAGTTTTAATCCCTCCACGCGAGGGCACATCAAAGAAATGAAAAACATAAATTTAAGGAGCCTGGCCAGGGGCGGCGCCGTCCACCGGGTTGCCATCCGCGTCGGTTCTGGGCGCCAGGCCGTTGGCGAACTGTTCCGCAGGGCCCTGAGCTCCTCACCCATGGCGTCCAGAGCTTCCGAGGTGAACTCGTTGGGGAAGCCAGTGGCCATCCTGTCGAAGTGAATCCCATCGTAATGGGAGCGTACCAACGTGAAGGCCTCCTGGACGCCGCGCACCAGCGACTGCTTGGAGAAGGCTCCGATCCGTGCCGGGGCGAGGTCGAGCTCCGCAGGGAGGCGCGCGTGGTCGCCGCTGACTGGCACCTCCAAGGCATCCAGCATCCCGAGGGCTACGGCGCGCAGTTCGCCGCAGCACTCCGCCGCGCGGTGGAGGTCTTCAGGGAGCCGCTCGATGTCCTCGGACAGAGGGAACCCGAGTCTCGTCAGGACCGCCCCCGCCGCGTCATGCAGCATCCCGAAGCACGATAGCAGCGTGGTACGATGGGTGATCCCATCCGACACACGAGACTTGAGTGCTGCAAAAGAATGAGACCAAAGTTAGACAACAAACAAGCATATGATAATAAAGGCCGAGCAAGAGACGGAGATGGGGAATGTACCCTCGACCTCCGAGTCCTTCTCCTCTAAGGACTTGCGCGCCGTGGCCAGGGAGGCCTCCAGGGACTCGGCACGCCCGATGGCGGTCTACACCTCGACGCGAAGGTTAGCGACGAGCTGGCTAAGCTCGGCGCATGCCTCCTCGGCGTCCTCCTTGGCGTTCAGCGCCTGGTCACGCCCCCTCAGGGCCTCGGCGCACGCTAGGATCATAGCAGCCCTCTCCTCCCGAAGGGAATTGAGCTGGGCTTGAAACCCTGGAAGGGCGGCACGCGAAGTCATCACCGAGCTGATTCAAGCATTCGAAAGGACAAGTGGTTAAGATGTGGAATGAACCGCGTCGGACGTCGGAGCGAAGGCGGTCCAGGTCGGCGCGCAGCGTCGCGAGCTCCTCCTGGTGCGCCGCAGCCTGGGAGGCCAGCTCACGCTCCAGCTCCGAAGCTCGGCGGGCGCTGCCCGCAGCCTCGTCCCTCGCCGCGTTGGCGGCGTTCCACGCCCGGCGAGCCTGGTCGATCGACTCCCGCTCGACGGTCCGGGCCCGGGAGAGCGACAGCAGTATCGACTAATACAGCCAAAAAGCCAAGTCAGGACGGTGACAGGGTCAGACCTGGATAGCAATCGTGCAACGGACAAGAGACGAAGGAATAAAATAGATCACGCACCTGGCTCGACGGGTTCGCCATGGAGCGGAGCGTCAGGGCCATCTGCAGGAGCGTCGCGGGGAAGGTGCGCATCTGCTGAAGAGCCTCCAGCCACGCGTCGACCTGCACAAGGTGCTCAGGGTTGACCGCGGCCTCGCCTAAGGCAGGGGGCCGACCCCCTGGCCGCCACCCGACCCTGAGGCCTCCGTAGGTGCAGCGGCGGGAGGCGACGCCAGCACCGACACCAGTTGTCAGTGCTGATGGCGCCGTAGGAGGCCCTGCCTCGGCGCGCGCTTGCGCCTCTGCCTCGCTGAAGAGGTCCTCCATCAACCACCGACTCACCTCCACGGCCTCTCCAGGGTTCACTAAGAGGGGCTCGGAGATGGTCGGCGCGGACAATGGGATGGAAGGCGCCTCTGCAGCGACATCCACCATCACGCCCTCGACAGGCGTCCCAGCAGACGGGGATGGCTCCGCCGCAGTCGCGGAAGGGCCCGCCCCTCGGCCTTCACCGGCCGCCGCCCCCACGGGCGACGAGGCCAGCACGTTGGAGACCCCCGCCCCGACCGAGGACGGTGGGGTGGGTGGAGACGGAGCAGCAACCGCCTGCGCGAGCTCCACGCTCGCCGTGACGGACGGAGAAGCCCAAGGGCAGGAGCCTGCGCCGGCCCCTCGGCCACGGCCGGGCTAGGGTCGGCGCGCTGAGCCTCGGTGGCCACCCTTGGCTCCGAGGTGTCAGGGGCGGTCGCCGGTGGAGCGTCGCGGCGAAGACGCTTCACCGGTGCGGAGCTAGGACCCGACTCCTGGCCGACTCGGCTGCAAAACACAATGACAATCCTAAGAGACCCTAACGGCATGAACCACAAAAATAAGATGCAACAAGCGAGAAAAACACCGACGAACCTGCTCGATGTCCCGGGGCGGCGAACGACAGCCGCACCGGCCTAGAGGAGAGGTAGGCCGCATGCGGGTCGCCCCCGCTGGTGGGGGACCCAGAGGAGGAGAAGGGAGCTCGTCCACGACGATGGGTGTGAGCTGATGCTCACCCCACGCCGGGGGGTCCACCGCGATGTGGTCCTCCACGGCGTACTCCAGCATCATGGGGGAGGAACCTCCGGGGTTCTCCTCCTCATCGCACGAGGAGGCCAGGTGGACCCGACCTCCTCCCCCCGGCGCTCCCTGCGCTCCCTCTCGCGCCTCCGCTCCTCGCGATTCAGGCGCTTCTGGTTCTCCTCCCTCTTGCGCTTCCGGGCGGCCTCCCGATTCCTCCGCCACGCCGCCTCGCGGGAGAACACCTCCTCGGGGACGGTGCCCCTTGAGGCGCGTAGACCCCCAGGGGCCTCGGAAGACTGCGGAGTGAAGACGACACGTTGACCCAAGGAAGAGAACACAGAGAAAGACTAAGACAAAAAGCAAGATATGGTGGGGAGAGTGTGCCTTACGAGGTCCACAGCCCCGGGCCCCGGGAGCATCGGTGGCTGACCCGAATAGGGATCAGCATGGAGGCGGCCCGCTGGGAGTCGACGAGCACCGCCAGCCGCGCCCGTATCTCGTCCTCCAAAGGAATGACCTGCGACATGAGGCTCGCGCGGAGCTCCGCCTCGGATGTCGTGGGGAGCATCTCGAAGAGGCGCAGGGGTCGAGCCATGAGCGGGGGCAACGCGGCGCCGGTGGAAGGCCTCCGCGATGCCAAGGCCGGTGAGACCGCTCGACCGGAGCTTGGCGAGGCACGCGAACTGCTCTGTCAGCTTCTTGCGGGTGGCGGGGCTAGGGGCCGTACCGCCAGTGCTCTGGCTCCTTGGCCGGCGGCGAGCTCATGGGGTTGAACAAAGGAAGAGCAGCCTCCGCGTGGTTCTTGAGGTAGAACCAACCCTTGTTCCAATCTTTGTTGAACCCCGCAGCTCGGAGCGCAGGAACATGTCCACGCGGGACTGCTTCGCTTGTAGCGAGCAGTATCCCCATGGGGCCAGGGCGCCTGCACGTGAACAAGCGCCGCCTTGAAAGAGAAGAGGAAGAGGTTGAAATCTAGGTCGATGCCCAGATAGCCCTCGCACAGGGCCACGAATTTGGCCAGCTGCTGAACCCCGTTCGGGGCGAGGGCGTGGAGCTCCACCCTAAAGTGGTGAAGCACCTCGCGGACGAGCGGTGGGCCGGCACGGCGAAACCACGGATGTGGTACGCCATGAAGCTCACTACATACCCTGCCGGCGGCAACGGGGTATGATGGGAGGGGGGCGGAGAGATCCAATCCACCTGCTCAGTGCGCGGCGGAGAAGCCCTCGAGCCACGAGCGACTCGAGTGCGGCCTCGAACTGCGGTTGATCGCGCCCAAGGGCGAAGCTGCGCCGAGGAGGAAGAACCCCTAGTGGCCATCTCGAAGGTGGAGGACTCGGGGGAGGAAGAACCGAGGACAAGATCGATGCGAAAACGGAGGGCCGACGGGAGCAAGGAGGCGAGAACTGTGCGACGAGGGCGAGAGCATGCCCTGTCCACCGGCGTCCTCGAACATATAGGGCGGCAGGGTGGCAGGCGGTCGCATTGAGGAGTCGCGGCGACCAAGCGCTCTCCGTCCTCGGATCAAATCCAACGACATGGGGCGCACTCGACGTGCGCGCGTGGCACGAGGCAGCGGAGTAGGGCATTAACTGCCCACCACGACCGCGCGCCTCGCTGGGCCCACCACGACCGCGGGGTCGAGTCCGAAGTCTGACCGCCGCGTCGCGTCGTACTGAATGGCGGTCAGTCCCTGTCCACAGCTGGTACACCTCCCTGATTCGTTGGCCCAGGCCAGATCTCTGCGATCTGCTTGTTCACGGCCGCGCACAGCTGGCTCGGGCTGACGCCTCGCGAAGGGGGTCATGACCCCCGTGACGTAATCGGATGCCAGGCCTCGCCACGAGGCGTGGCCCAAAATCACACTCCTAGAACCGGCCCCCTTCGCGAGAACGAAGGATAGAAAGAAGGGCCTCCTATGGAATCCAACTCCCCTGAGGAAGAAGGACATGACCTCGCACACGAGTCCCTGACTCCTCTGCAAGGTCGGGGGCTACTGTGGGGGTCATGGATAGAGGGCCCACTGTCAGTACGCCAGCGAACGACGCGTTAGAAGGAGAAGACCCTGGTAACTCCCGGTGACGAACAGGTCGGAGGGTTCCGTCTCGCCCAACCCGCCGAGGGCCCGAGGACGCGAGGACGCGAGCTCCCGTTCACCCGGCCTTAGCCTGCTCCGGACGAACCCGCAGGCGGAGGGGTCGGGCACCGTCCGTCTCGCCTGACCCCCGACCCCCGGGCGGATAGGTAGACCCCCGCGAACGGTCCCGCCAGTCGATAAGCACTCACGGCAGAGAGGAGGGGGAGGACCCTCGAAGACCCTCCCCAGGTCGACCAGACTTGCAAAGGAGGAGGCGTGCGGCTTTCGCTTTTCCGACCGACACCCGACATCACTTGCTCGCCAGCCATCTGCAAAGCTGATCTGCAGCCCTGCGCCGGGGAAAAGGTTGCTGCATGCGCACACCGCGCAGCGGCCAAAAAGGAAGCTACCGCGAAGCTGCTGATGGGAGGGCGAAGACGCGCGCGCGATCAAGAAGAGAGTCGCCAAGACGCACTAGCCGACAGTGCGAACCGCCGGGCATCCGACCCTGGCGAGGTAGATATATTAATAACTGTAAATAGTCCCCTTGACTATAACAAGGCTGGAGGCGTCCCTGCAGGAAAGATTTCCAGATCCCTTCATATCAGAGCACTTATCCCCTACACGCACACTCACACAAGGTTAAACTGCCTTCGTGTAAATCCCCCAAGAGAGCAATACGACAGGAGATCTTTCACTAGACGTAGGGAACTCTCGACCTGTAGCTTCACCGAACCTACCCAATTAAGTATTAATCCTCTTTGTATGCGTCTCTTGAACCATCTCTCACCGAGACGTGCGGTTCTTGTATTTACATCCCGCGTGAGGTAAACCCCGTGTGCCACCGCCTGTTGGCGGACACTCCGAAATTATTCAATTAAGTACCTAGGACCACATAATCGAGTCAGGGACTTAATCCGGAATAAGCTGAGCGCGTCGGATTAAACCCCGATTTCACCACGAACTTTTCTCGATCGAGAAACAGCACGCCCACAGAAGGTGAGTTCGAGATTACACATTCCACACAATTTAACTCATAAACAGTAATCTCAAGTTATTACAACCAGATTCGAATTTAAATCAGAGTTCAAACTCAAGCAGCGGAAATAAATAGTTCATCCTGGCAGCGGAAATAAGTTAAGCCGGCCGATAAACTAACAGACGATGGAATCGGAACACCATGATGCGGCGGCGAAGCTCTGCCACGAGTGCTGCGGCCTCCCGTTCTGTCGGCCAGAGGACGGAACCCACTCGATGTGCATCCAGGGGGAACCTGAGTAGGCCAAGTCTGGCATCGACTGCCACATCCAACACTGTGGAGCCTGTCAAATAGAAAGCCACAAGCAAGGCTGAGTATATACTAACACTTAGCAAGGCTTACCGTCAGGTGAAAACTAATCATACGCGAATCGTCTAGACATGAGAGGCTTTTGGGCTGGTGGGTTTGGTTTGCCCAAAAAGCACTAAGAGTAGATCCTTACTTGTTTGGTTTTAGCATTGCTTAAGTAATTTTCAATACAAGGCTTTCATGTGGAGATGTGGCTGAGCAGAAACTGTCGTTAAGATGGTGTAAAAAATTCAATTTTTTATCTCACTGTTCCCAGATATTTAGCCAGACAGGGGGTTACCAGTTTTAAAAACATAACTCCTGTGTCTACTGAACCACATTATCGTGTTGAATTTCTACATAATAAACTTCATAACATTTATGACAACTTTCATGTTGAACACTTGTTCATTTGACAAACGTTTTCAGTTTGAACTGATGTGCAAACAGACTGGTTTGCAGCAGAATTTGGTTGTTATTCGAATTTCGATGGCTGGGTCGATTGGTCACGGCATTAAGGTTCACTATTATTTTAGTGAATGCAAGGCATGAGCGGCGCTATTCGTTCTCGACCAACACACATGCCAATAAACTTTGGCCTATAAAGTTAGTGCCGGTGGCTAGGCATATCCGTCACTCCTATATTAACAGCCGAACTTTTCTAAACCGTTCAACATACGGAATCGTGGTTAGTGTACCTGCAGAAATTCCAATTGCAGAGCATCATATAATCAACGCTTTCGTGCCAGCACACACGAAAGCGTCTCCATACATTACCACCCACTATAAGAGGTGGCAGCCGAACGTTTAACATTGACGGGCAATGTTTCAGTATGTCACCAAGGCAACATATTGACAATTTCATACGCGTCATGAATAGCGTATTGACTTTGTGCCGCCATCATATTTGCATATGATGGACCGTGGTACGCTACAGCAATCACCCGTACCTTGCGCCCACCATGCTATTGGCTATTTTTCATACGCCATCACAGCGTATTGACTATGTGCCGCCACTATATTTGTCATATATATGTGTGTACGTTACAAGTAATCGCCGTACCTTGCGCCCACCATGCTACTCTATTTTCAACGCCATCACATCGTAATTGACATGATCCGCCACTATATTTCTATAGTGCCGTGTAGTGACAACGAATCGCCGTACCTTGCGCCCACATGCTTCTATTTTCATACGCCATCACAGCGCATTGCTATGTCCGCCACTTATTTATATAGTGCCGTGGCTACGGTACAGCAATCGCCGTACCCTTGCGCCCACCATTGCGTACAGTAAATGACAGAATGAAAATGGTGCTGGAAGTCAGTATAATATATTGATTGCCACTATCATATCGTGATCCCTTAACCCACATAGGCTTCACGCTCTAGGTAACATCCTTAACGAGTCCTAAGGAATAACCTTCTTCGCAAAGCGCGGCGGAGAGTATCGAGTTGAGCAAATTATTATTTCGAAAATGTTTATTTAAGGTTTGTTGCTCTCCGGGTCGGCTGCGTGTCGGCTCTGATACCAGCTGTGTGCGGAGCCACTCCGATTTATTCCAAGTTGAAGTACCCCGGGACCACTATCGGAGTAGTCAGGGCACTTAATCCGGAATAAGCTGGAGCGGCCGTCGATTAAACCCGATTTAACCACACGTACTGTGTCTCGATCGGACAAAAGCACGACCACACGAAGGTGAGTTTCCAGATATTACAACATCCACAATTTAACATACATAAACAGTATCTCAAGTTTATTACAAACCAAGTCGAATTTAAATCATGAGTATCAAAAACTCAACGCAGCGGACAATAATAGTTCATGCAGCGGAAATAAATAAACTAACGAGATACAACGTAACACCATGATGAAGCCTGCCACGGTGCGCCTCCTTCCCGTTCCTCGGCAGAGGAGGAACCCAACTCGAATGGTCCATCCAGGGGAACTGAGTAGGGCCAAGTTCACGGCATCGACTGCCACATCGCAACACTGTATGGCCCTGTAAATAAAAGCCACAAGCAAGGCTGATATATAACTAACACTTAGCAAGGCTAGCCCGTAGTAAAACTACATCACGACATCTAGACATGAGAGGCTTTTGCGCTGGTGGGTTTGTTTGCGCAAAAAGCAACTAAGAGTAGATCTTACTTCATGGTTTTAGCATTGCTTAAGTAATTTCAACAAGTTTCATGTACGAGATTGAGCAGATAACTGTCGTTAAGATGTGTAATATAATTCAATTTTTATCTCACTGTTTCCGATAGTTCCAGCGCAGACAGGGGGTTTCATTCTTAAACATAACTCCAGTTCTAACTGAAACCATTTTCGTTGAAATTTCTACAGAATAAACTGTCATAACATTTATGACAACTTTCTGTGAACACTTTTTCAATTGAGACACGTTTTCAGTTTCGAACTGATGTGCAAACAGATTGGTTTTCAGCAGAATTCGGTTTGTTAATTCGAATTTCGATGGCGGGTCGATTGGT
>JACEFO010002456.1:0-45909 GCA_015342445.1 Digitaria exilis | reverse complement strand
GGCGTCCGACCCTGGTGGGTAGATAAGTAAAATAACGTTGTAAAATAGTCCTCCCTTGAGCTATAAAGGAGGGCCGTCCCTGCGAGGGGAGGGATTCCAATTCCTTTTTCGATCTCTAGAGCACTTAGTCCCCTACACGCACACTTCACACACAAGGCTTGAACCGGCCTTCGTTGTTATCCCGCCGCCAAGAGAGCAATACGATCAGTAGATCGTTCACTGGACGTAGGCTCGCTCCGGAACCAGTAAGATCTCTGTTGTCTGCGTCTCTAGAACCTCTCTCCACAGAAGACGACGTGCGTGTTCACTGGATCGACACTGGTCGCGGCAGTGACGTACCTCCTGTCCACCGCGCGGACAGTTGGCGCGCCAGTAGGGGCGCGCACGTCTACGTCTTCTCTGACACCGGTCGAGATGGCTGGTCTCGTGACCATCAGATCAGGTGGGTCACGAACCCATTCGCTTTCGCAGCCTCAGAGTCTGTGAACGAGATGCCAGCGTTGCAGCCTGCGCTCGTCCTCGTCCGCATCGACAACCCCGGCCGCCCGGCCCGGCGCGAGGCACGTCCTCCCTGTGAGGTCGGCGGTGCCCGCAGGCCCGCTTCTGGAAAGGCATGACGGCTCGCGATGGCGCTGAAGCGCCTCGTCTCGGGCTCTCAATCGAAGTTTCCCAGGGGTGGGGCGCGAACGGGAATCGTGCACCACCTGGGCGGCAAGCAACGACTGACTAAAGGCCCCACAGAGCGCGGCTGTTGCCCTCGTCACGTGGTCCGGCCACAAGCAAGTGACCTAGAGGATCGCCTGCGAACTCCGCGACGGAGGCAGAGACGTTAGCCTTCCCTTTGGGCGTGAAGAAACGCATAACAACTTCTCCGACTTGGCGTCGTGCCAGGCTTGGAAGTGCCGTGAAAGGCAACACGGCAAGGTACGTCTGCTGAGGTACGAAGGCATTCTAGGGCGCTCACTGTCCCCGGACGGCTGACGCTCTGAGCGAGCCAGGGCAGGAGAAAGGTTTCAAAAGCGCACATCCCTGCAAGATGCGCACGCACTCCCCACGCGGTGAGTGCTTCACCGTGGTCCCTCGGATGAGCCACGAACGGGAGCGAACGTGCCCGAGATCCGGCTCACGCCAGAGCAGATCGCGGCGATGCAGGAACAGCTGGAGGATATGTTGGCTCGCAGTCGAGATAGAGGTCAGGCTCAGCTTGACACGAGCATAGAACCGTCTGCTCGGCGCGTGCCCGTGAGGTGAGCCAGAGGATTTGAGACCAACACCGATGGCTACGCAGCTCTCTCTTCTGACGCGCTCCGGCGATGCAGTGCATCAGGCGCGGCGGCTACGCTGCTCAGCAGGCAGAGCTGCCACAGCCGGTCCGTTCACCCCGAGGAACGCCGGATCAGAACGGGCTGAGGACGCAGCGCTCCTTGAGCGTGCCGCGGTTCGACAGGCGGCGAGCTCCGCGGAAGAAGCGGCACTTTCTGGCGGGAAATCCTCGCGCTCCGCTCACGCACCTTGTCGACATTGAAGAGCCATCCGATGGCTCAACTGACGGAGACCTCCCGTGACATGGAGGAGCAAGGGTCCAGAACCGCTGGGCCTTCAGACTGAGATGTGCGACACACCACGAGGCTCAGCGTCGAACAGGTCGGAGAGCCGGAGATCGGGTCCCCGCATCAGACATCGTCGGCGCGAGGCGCTACGACGGGACGGAGAAGGAATGGATTTCGAACTCTGACTCCGGATGTCGCCGGCCCAGCCCCCGCAGTCTTCTCCATGAGATTGCTACCTATATTGCAATCCCCCACGGTTCCGCTCCCCGCACTTCAGTCAATACGATGGGGAGGAGACGGAACCCCTCGGTCTGGCTGCGATACTTTTCTGAGCTTCGCGTGCTGAGCGGAGGGCTTCCGATACAAAGTCATCATACGAAACCTCCCCCTGTACTTGAGCCAGAGCCAGCTCGCGCGTGCCTCGAGCGCTTGCCAACGGAAAGATCCGTACCTGGAGCGGACCTGAGGTTCGTCTTCGTTGGGAAACTTCCAAGGCACTGGGCACCGCCCGGACAAGTCCTGGGACCATGATAGAGTGCAAGCATGAGGCACGGGGAGACTGCGAATTACCTGCGTGTTCTCTCCGACAGTACAACAACTCCTCCGGACGCCACTGATGCCGATGCATTGCTGCGCGATGGGAGCCACCAAGTGCCTGCCCTTGGTCATGTCGACTCGGCAGGGAGTGCCCGAAGACGATCAAGGAGGTCTGCGACATAGCTGTGAAGAAGCGCAGGGAGAGGAAGCCGTACTGGCGCATTTTCCCGAGGACAGAGGGAAGAAGAAGCGCGCGAGGAACTGCCGACGAGGCACGGCCATCGGACTACCGAGAAAGGAAGAAAAAGAAGAAGGAGAGGCGCGGTCGAGTTCATCGCCGTCGCAGACCCCATGCCTCCCGACCCCAGGCCAGGTGCGTAGGGTCAAAGACGAGACGACCAACACCAAGGGCGACGACTCCAACGAAGGTCAGACCCCTGACTAGTTCGAGCACGCTGCTCGAGGGTCCGTGCTGAACCACGCGACCCTCCGTCAAGCACAAATACCGCGAGTGCGGACTCATGAGGAAGTTCCTCAATGGGCAGCTGACGGGGTCAGCAGCCGACCCTCAGTCGCAGAGAGCAAGGAGCAACACCGACTCGTTCCCTGAACCCGACGAGTGCCTCATGATCTTTGGTGGTGCTAGAGGCACAGGCGTCGAAGCGACGCACCAAGCTAATGGAGCGTGACGTGTTCACAGCCCATTCAGACAACCAGGAGTTTCTCCGATGGTCTGAGGTTGCGATCACCTCGACCGATCCGACCACCCCAAGTACGTCCCGCATCCAGGGGAACTCCTCTGGTTGTGGCCCCGATAATCGTAAGGAAGCGCGTCTCCAAGGTGTTGATGGACGGCGGGAAGCGGCCTCAACATCATGTACGGAGCACACTGGACGCCTTGGGTGTCCCAAGGTCCCATGTGCGCCCGGAGCGGGCTCCATTCTATGGGGTCGTCCCAGGGAAGGAAGCTCTCCCGCTGGGTCAAACACCCTACCGGTCACCTTTGCGGAGACCGGGAGAATTTCCGTACCGAGACACTCTGTTTCGAGGGTGGTGGACTTCGATGGTTCCTACCATGCGATACTAGGCGAGCCGTGCTGCGCTAAGTACAATGGCCATGCCCAAACTACGTCTACCTCAAGCTCAAGATGCCGGGTCCCAACGGCGTCATTGTGGTGGGAACATCCCACAGGTGGCGTGTGAGTGCGAGAAGGAGAGCTGCGCGCTGGCGGCAGCTCTTGTTCGCGTCTCGACAGCTCGCCAAGGCTAAGGCGGCCGTAGAGGCTTCCAAGGAGCTCGCCGTCTCTCAAGCAGTGGTCGACGCCGATGGCGTCCTAACCTCCATCCCCGAAGATCGAGAGGTGCATGACGTCGAGGATGGCGATGGCCCCGCCCGCAAGAAAGCAATGCTCGAGCTGGAAGCCGAGAGGCAGTTCCAGCCGTCGGAGCGACACGAAGAGGGTGCTCCTCGATCCTCAGGGGTCGGAGAGCAAGGCGGCCATCATCTCCTCCACCCTCACGGAGAAATAGGAAAGCGCACTCATCGACTGCCTCTGGGCGAACATCGGCATGTTCGCTTGGGTTCCCGTAGACATGCCAGGAATCCCCCAGGAAGTCGTCGAGCATTCCCTTGACATCCGCAAAGGCGCGAAGCCTGTCCGTCAGCCCACGAGGTGCTGCAACGACTTCAACGCAAGTTAATTATCAAAGAAGTAGCAAAGATGTTAGATGCAGGGTTCATTAGGAGGTACGCTACCCTGAGTGGTTGGCAAACCCTGTATCGTCGAGAAAAGAATGGGAAGTGGAGAATGTGTATCGACTACACCCAATCTCAATAAAGCTTGCGAAAAGTTTCCCTATCCCCTCCCTCGCATCGATCAGGTCGTAGACTCTACCGCTGGGTGTGAAGCCCTATGTTTCCTTGACGCCTACTCTGGGTACCACCAGATTGCGCTCAAGGAATCCGACTAGCTGGCTACTTTCCTTCGTAACCCCCTGCGGTGTATTCTGTTACACCACGATGGCCTTTGGGGTAAAGAATGCCGGTGCAACGTTCCAGCGTTGCGTGAACCAGTGTTTGGGGGGACCTCGTCGGGCGAACCGTCGAGGTCTACTTGGATGACATCGTAGTCAAGTCCAAGCGAGCGGACGATCTAGTCCAAAGACTTGGAAGCCACGTTCGAACGTTTTACGGGCGAACCGCATAAAGCTTAACCCAGAGAAATGCGTATTCGGGGTCTCAAAAGGCCTCCTCTTGGGATTCGTTGTCTCTGCCAGGGGCATCGAAGCAAACCCTGAGAAGATCACAGCTGTCACCAGAATGGGGCCGCCCAGCAGACCATCAAGGACGTCCAGAAGCTGACCGGTTGCCTCGCTGCGCTGGGGCGGTTCGTAGCACGTTTTAGGAGAGCGGGGGCATCCTCTCTACAAGCTCCTGAAGAGGGACGGCCGCTTTGAGTGGAGCACGGAGGCTCAGCAGGCGCTTGACCAGCTCAAGCACATGCTCACCAAGCCGCCTATCCTCGTGCCCCCACGCGAAGGGGAGAACCTTCTCCTGTACGTCGCGGCGACCACTCAGGTGGTCAGCGCTGTTCTTGTGGTGGACGCGAGAAGGAAGGGCATGCCCTGAAGGTTCAGCACCCGGTCTACTACATCAGCGAGGTGTTGACCGAGTCGAAGACACGCTACCTCCACATCCAGAAGATGATCTACGCCATCCTCATCGCCAAGCACAAGCTCCGACACTACTTCGACGCCCATCGTGTCACTGTTGTCATGGAGCATGCGTTAGGAGAGGTGGTCAACAATAGGGAGGCAACGGGAAAATCGCCAACTGGTCCCTCGAGCTCATGGGCTACGACATCTCCTACGCACCAAGGTCAGCAATCAAGTCTCAAATCCTTGCAGATTTTGCCGCTGAATGGACGGAGACACAGCTCCCTCCGGCTCCGACCGACCTTGAGTACTGGATCCTCCACTTCGATGGGGCTCAGAACCGGATTGGGTCGGGGGTCGGAGTCGTCTTCATCTCTCCTATGGGGGTGATGATGCGCTACGCCATACGACTCCACTTTCCCGCATCGAACAATATGGCGGAGTATGAAGCCCTGCTCGCCGGGCTACGGATAGCCAAGAAGCTAGGCATCCACAGGCTAGAGGCTCGCGGCGACTCTCAGCTCGTGGTCGATCAAGTCAACGGCGACGCCAAAGTGCCACAATCCAAGGTTGGCGGTCTACTATGGGGCCGCGCGCAGGGCGCAAGAGAAGTTCAACGGTCTGGGTTTCGTCCACCTCCGACGGGAATATAACAAGGCGGCCGATGAGTTGGCCAAACTTCAATGAAGGAGCGTCTGCCTTGGGACCCGACCCCGAGCAGTCGCTCGACCCCAGAAAGAAGCCTCGACCCAACGAGGGTGGTGGCGTCCATCGTATCCGACCCGACGGAGGGGCCGGATCTCGATGAAGAAAGCTTCTGGGCGACCCCACCCGAGCCGGAGGGGGATTGGCATACACCCTTCCCTAAGCTGGCTCGTCGACGGGGCCCTCCCAGTCGGGCGAACAGAGTCTGAAGGGCCAAGTCCTACAGAGTAATCGAGGGCAGCCTGTACCGCCGAGGCCACAATGGCGTTCTTCAGTGTTGTATCCTCAACGAAGAGGGAAGATCGCTGCTGAAGGACATCCATGGCGGGGTGTGCGGTCACCACGCGGCGCCCCGATCGTTGGTAGGGTCAGCCCTCAGGCAGGGATTCTATTGGCCCACGGCCGTCACGGACGCCGAGCGAATCGTGCGAACGTGTGAAGGCTGCCAGTTCTATGCTAACAAGACGCATTTACCAGCCCAGGCGCTCCAGACCATACCTATTACTTGGCCGTTCGTGGTCTGGGGGCTGGACATGGTCGGGCCTCTGCCAAGAGCGCCCGGGTGCTTCACCCACATGTTTGTCGCCGTCGACAAGTTTACGAAGTGGATAGAAGCGCGCCCGCTGACGGAAATCACGTCAGAGCAAGCTGTCTGCTTCTTCGGTGACATCCTGTGCTGGTTTGGTGTTCCAAACACCATCATCACCGACAATGGATCTCAGTTCACGGGGAAAAGGTTCACCAGCTTATGTGACGACTATGGGATCGAGGTGGCTTGGGCAGCAGTCGCTCACCCGCGCACAAACGGCCAGGTCGAGCGCGCCAACGGCATGATCCTGCAGGGGTTGAAGCCACGAATATTCAACCGCCTGGTCAAGCGCATTCATAAGCTCGGCGCCAAGTGGATGGAAGAACTACCCTCCGTCCTGTGGAGTCTGCGGAGGACTCTGACCCGCGGCACGATTTTCTCCCTGTTCTACATGGTCTACGGGTCTGAGGCGATCCTCCCCCACCGATGTAGGACTATGGCTCCCAAGGGTTCAAGCCTTCGATGAAGAAAAACGAATAGGGTCAACCTTGAGGACGCCACGGACCAGTTGGAGGAAGCTCGGGAAGTAGCGGTGGCGCACTCGGGCCAAGTACCAGCAAAGCTTGAGGCGTTACACACGCGCAGCGAGTGCGCGCGGTCGCGCGTTTCAAGTGGGCGACCTGGTCTTGAGGCTAGCCCAGGACCGCCGTGGCTTTCACCAAGCTCTCACCTCCTTGGGAGGAACCCTACACCGTAGTACGGGTCCTCCGCCGGGTTCCTATAAGCTGGCAATGCCAGACGGAACTCACCTTTCCAACGCTTGGAACATTGAACAGCTCCGACGCTTCTACCCATGATCACCCGCGGAGGGGGAGAGGGCACCGGGCACATCACCAACCCGCCTGACCCCACGAAAGGGTCAGAAGTTTCCTCGTCAGTCGCGAGAGGTTCGTCGAGGACCCTCGCAGGGGATAGGCCTAAAAGGCCGGTACCCGGAGTTGGGCTGGGACCGGAACGAGGCCCATTCCTTTCCTTTTATGGGAAGAAGCCGGTGGCGGATGGATCTATTTTTAGTACCACATCGCCGGCGGACGAAGGAGCCGCACAACTTAAGAAGAAAGTCTGCCCGTGGTTGAACCGCTCGGCGGTACTACCCCGGAGACAGAGGACACCACCCAGCCGATGGAGCCCCGTCTCCGGGGGCACTATCGCCGACCGTAAAGCACTCAGAAGCTACAGTAACCGCGAGCTTGGGTCGCGACGGCGGCCTCATCACAGCCTCAAGCTCACGGTACTGCGTCAACTCTTCGTCACGTGGCAGAAGACTCAACAGGGGTGGGCCACGGAAGCCCTCCCCCTGGCCCCAAGCCGTCCAGATAAGTGGACTCTCTGGCACTCTAGTTATTTCAATTCAATTCATTTCTATTTCCTTTGGGTTTTCCGGCACTATGATCTAAGGAGACCCCTGGCGCTGTTCAACGGGTAGGCAGGGACGTCTGGCGCAGCCGCGTTGCGACGGCCTACGCCCCCGGCGGCTACGGTTCGCACGGTTGCCCGTGCCGGACGTCCGACCCTGCCAATGAACCCAACCAACAGGGCCGTTGCCGGGGGACCCCTTCTCGACACGAATCAAGCCGAGAATGCACAAAGGCATTCTTGTGACGAAACTCAGATGAAGGAAACTAACTATGTTTTTGACCTACCGGGTCTATCTTTTTGCAGGGACCCGCAGCCAAGCGCTGGGCGGGCGCCCAGCCACGGCAAGGGATACAGAGGCCCGGGAGGCTCGGGTAATTTGGCTAAGGGACTGTTCGGCGTTGGATCGCCCGAGAGCACGAGCCTCGGATCTAAACCCGACGGTGTTGAAAGCCTTAAAGATCCAGCCTCTCAAGGTCATCTCGCAACTGAGTTCAAGGGCTCGAGGGGCTCGGCCGAACCATCGGGTTCACCTCGCTCTTCCCCGCAGCCAAGGCTCAGGAATTTCGGGGGCTCGGGGGCTCGGCAGAACCATCGGGTTCACCTCGCCCACCCTATCGCCAAAAATGCTCAAGGGCTCGGGGGCTCGGAGGCTTGACAGAACCATCGGGTTCACCTCGCCCGCCCCATCACCAAAAAGCTCAAGGGCTCGGCGGCTCGGAGGCTCGGCAGAACCATCGGGTTTACCTCGCCCGCCCCATCACCAAAAGCTCAAGGGCTCGGGGGCTCGGAGGCTCGGCAGAACCATCGGGTTCACCACGCCCGCCCCATCGCCAAAAGCTCAAGGGCTCGGGGGCTCGGCAGAACTATCGGGTTCACCTCGCCCCACTCCATCGCCAAAAGCTCAAGGGCTCTGGGGCTCGGTAGAAGCATCGGGTTTACCTTGCTCACCCCAAAGCTAAGGATTGAGGGCTCGAAGGCCTAATCGGTAACCAAGAGGTGCCAAGAAAACAGAGCTAACCCCATAAAGGCCATCTCAAGTGGCGCCTCCCAAGACCAGTTCGCGAAGAAACTGGAAGGCAGACCCCACTCGGGGGCTGGCAGGGGCATAGCTACAAGAAAAACAAACAAAAGCCCACACGTACGGGGCAATGAGAAACGAAAAAATGACAAAGAAGAAAGGTAAACTATTATTACAAACGATCAAAATATGGGAGTCCCTGTGACATCTCTGATATCAAAGTATTAAAAATACACTTAAAACGAGTGCAAAAAGGGAAATAATGGTGTTAGGATTCAAAAATTCATCAAAATTCAAATTGAAATTCAAAAACAATGGGTGTTTGACACCCAACTGAAATCTCAAAAAATTTTGTACTAAACTTGAAAATCTTCACAAATAAAAGTTGTTTGTCATCACAAATAAGGCCTAGTCACTGTTTGGAACTTTTGAAAATTTTGCAGTTTAGCCCCTCGAAAACTCGAAAAACTGTTCTGAACACCTTTTTGAATTTGGGTTGTTTGAGCTTGAAAAATTTAAAATTTCAGGTTCACCCCAAAAAGAAAGTTGTGTCCCACCTCTCAGACTCCAACTTTTATTTTTTACACTTTTTTCATGTTCAGTTCAAAATTTTTGGAGAAAATTCAAAAGGGGCAAAAGGAGCTCCACGGGCGCAAACAGTCGCCCTGGCGCGCCCCTGCTCCGGCCGGGAGCCGGCCGCCACGTGGCCGGCGAGCGGCGGAGCCGCGCCAAGCTGGCCAAGCCACGGCGTCAGGTGGCTCTTGTCCTCGAGCGTTTGTCCAAGCCCTCCACGCCGTCACATCGCCGCTCGACCGCTCGCCTTGCCTCGCGCCGCGCGAGCGCCATCATGGCGGTCGGAGCGCCGCCGTGGCCGCGCGCGCGGCGTCGCGCTGAGCCGCTTCGCGCTAGATTCTCTGCTCGCTCCGCGCCAAGACGCTCTGCTGAGGATCTTCCACTGCTCCACGCCACAATCTCCGACCCCCAATCCCGTGCGCGCGCTCTGCTCGAGCTCACAGCGCCATCAATGGCGACCGCGACAGCCCGCGCACGCGCACACACGCCACCAAGGCCGCGCAGTGCCTCTCTAGCGTGCCCAAGCACCCACCGAGCGCTCACACTCCTTCCCCTCAGTCCACATGTAGCCATTTTCACTTCTCCGCGCTCGCTCCCGTCGTCTTCAACCTCGCGCCGCGCGGACCGAGCCGAGCTTCGAGACGAAATTCGCCCTACACTCTCCACCATTCCCAAATTCCTCGCGCACAAAGCTAGACCCCTTTACCAGCTTCCATTTCCCCACTTCTCGCGAGCTCTCCCCAACTCTCCGGCGAGAAATCGATTTTCCCCCAAATCCGCATTTCCGGCCGCCGAGCACACGCACGTCGAGCCCCTACTTCGAGCTATCCCCGAGGTCAACCGAGCACGCCAACAGCTTCCCCGAGCTCCACTGATACTCAAGAGCCCCTTCAACCTCGGAGAGCGCCACCGACCTCACCGGCGTAGAAGCCGCGGCGGCCGCGCCGCCACTGCATCGCCGCCGGCCGTTTCCGAGCTTCCCCCGGCCTCCCAACCGCCACCAATCGACTCGTGGTGAGCCACTGGTTCTTTTCCCCCCACTTCCCCGACCCTATCTCGCCGTCGTTTGGCCGACGCCAACTCCGGCGACGAGCCAAGGACCAAAGTTCATCGTCTTCGTTTTTCTAGGGTCCTCTGCGCAAAAGTCAGGGACTGGTTTGAAAGGTTTTGAAAGTTTTAGGGTCTCCATGATAAAAGATTCTTAAACCTAGATCTATTTTTTCCCGAATCTTGTAAAAATCCACTAAAAATCGTACAAAAATCAGAAAAATGCACAAAAATACTCCCTGGACTCGTGAGATTGTAAAACTCCAATCTCATTTAAGTATGTATATACTTTTGGTGAACCAATTTTGAATTAAAGTTCAAACTATGAATTTAGAAACTTGTGTACCATTTCAAATCCAGAGCTCCGATAGGGCTGAGCGTTGGATATGTTGTTTGCAGTGACTTTGGACATCTTGTGTCCAAAGGCGACCTAAAAATATGGAATGTAGCTTGAGTTATGAATTAAATCGTGATTTCTGTCTTTTGCAATCCAGAAATTATTAAAAATAATCTGTGCAGCTAAAATCACCATTTTTCTCCAGAGGCCTAGGAACTTGTTAGCACATCTGCTAAAAATGCAAAACTTAATTTTTGCTCTGTTTAGGCTAGCCAATAAATAGATATGTGTTTTCAAGTAAAAATTTATTGAGGACTGTCCAAGGGTTATTTTGAGCCACCACTTGGCCAGAGCCCTCCTTGTACTCATGACTAGCTCTGATAGGAAAATTTCCAGATTTGAATGTATTTTCAATTTTATATGAATTTATTTCATTTCTGCAGGCAGCAGTTTGAACTATTTTTAATAAATTCTGTGTAGCTCACATTTAGGCTAAATTTTGGAGTGAGCCTAACTCTTATACTCCAGTAGCTGTCATAAAGTTATAGATAAAAAGGATGCACAGAAACTGAGAAACAAAAATGAGAAGAAATTAAGGTGGAATTAAGTTATATAAAAGAATAGACCTTTTTGATAATTAATTAAAATGAAACATGGAAAGTCTAAAATTCCAGAACAGCACCCCAAACCTCAAAATAATAAATGGGAATTCTTTTATATATGTACACAATCACCATCCAAGATGCGTAAAAATTTTCCACACCCCTCCTCTAATTTTGTGAAGAAGAAAGTAGTACTTAAGCATGTCTAGGTGAATATGGCCTTCAAGGCCTTAGTTTTGGAATCAATAGGCAGCCACTATAAGTTATACATCTCATGTAGAAGGCGCTATTCCAGACGGCTTCTACCACCTCATCCCCGCCGACGGTGAAGGCACCCCGGAGAACGGTGCCGGCGAAGGAAGAGTCGACCCGGAGGCTAACCCCCAGCTAGCGCAAGAAGGCAAGCCCCGGAGCATAACCTAACCTTTAAGTTTATGCATCTATGAATTCCCTATGCTTGTGCATTACGTTTCAAGGAGTTGATTGAATACCTTAGCTGCACATTTCTAGTACCTATGACTTGCAACACTAGTATGAAAGGATCGATAGGGCATTGCTTTAGGTCCGTTACAAGTCGAGTGATTTTCCTGTCACTCGCGAGACATAGAGTTGCTTGTCTTTACTTATGTTGGAATCATAAGGATTGACGGGCGGGGATGGAGATGTAGATCTCCCGTCCGTGTATGATAATTGATTTAAGGTCAAACGTGTGGTTGAGTGTGTCAAGTTTTTGAACGTACCACATGCATGCCGATATATGGGAATCGGTAAGCCCGGGTACCAGATTGAAGCAGCTAGGGCCGATAGCCATCTCTCCTTGGAAACTTTGTTTCCCCCTGTCGTACACTTGTGGATATATGCGTGAGACTGTGAGTGAAGCAGTAAACCTCTATCCTAAGGAAGGTGGATTCGGATCCGAATTGTGGATCGATGGGAAAGGTTGGGAAGTGCTTGTACCTTTATAGCAGGCATTATCCGTGTGTGTTGGGTTTCCCCTGGCCAGGTAGCAAAATTCGGTTCGAACTGTCCGTTTCTCGTGGTTAATGAGACTGCTTGACCGCCTTGCTGCATTGAGTAACAAGTGGAACTATGAGATTGATGAACTTGTTGTATGAAATAAATTGTATTGCACCACTTGTATGCTTAGAGAGGATGCTAGTCTAGAATGGCTAAATCTACTAGAATATGAATGCTAAAACATGAAAGCAAGGATCTACTCCTAGTTGCTTTTTGGCAAACAAACCCACCAGCCAAAAGCCTCTCATGTCTAGATGTCGGTGATGTAGTTTTCACTCGACGGGTAAGCCTTGCTGAGTATTAGTTATACTCAGCCTTGCTTGTGGCTTTTATTACAGGTACAGTGTTGGATGTGGCAGTCGATGCCCTTACTTGGCCTACCCAGGTTCCCCTGGATGGCACATCGAGTGGGTTCCGTCCTCTGCCGAGGAACGGGAGGAGTAGCACCATGGCAGGCTTCATCATGGTGTTACTTGTATCGTCGTTAGTTTATCTTTCCGCTGCAATGAACTATTTATTTCTGCTGCAATGAACTTGATACTCTGATTTAAATTTCAAACTCGGTTGTAATAACTCTATGATACTCCTTTATGTATGTTGTGAATTTGTGGAATGTTGTAATCTCTAGAACTCACCTTCGTGGGGCGTGCTGTTGTTTCGATCGAGAAAAGTACGTGGTTAAATCGGGTTAATCCGACGGCGCTCCAGCTTATTCTGGATTAAGTGCCTGACTACTCGATTAGTGGTCCGGGGTACTTAACTTGGAATAATTTTGGAGTGGTCCGCCACAGTCCCGTCGATGCGGAACCTCCAGAGGTTTGAAGTTTTTAATCCCTCCACGCGAGGGCACATCAAAGAAATGAAAAAAACATAAATTTAAGGAGCCTGGCCAGGGGCGGCGCCGTCCACCGGGTTGCCATCCGCGTCGGTTCTGGGCGCCAGGGCCGTTGGCGAACTGTTCCGCAGGGGCCCTGAGCTCCTCACCATGGCGTCCAGAGCTTCCGAGGTGAACTCGTTGGGGAAGCCAGTGGCCATCCTGTCGAAGTGAATCCCATCGTAATGGGAGCGTACCAACGTGAAGGCCTCCTGGACGCCGCGCACCAGCGACTGCTTGGAGGAAGGCTCCGATCCGTGCCGGGGCGAGGTCGAGCTCCGCAGGGAGGCGCGCGTGGTCGCCGCTGACTGGCACCTCCAAGGCATCCAGCATCCCGAGGGCTACGGCGCGCAGTTCGCCGCAGCACTCCGCCGCGCGGTGGAGGTCTTCAGGGAGCCGCTCGATGTCCTCGGACAGAGGGAACCCGAGTCTCGTCAGGACCGCCCCGCCGCGTCATGCAGCATCCCGAAGCACGATAGCAGCGTGGTACGATGGGTGATCCCATCCGACACACGAGACTTGAGTGCTGCAAAAGAATGAGACCAAAGTTAGACAACAAACAAGCATATGATAATAAAGGCCGAGCAAGAGACGGAGATGGGGAATGTACCCTCGACCTCCGAGTCCTTCTCCTCTAAGGACTTGCGCGCCGTGGCCAGGGAGGCCTCCAGGGACTCGGCACGCCCGATGGCGGTCTACACCTCGACGCGAAGGTTAGCGACGAGCTGGCTAAGCTCGGCGCATGCCTCCTCGGCGTCCTCCTTGGCGTTCAGCGCCTGGTCACGCCCCTCAGGGGCCTCGGCGCACGCTAGGATCATAGCAGCCCTCTCCTCCCGAAGGGAATTGAGCTGGGCTTGAAACCCTGGAAGGGCGGCACGCGAAGTCATCACCGAGCTGATTCAAGCATTCGAAAGGACAAGTGGTTAAGATGTGGAATGAACCGCGTCGGACGTCGGAGCGAAGGCGGTCCAGGTCGGCGCGCAGCGTCGCGAGCTCCTCCTGGTGCGCCGCAGCCTGGGAGGCCAGCTCACGCTCCAGCTCCGAAGCTCGGCGGGCGCTGCCCGCAGCCTCGTCCCTCGCCGCGTTGGCGGCGTTCCACGCCCGGCGAGCCTGGTCGATCGACTCCCGCTCGACGGTCCCGGGCCCGGGAGAGCGACAGCAGTATCGACTAATACAGCCAAAAAGCCAAGTCAGGACGGTGACAGGGTCAGACCTGGATAGCAATCGTGCAACGGACAAGAGACGAAGGAATAAAATAGATCACGCACCTGGCTCGACGGGGTTCGCCATGGAGCGGAGCGTCAGGGCCATCTGCAGGAGCGTCGCGGGGAAGGTGCGCATCTGCTGAAGAGCCTCCAGCCACGCGTCGACCTGCACAAGGTGCTCAGGGTTGACCGCGGCCTCGCCTAAGGCAGGGGGGCCGACCCCCTGGCCGCCACCCGACCCTGAGGCCTCCGTAGGTGCAGGCGGCGGGAGGCGACGCCAGCACCGACACCAGTGTCAGTGCTGATGGCGCCGTAGGAGGCCCTGCCTCGGCGCGCGCTTGCGCCTCTGCCTCGCTGAAGAGGTCCTCCATCAACCACCGACTCACCTCCACGGCCTCTCCAGGGGTTCACTAAGAGGGGCTCGGAGATGGTCGGCGCGGACAATGGGATGGAGGGCGCCTCTGCAGCGACATCCACCATCACGCCCTCGACAGGCGTCCCAGCAGACGGGGATGGCTCCGCCGCAGTCGCGGAAGGGCCCGCCCCTCGGCCTTCACCGGCCGCCGCCCCACGGGCGACGAGGCCAGCACGTTGGAGACCCCCGCCCCGACCGAGGACGGTGGGGTGGGTGGAGACGGAGCAGCAACCGCCTGCGCGAGCTCCACGCTCGCCGTGATGGACGGAGAAGCCCAAAGGGCAGGAGCCTGCGCCGGCCCCTCGGCCACGGCCGGGCTAGGGTCGGCGCGCTGAGCCTCGGTGGCCACCCTTGGCTCCGAGGTGTCAGGGGCGGTCGCCGGTGGAGCGTCGCGGCGAAGACGCTTCACCGGTGCGGAGCTAGGACCCGACTCCTGGCCGACTCGGCTGCAAAACACAATGACAATCCTAAGAGACCCTAACGGCATGAACCACAAAAATAAGATGCAACAAGCGAGAAAAACACCGACGAACCTGCTCGATGTCCCGGGGCGGCGAACCGACAGCCGCACCGGCCTAGAGGAGGAGGTAGGCCGCATGCGGGTCGCCCCCGCTGGTGGGGGACCCAGAGGAGGAGAAGGGAGCTCGTCCACGACGATGGGTGTGAGCTGATGCTCACCCCACGCCGGGGGGTCCACCGCGATGTGGTCCTCCACGGCGTACTCCAGCATCATGGGGGAGGAACCTCCGGGGTTCTCCTCCTCATCGCACGAGGAGGCCAGGTTGGACCCGACCTCCTCCCCCCGGCGCTCCCTGCGCTCCCTCTCGCGCCTCCGCTCCTCGCGATTCAGGCGCTTCTGGTTCTCCTCCCTCTTGCGCTTCCGGGCGGCCTCCCGATTCCTCCGCCACGCCGCCTCGCGGGAGAACACCTCCTCGGGGACGGTGCCCCTTGAGGCGCGTAGACCCCCAGGGGCCTCGGAAGACTGCGGAGTGAAGACGACACGTTGACCCAAGGAAGAGAACACAGAGAAAGACTAAGACAAAAGCAAGATATGGTGGGAGAGTGTGCCTTACGAGGTCCACAGCCCCGGGCCCCGGGAGCATCGATGGCTGACCCGAGATAGGGATCAGCATGGAGGCGGCCCGCTGGGAGTCGACGAGCACCGCCAGCCGCGCCCGTATCTCGTCCTCCAAAGGAATGACCTGCGACATGAGGCTCGCGCGGAGCTCCGCCTCGGATGTCGTGGGGAGCATCTCGAAGAGGCGCAGGGGTCGAGCCATGAGCGGGGCAACGCGGCGCCGGTGGAAGGCCTCCGCGATGCCAAGGCCGGTGAGACCGCTCGACCGGAGCTTGGCGAGGCACGCGAACTGCTCTGTCAGCTTCTTGCGGGTGGCGGGCTAGGGGCCGTACCGCCAGTGCTCTGGCTCCTTGGCCGGCGGCGAGCTCATGGGGTTGAACAAAGGAAGAGCAGCCTCCGCGTGGTTCTTGAGGTAGAACCAACCCTTGTTCCAATCTTTGTTGGAACCCCGCAGCTCGGAGCGCAGGAACATGTCCACGCGGGACTGCTTCGCTTGTAGCGAGCAGTATCCCCATGGGGCCAGGGCGCCTGGCACGTGAACAAGCGCCGCCTTGAAGAAGAAGAGGAAGAGGTTGAAATCTAGGTCGATGCCCAGATAGCCCTCGCACAGGGCCACGAATTTGGCCAGCTGCTGAACCCCGTTCGGGGCGAGGGCGTGGAGCTCCACCCTAAAGTGGTGAAGCACCTCGCGGACGAAGCGGTGGGCCGGCACGGCGAAACCACGGATGTGGTACGCCATGAAGCTCACTACATACCCTGCCGGCGGCAACGGGGTATGATGGGAGGGGGCGGAGAGATCCAATCCACCTGCTCAGTGCGCGGGCGGAGAAGCCCTCGAGCCACGAGCGACTCGAGTGCGGCCTCGAACGCGGTTGATCGCGCCCAAGGGCGAAGCTGCGCCGAGGAGGAAGAACCCCTAGTGGCCATCTCGAAGGTGGAGGACTCGGGGGAGGAAGAACCGAGGACAAGATCGATGCGAAAACGGAGGGCCGACGGGAGCAAGGAGGCGAGAACTGTGCGACGGAGGGCGAGAAGCATGCCCTGTCCCACCGGCGTCCTCGAACATATAGGGGCGGCAGGGTGGCAGGCGGTCGCATTGAGGAGTCGCGCGACCAAGCGCTCTCCGTCCTCGGATCAAATCCAACGACATGGGGCGCACTCGACGTGCGCGCGTGGCACGAGGCAGCGGAGTAGGGCATTAACTGCCCACCACGACCGCGCGCCTCGCTGGGCCCACCACGACCGCGGGGTCGAGTCCGAAGTCTGACCGCCGCGTCGCGTCGTACTGAATGGCGGGTCAGTCCCTGTCCACAGCTGGTCAGACCTCCCTGATTCGTTGGCCCAGCCAGATCTCTGCGATCTGCTTGTTCACGGCCGCGCACAGCTGGGCTCGGGCTGACGCCTCGCGAAGGGGGTCATGACCCCCGTGACGTATCGGATGCCAGGCCTCGCCATCGAGGCGTGGCCCAAATCACACTCCTAGAACCGGCCCCCTTCGCGAGAACGAAGATAGAAAGAAGGGCCCTCCTATGGAATCCAACTCCCCTGAGGAAGAAGGACATGACCTCGCACACGAGTCCCTGACTCCTCTGCAAGGTCGGGGGCTACTGTGGGGTCATGGATTAGAGGGCCCACTGTCAGTACGCCAGCGAACGACGCGTTAGAAGGAGAAGACCCTGGTAACTCCGGTGACGAACAGGTCGGAGGGTTCCGTCTCGCCCAACCCGCCGAGGGCCCGAGGACGCGAGGACGCGAGCTCCCCGCTTCACCCGGCCTTAGCCTGCTCCGGACGACCCGCAGGCCGGAGGGGTCGGGCACGTCCGTCTCGCCTGACCCCCGACCCCCGGGTCGGATAGGTAGACCCCCGCGAACGGTCCCGCCAGTCGATAAGCACTCACGGCAGAGAAGGGGAGGACCCTCGAAGACCCTCCCCAGGTCGAACCAGACTTGCAAAGGAGAGGGCGTGCGGCTTTCGCTTTCTCCTGACCGACACCCGACATCACTTGCTCGCCAGCCATCTGCAAAAGCTGATCTGCAGCCCTGCGCCGGGGAAAGGTGGCTGCATGCGCACTACCGCGCCAGCGGCCAAGAAGGAAGCTACCGCGAAGCTGCTGATGGGAGGGCGAAGGACGCGCGGCGATCAAGAAGAGGGTCGCCAAGACGCACTAGGCCGACAGTGCGTAACCGCCGGGGGCATCCGACCCTGGGCGGGGGTAGATATATAAAATAACGTTGTAAAGTAGTCCTCCCTTGAGCTATAAAAGGGGAGGGCGTCCCTGCGAGGGGAGAGGATTCCGATTCCCTTTTCGATATCTAGAGCACTTAGTCCCCTACACGCACACTTCACACACAAGGCTTGAACTGGCCTTCGTTGTAATCCGCCGCCAAGAGAGCAATACGATCAGGAGATCGTTTCACTAGACGTAGGGAACTCTCCCGAACCAGTATAATCCTCTTTGTCTTGCGTCTCTTGAACCATTCTCCACCGAGACGTGCGTGTTCTGTGATTGACACTCGCCGGCGTGAGGTACCCCGTGTGCCACCCGCCTGTGGCGGACCACTCCGAAATTATTCCAAGTTAAGTACCCCAGGACCACTAATCGAGTAGTCAGGCACTTAATCCGGAATAAGCTGGAGCGCCGTCGGATTAAACCCGATTTAACCACGAACTTTTCTCGATCGGAACAACAGCACGCCCACACGAAGGTGAGTTCCAGAGATTACAACATTCCACAATTTAACATACATAAACAGTATCTCAAGTTATTACAAACCAAGTTCGAATTTAAATCAGAGTATCAAACTCAAGCAGCGGAAATAAATAGTTCATTGCAGCGGAAATAAATAAACTAACGACGATACAACGTAACACCATGATGAAGCCTGCCACGGTGCTGCTCCTCCCGTTCCTCGGCAGAGGACGGAACCCACTCGATGTGCCATCCAGGGGGAACCTGAGTAGGCCAAGTCATGGCATCGACTGCCACATCCAACACTGTACCTGTAAATAAAAGCCACAAGCAAGGCTGAGTATACTAACACTTAGCAAGGCTTACCCGTCAGGTGAAAACTACATCACCGACATCTAGACATGAGAGGCTTTTGGCTGGTGGGTTTGTTTGCCAAAAAGCAACTAAGAGTAGATCCTTACTTTCATGGTTTTAGCATTGCTTAAGTAATTTCAAACAAGTTTCATGTTGGAGATTTGAGCAGAAACTGTCGTTAAGATGGTGTAAAAATTCAATTTTTATCTCACTGTTCCCAGATATTTCCAGCAGACAGGGGGTTACCATTTTAAACATAACTCCTGTTCTACTGAACCATTTTCGTTGAAATTTCTACATAATAAACTTCATAACATTTATGACAACTTTCATGTTGAACACTTGTTCATTTGACAACGTTTTCAGTTTCGAACTGATGGTGCAAACAGACTGGTTTCAGCAGAATTTCGGTTTGTTATTCGAATTTCGATGGCTGGTCGATTGGTCACGCATTAAGGTTCACTATTATTTTAGTGAAATGCAAGGCATGAGCGGCCTATTCGTTCTCACCAACACACATGCCAATAAACTTTTGGCCTATAAAGTTAGTGCCGGTGGCTAGGCAATATCCGTCACTCCCTATATTAACTAGCCGAACTTTTCTAACCGTTCAACATACGGAATCGTGGTTAGTGTACCTGCAGAAAATTCCATTGCAGAGCATATATAATCAACCTTTCGTGCCAGCACACACGAAAGCGTCTCCATACATTACCACCCACTATAGAGGTGGCACCCGAACGTTTAACATTGAACGGGCAATGTTCATATGTCACCAAGGCAACATATTGACAATTTCATACGCTCATGAATAGCGTATTGACTTTGTGCCGCCATCATATTTGCATATGATGCCGTGGTACGCTACAGCAATCACCGTACCTTGCGCCCACCATGCTATTCTATTTTCATACGCCATCACAGCGTATTGACTATGTGCCGCCACTATATTTTCATATAGTGCCGTGGTACGTTACAACAATCGCCGTACCTTGCGCCCACCATGCTTCTATTTTCATACGCCATCACAGCGCATTGACTATGTGCCGCCACTATATTTTCATATAGTGCCGTGGTACGTTACAGCAATCGCCGTACCTTGCGCCCACCATTGCGTACAGTAAATGACAGAATGAAATGTGCTGGAAGTCAGTATAATATATTATTTGCCACCTATCATATCGTGATCCCTTAACCCACATAGGCTTCACGCTCTAGGTAACATCCTTAACGGTCCTAAGAATAACCTTCCTTCGCAAAGCGCGGCGGAAGTACGAGTTGGCAAATTTTATTTCAAAATGTTTATTTAAGGTTTGTTGCTCTCTCCGGTGCGCTGTTTCGGCTCTGATACCAGCTGTGGCGGACCACTCCGAAATTATTCCAAGTTAAGTACCCCGGGACCACTAATCGAGTAGTCAGGCACTTAATCCGGAATAAGCTGGAGCGCCGTCGGATTAAACCCGATTTAACCACGTACTTTTCTCGATCGGAACAACAGCACGCCCACACGAAGGTGAGTTCCAGATATTACAACATTCCACAATTTAACATACATAAACAGTATCTCAAGTTATTACAAACCAAGTTCGAATTTAAATCAGAGTATCAAACTCAAGCAGCGGAAATAAATAGTTCATTGCAACGGAAATAAATAAACTAACGACGATACAACGTAACACCATGATGAAGCCTGCCACGGTGCTGCTCCTCCCGTTCCTCGGCAGAGGACGGAACCCACTCGATGTGCCATCCAGGGGGAACCTGAGTAGGCCAAGTTCACGGCATCGACTGCCACATCCAACACTGTACCTGTAAATAAAAGCCACAAGCAAGGCTGAGTATACTAACACTTAGCAAGGCTTACCCGTCAGGTGAAAACTACATCACCGACATCTAGACATGAGAGGCTTTTGGCTGGTGGGTTTGTTTGGCAAAAGCAACTAAGAGTAGATCCTTACTTTCATGGTTTTAGCATTGCTTAAGTAATTTCAAACAAGTTTCATGTTAGAGATTTGAGCAGAAACTGTCGTTAAGATGGTGTAAAAATTCAATTTTTATCTCACTGTTCCCAGATATTTCCAGCAGACAGGGGGTTACCATTTTAAACATAACTCCAGTTCTACTGAACCATTTTCGTTGAAATTTCTACAGAATAAACTTCATAACATTTATGACAACTTTCATGTTGAACACTTTTTCATTTGACAACGTTTTCAGTTTCGAACTGATGGTGCAAACAGATTGGTTTCAGCAGAATTTCGGTTTGTTATTCGAATTTCGATGGCGGGTCGATTGGTCATGCATTAAGGTTCAATATTATTTTAGTGAAATGCAAGGCATGAGCGGCCTATTCATTCTCACCAACACACATGCCAATAAACTTTTGGCCTACGAAGTTAGTGCCGGTGGCTAGGCAATATCCGTCTCTCCCTATATTAACTAGCCGAACTTTTCTAACCGTTCAACATACGGAATCGTGGTTAGTGTACCTGCAGAAAATTCCATTCCAGAGCATATATAATCAACCTTTCGTGCCAGCACTCACGAAAGCGTCTCCATACATTACCACCCACTATAGAGGTGGCACCCGAACGTTTAACATTGAACGGGCAATGTTCATATGTCACCAAAGCAACATATTGACAATTTCATACGCTCATGAGATAGCGTATTGACTATGTGCCGCCACTATATTTTCATATAGTGCCGTGGTACGTTACAGCAATCGCCGTACCTTGCGCCCACCATTGCGTAAAGTAAATGACAGAATGAAATGTGCTGGAAGTCAGTATAATATATTATTTGCCACCTATCATATCGTGATCCCTTAACCCACATAGGCTTCACGCTCTAGGTAACATCCTTAACGGTCCTAAGAATAACCTTCCTTCGCAAAGCGCGGCGGAAGTACGAGTTGGCAAATTTTATTTCAAAATGTTTATTTAAGGTTTGTTGCTCTCTCCGGTGCGCTGTTTCGGCTCTGATGCCAGCTGTGGCGGACCACTCCGAAATTATTCCAAGTTAAGTACCCCGGGACCACTAATCGAGTAGTCAGGCACTTAATCCGGAATAAGCTGGAGCGCCGTCGGATTAAGCCCGATTTAACCACGTACTTTTCTCGATCGGAACAACAGCACGCCCACACGAAGGTGAGTTCCAGATATTACAACATTCCACAATTTAACATACATAAACAGTATCTGAAGTTATTACAAACCAAGTTCGAATTTAAATCAGAGTATCAAACTCAAGCAGCGGAAATAAATAGTTCATTGCAGCGGAAATAAATAAACTAACGACGATACAACGTAACACCATGATGAAGCCTGCCACGGTGCTGCTCCTCCCGTTCCTCGGCAGAGGACGGAACCCACTCGATGTGCCATCCAGGGGGAACCTGAGTAGGCCAAGTCATGGCATCGACTGCCACATCCAACACTGTACCTGTAAATAAAAGCCACAAGCAAGGCTGAGTATACTAACACTTAGCAAGGCTTACCCGTCAGGTGAAAACTACATCACCGACATCTAGACATGAGAGGCTTTTGGCTGGTGGGTTTGTTTGCCAAAAAGCAACTAAGAGTACATCCTAACTTTCATGGTTTTAGCATTGCTTAAGTAATTTCAAACAAGTTTCATGTTGGAGATTTGAGCAGAAACTGTCGTTAAGATGGTGTAAAAATTCAATTTTTATCTCACTGTTCCCAGATATTTCCAGCAGACAGGGGGTTACCATTTTAAACATAACTCCAGTTCTACTGAACCATTTTTGTTGAAATTTCTACAGAATAAACTTCATAACATTTATGACAACTTTCATGTTGAACACTTGTTCATTTGACAACGTTTTCAGTTTCGAACTGATGGTGCAAACAGATTGGTTTCAGCAGAATTTCGGTTTGTTATTCGAATTTCGATGGCGGGTCGATTGGTCACGCATTAAGGTTCAATATTATTTTAGTGAAATGCAAGGCATGAGCGGCCTATTCGTTCTCACCAACACACATGCCAATAAACTTTTGGCCTATAAAGTTAGTGCCGGTGGCTAGGCAATATCCGTCACTCCCTATATTAACTAGCCGAACTTTTCTAACCGTTCAACGTACGGAATCGTGGTTAGTGTACCTGCAGAAAATTCCATTGCAGAGCATATATAATCAACCTTTCATGCCAGCACTCACGAAAGCGTCTCCATACATTACCACCCACTATAGAGGTGACACCCGAACGTTTAACATTGAACGGGAAATGTTCATATGTCACCAAGGCAACATATTGACAATTTCATACGCTCATGAATAGCGTATTGACTTTGTGCCGCCATCATATTTGCATATGATGCCGTGGTACGCTACAGCAATCACCGTACCTTGCGCCCACCATGCTATTCTATTTTCATACGCCATCAGAGCGTATTGACTATGTGCCGCCACTACATTTTCATATAGTGCTGTGGTACGTTACAGTAATCGCCGTACCTTGCGCCCACCATGCTACTCTATTTTCATACGCCATCACAGCGTATTGACTATGTGCTGCCACTATATTTCATATAGTGCCGTGGTACGTTACACCAATCGCCGTACCTTGCGCCCACCATGCTTCTATTTTCAGACGCCATCACAGCGTATTGACTATGTGCCGCCACTATATTTTCATATAGTGCCGTGGTACGTTACAGCAATCGCCGTACCTTGCGCCCACCATTGCGTACAGTAATGACAGAATGAAATGTGCTGGAAGTCAGTATAATATATTATTTGCCACCTATCATATCGTGATCCCTTAACCCACATAGGCTTCACGCTCTAGGTAACATCCTTAACGGTCCTAAGAATAACCTTCCTTCGCAAAGCGCGGCGGAAGTACGAGTTGGCAAATTTTAATTCAAAATGTTTATTTAAGGTTTGTTGCTCTCTCCGGTGCGCTGTTTCGGCTCTGATACCAGCTGTGGCGGACCACTCCGAAATTATTCCAAGTTAAGTACCCCGGGACCACTAATCGAGTAGTCAGGCACTTAATCCGGAATAAGCTGGAGCGCCGTCGGATTAAACCCGATTTAACCACGTACTTTTCTCGATCGGAACAACAGCACGCCCACACGAAGGTGAGTTCCAGAGATTACAACATTCCACAATTTAACATACATAAACAGTATCTCAAGTTATTACAAACCAAGTTCGAATTTAAATCAGAGTATCAAACTCAAGCAGCGGAAATAAATAGTTCATTGCAGCGGAAATAAATAAACTAACGACGATACAACGTAACACCATGATGAAGCCTGCCACGGTGCTGCTCCTCCCGTTCCTCGGCAGAGGACGGAACCCACTCGATGTGCCATCCAGGGGGAACCTGAGTAGGCCAAGTCATGGCATCGACTGCCACATCCAACACTGTACCTGTAAATAAAAGCCACAAGCAAGGCTGAGTATACTAACACTTAGCAAGGCTTACCCGTCAGGTGAAAACTACATCACCGACATCTAGACATGAGAGGCTTTTGGCTGGTGGGTTTGTTTGCCAAAAAGCAACTAAGAGTAGATCCTTACTTTCATGGTTTTAGCATTGCTTAAGTAATTTCAAACAAGTTTCATGTTGGAGATTTGAGCAGAAACTGTCGTTAAGATGGTGTAAAAATTCAATTTTATCTCACTGTTCCCAGATATTTCCAGCAGACAGGGGGTTACCATTTTAAACATAACTCCTGTTCTACTGAACCATTTTCGTTGAAATTTCTACATAATAAACTTCATAACATTTATGACAACTTTCATGTTGAACACTTGTTCATTTGACAACGTTTTCAGTTTCGAACTGATGGTGCAAACAGACTGGTTTCAGCAGAATTTCGGTTTGTTATTCGAATTTCGATGGCTGGTCGATTGGTCACGCATTAAGGTTCACTATTATTTTAGTGAAATGCAAGGCATGAGCGGCCTATTCGTTCTCACCAACACACATGCCAATAAACTTTTGGCCTATAAAGTTAGTGCCGGTGGCTAGGCAATATCCGTCACTCCCTATATTAACTAGCCGAACTTTTCTAACCGTTCAACATACGGAATCGTGGTTAGTGTACCTGCAGAAAATTCCATTGCAGAGCATATATAATCAACCTTTCGTGCCAGCACACACGAAAGCGTCTCCATACATTACCACCCACTATAGAGGTGGCACCCGAACGTTTAACATTGAACGGGCAATGTTCATATGTCACCAAGGCAACATATTGACAATTTCATACGCTCATGAATAGCGTATTGACTTTGTGCCGCCATCATATTTGCATATGATGCCGTGGTACGCTACAGCAATCACCGTACCTTGCGCCCACCATGCTATTCTATTTTCATACGCCATCACAGCGTATTGACTATGTGCCGCCACTATATTTTCATATAGTGCTGTGGTACGTTACAGTAATCGCCGTACCTTGCGCCCACCATGCTACTCTATTTTCATACGCCATCACAGCGTATTGACTATGTGCCGCCACTATATTTTCATATAGTGCCGTGGTACGTTACAACAATCGCCGTACCTTGCGCCCACCATGCTTCTATTTTCATACGCCATCACAGCGCATTGACTATGTGCCGCCACTATATTTCATATAGTGCCGTGGTACGTTACAGCAATCGCCGTACCTTGCGCCCACCATTGCGTACAGTAAATGACAGAATGAAATGTGCTGGAAGTCAGTATAATATATTATTTGCCACCTATCATATCGTGATCCCTTAACCCACATAGGCTTCACGCTCTAGGTAACATCCTTAACGGTCCTAAGAATAACCTTCCTTCGCAAAGCGCGGCGGAAGTACGAGTTGGCAAATTTTATTTCAAAATGTTTATTTAAGGTTTGTTGCTCTCTCCGGTGCGCTGTTTCGGCTCTGATACCAGCTGTGGCGGACCACTCCGAAATTATTCCAAGTTAAGTACCCCGGGACCACTAATCGAGTAGTCAGGCACTTAATCCGGAATAAGCTGGAGCGCCGTCGGATTAAACCCGATTTAACCACGTACTTTTCTCGATCGGAACAACAGCACGCCCACACGAAGGTGAGTTCCAGATATTACAACATTCCACAATTTAACATACATAAACAGTATCTCAAGTTATTACAAACCAAGTTCGAATTTAAATCAGAGTATCAAACTCAAGCAGCGGAAATAAATAGTTCATTGCAACGGAAATAAATAAACTAACGACGATACAACGTAACACCATGATGAAGCCTGCCACGGTGCTGCTCCTCCCGTTCCTCGGCAGAGGACGGAACCCACTCGATGTGCCATCCAGGGGGAACCTGAGTAGGCCAAGTTCACGGCATCGACTGCCACATCCAACACTGTACCTGTAAATAAAAGCCACAAGCAAGGCTGAGTATACTAACACTTAGCAAGGCTTACCCGTCAGGTGAAAACTACATCACCGACATCTAGACATGAGAGGCTTTTGGCTGGTGGGTTTGTTTGGCAAAAAGCAACTAAGAGTAGATCCTTACTTTCATGGTTTTAGCATTGCTTAAGTAATTTCAAACAAGTTTCATGTTAGAGATTTGAGCAGAAACTGTCGTTAAGATGGTGTAAAAATTCAATTTTTATCTCACTGTTCCCAGATATTTCCAGCAGACAGGGGGTTACCATTTTAAACATAACTCCAGTTCTACTGAACCATTTTCGTTGAAATTTCTACAGAATAAACTTCATAACATTTATGACAACTTTCATGTTGAACACTTTTTCATTTGACAACGTTTTCAGTTTCGAACTGATGGTGCAAACAGATTGGTTTCAGCAGAATTTCGGTTTGTTATTCGAATTTCGATGGCGGGTCGATTGGTCATGCATTAAGGTTCAATATTATTTAGTGAAATGCAAGGCATGAGCGGCCTATTCATTCTCACCAACACACATGCCAATAAACTTTTGGCCTACGAAGTTAGTGCCGGTGGCTAGGCAATATCCGTCTCTCCCTATATTAACTAGCCGAACTTTTCTAACCGTTCAACATACGGAATCGTGGTTAGTGTACCTGCAGAAAATTCCATTCCAGAGCATATATAATCAACCTTTCGTGCCAGCACTCACGAAAGCGTCTCCATACATTACCACCCACTATAGAGGTGGCACCCGAACGTTTAACATTGAACGGGCAATGTTCATATGTCACCAAAGCAACATATTGACAATTTCATACGCTCATGAATAGCGTATTGACTTTGTGCCGCCACTATATTTGCATATAGTGCCGTGGTACGTTACAGCAATCGCCGTACCTTGCGCCCACCATTGCGTAAAGTAAATGACAGAATGAAATGTGCTGGAAGTCAGTATAATATATTATTTGCCACCTATCATATCGTGATCCCTTAACCCACATAGGCTTCACGCTCTAGGTAACATCCTTAACGGTCCTAAGAATAACCTTCCTTCGCAAAGCGCGGCGGAAGTACGAGTTGGCAAATTTTATTTCAAAATGTTTATTTAAGGTTTGTTGCTCTCTCCGGTGCGCTGTTTCGGCTCTGATGCCAGCTGTGGCGGACCACTCCGAAATTATTCCAAGTTAAGTACCCCGGGACCACTAATCGAGTAGTCAGGCACTTAATCCGGAATAAGCTGGAGCGCCGTCGGATTAAACCCGATTTAACCACGTACTTTTCTCGATCGGAACAACAGCACGCCCACACGAAGGTGAGTTCCAGATATTACAACATTCCACAATTTAACATACATAAACAGTATCTGAAGTTATTACAAACCAAGTTCGAATTTAAATCAGAGTATCAAACTCAAGCAGCGGAAATAAATAGTTCATTGCAGCGGAAATAAATAAACTAACGACGATACAACGTAACACCATGATGAAGCCTGCCACGGTGCTGCTCCTCCCGTTCCTCGGCAGAGGACGGAACCCACTCGATGTGCCATCCAGGGGGAACCTGAGTAGGCCAAGTCATGGCATCGACTGCCACATCCAACACTGTACCTGTAAATAAAAGCCACAAGCAAGGCTGAGTATACTAACACTTAGCAAGGCTTACCCGTCAGGTGAAAACTACATCACCGACATCTAGACATGAGAGGCTTTTGGCTGGTGGGTTTGTTTGCCAAAAAGCAACTAAGAGTACATCCTAACTTTCATGGTTTTAGCATTGCTTAAGTAATTTCAAACAAGTTTCATGTTGGAGATTTGAGCAGAAACTGTCGTTAAGATGGTGTAAAAATTCAATTTTTATCTCACTGTTCCCAGATATTTCCAGCAGACAGGGGGTTACCATTTTAAACATAACTCCAGTTCTACTGAACCATTTTTGTTGAAATTTCTACAGAATAAACTTCATAACATTTATGACAACTTTCATGTTGAACACTTGTTCATTTGACAACGTTTTCAGTTTCGAACTGATGGTGCAAACAGATTGGTTTCAGCAGAATTTCGGTTTGTTATTCGAATTTCGATGGCGGGTCGATTGGTCACGCATTAAGGTTCAATATTATTTTAGTGAAATGCAAGGCATGAGCGGCCTATTCGTTCTCACCAACACACATGCCAATAAACTTTTGGCCTATAAAGTTAGTGCCGGTGGCTAGGCAATATCCGTCACTCCCTATATTAACTAGCCGAACTTTTCTAACCGTTCAACGTACGGAATCGTGGTTAGTGTACCTGCAGAAAATTCCATTGCAGAGCATATATAATCAACCTTTCATGCCAGCACTCACGAAAGCGTCTCCATACATTACCACCCACTATAGAGGTGACACCCGAACGTTTAACATTGAACGGGAAATGTTCATATGTCACCAAGGCAACATATTGACAATTTCATACGCTCATGAATAGCGTATTGACTTTGTGCCGCCATCATATTTGCATATGATGCCGTGGTACGCTACAGCAATCACCGTACCTTGCGCCCACCATGCTATTCTATTTTCATACGCCATCAGAGCGTATTGACTATGTGCCGCCACTACATTTTCATATAGTGCTGTGGTACGTTACAGTAATCGCCGTACCTTGCGCCCACCATGCTACTCTATTTTCATACGCCATCACAGCGTATTGACTATGTGCTGCCACTATATTTTCATATAGTGCCGTGGTACGTTACACCAATCGCCGTACCTTGCGCCCACCATGCTTCTATTTTCAGACGCCATCACAGCGTATTGACTATGTGCCGCCACTATATTTTCATATAGTGCCGTGGTACGTTACAGCAATCGCCGTACCTTGCGCCCACCATTGCGTACAGTAAATGACAGAATGAAATGTGCTGGAAGTCAGTATAATATATTATTTGCCACCTATCATATCGTGATCCCTTAACCCACATAGGCTTCACGCTCTAGGTAACATCCTTAACGGTCCTAAGAATAACCTTCCTTCGCAAAGCGCGGCGGAAGTACGAGTTGGCAAATTTTAATTCAAAATGTTTATTTAAGGTTTGTTGCTCTCTCCGGTGCGCTGTTTCGGCTCTGATACCAGCTGTGGCGGACCACTCCGAAATTATTCCAAGTTAAGTACCCCGGGACCACTAATCGAGTAGTCAGGCACTTAATCCGGAATAAGCTGGAGCGCCGTCGGATTAAACCCGATTTAACCACGTACTTTTCTCGATCGGAACAACAGCACGCCCACACGAAGGTGAGTTCCAGAGATTACAACATTCCACAATTTAACATACATAAACAGTATCTCAAGTTATTACAAACCAAGTTCGAATTTAAATCAGAGTATCAAACTCAAGCAGCGGAAATAAATAGTTCATTGCAGCGGAAATAAATAAACTAACGACGATACAACGTAACACCATGATGAAGCCTGCCACGGTGCTACTCCTCCCGTTCCTCGGCAGAGGACGGAACCCACTCGATGTGCCATCCAGGGGGAACCTGGGTAGGCCAAGTCACGGCATCGACTGCCACATCCAACACTGTACCTGTAAATAAAAGCCACAAGCAAGGCTGAGTATACTAACACTTAGCAAGGCTTACCCGTCAGGTGAAACTACATCACCGACATCTAGACATGAGAGGCTTTTGGCTGGTGGGTTTGTTTGCCAAAAAGCAACTAAGAGTAGATCCTTACTTTCATGGTTTTAGCATTGCTTAAGTAATTTCAAACAAGTTTCATGTTGGAGATTTGAGCAGAAACTGTCGTTAAGATGGTGTAAAAATTCAATTTTTATCTCACTGTTCCCAGATATTTCCAGCAGACAGGGGGTTACCATTTTAAACATAACTCCAGTTCTACCGGACCATTTTCGTTGAAATTTCTACAGCATAAACTTCATAATATTTATGACAACTTTCATGTTGAACACTTTTTCATTTGACAACGTTTTCAGTTTCGAACTGATGGTGCAAACAGATTGGTTTCAGCAGAATTTCGGTTTGTTGTTCGAATTTCGATGGCTGGTCGATTGGTCACGCATTAAGGTTCAATATTATTTTAGTGAAATGCAAGGCATGAGCGGCCTATTCGTTCTCACCAACACACATGCCAATAAACTTTTGGCCTATAAAGTTAGTGCCGGTGGCTAGGCAATATCCGTCACTCCCTATATTAACTAGCCGAACTTTTCTAACCGTTCAACATACGGAATCGTGGTTAGTGTACCTGCAGAAAATTCCATTGCAGAGCATATATAATCAACCTTTCGTGCCAGCACTCACGAAAGCGTCTCCATACATTACCACCCACTATAGAGGTGGCACCCGAACGTTTAACATTGAACGGGCAATGTTCATATGTCACCAAGGCAACATATTGACAATTTCATACGCTCATGAATAGCGTATTGACTTTGTGCCGCCATCATATTTGCATATGATGCCGTGGTACGCTACAGCAATCACCGTACCTTGCGCCCACCATGCTATTCTGTTTTCATACGCCATCACAGCGTATTGACTATGTGCCGCCACTATATTTTCATATAGTGCTGTGGTACGTTACAGTAATCGCCGTACCTTGCGCCCACCATGCTACTCTATTTTCATACGCCATCACAGCGTATTGACTATGTGCCGCCACTATATTTTCATATAGTGCCGTGGTACGTTACAACAATCACCGTACCTTGCGCCCACCATGCTTCTATTTTCATACGCCATCACAGCGTATTGACTATGTGCCGCCACTATATTTCATATAGTGCCGTGGTACGTTACAGCAATCGCCGTACCTTGCGCCCACCATTGCGTACAGTAAATGACAGAATGAAATGTGCTGGAAGTTAGTATAATATATTATTTGCCACCTATCATATCGTGATCCCTTAACCCACATAGGCTTCACGCTCTAGGTAACATCCTTAACGGTCCTAAGAATAACCTTCCTTCGCAAAGCGCGGCGGAAGTACGAGTTGGCAAATTTTAATTCAAAATGTTTATTTAAGGTTTGTTGCTCTCTCCGGTGCGCTGTTTCGGCTCTGATACCAGCTGTGGCGGACCACTCCGAAATTATTCCAAGTTAAGTACCCGGGACCACTAATCGAGTAGTCAGGCACTTAATCCGGAATAAGCTGGAGCGCCGTCGGATTAAACCCGATTTAACCACGTACTTTTCTCGATCGGAACAACAGCACGCCCACACGAAGGTGAGTTCCAGAGATTACAACATTCCACAATTTAACATACATAAACAGTATCTCAAGTTATTACAAACCAAGTTCGAATTTAAATCAGAGTATCAAACTCAAGCAGCGGAAATAAATAGTTCATTGCAGCGGAAATAAATAAACTAACGACGATACAACGTAACACCATGATGAAGCCTGCCACGGTGCTACTCCTCCCGTTCCTCGGCAGAGGACGGAACCCACTCGATGTGCCATCCAGGGGGAACCTGGGTAGGCCAAGTCATGGCATCGACTGCCACATCCAAAACCCACTCGATGTGCCATCCAGGGGGAACCTGGGTAGGCCAAGTCATGGCATCGACTGCCACATCCAACACTGTACCTGTAAATAAAAGCCACAAGCAAGGCTGAGTATACTAATACTCAGGAAGGCTTACCCGTCGGGTGAAAACTACATCACCGACATCTAGACATGAGAGGATTTTGGCTGGTGGGTTTGTTTGCCAAAAAGCAACTAAGAGTAGATCCTTACTTTCATGGTTTTAGCATCATATTCTAGTAGATTTAACCATTCTACATTAGCATCATCTCTAAGCATATAAGTGGTGCAATACAATTTATTTCATACAACAAGTTCATCAATCTCATAGTTCCACTTGTTACTCAATGCAACAAGGCGGTCAAGCAGTCTCATTAACCGCGAGAAGCGGACAGTTCGAACCGAATTTTGCTACCTGGCCAGGGGAAACCCAACACACACGGATAATGCTTGCTATAAAGGTACAAGCACTTCCCAACCTTTCCCATCGATCCACAATTCGGATCCGAATCCACCTTCCTTAGGATAGAGGTTTATTGCTTCACTCACAGTCTCACGCATATATCCACAAGTGTACGGCAGGGGAAACAAAGTTTCCAAGGAGAGATGGCTATCGGCCCTAGCTGCTTCAATCTGGTACCGGGCTTACCGATTCCCATATATCGGCATGCATGTGGTACGTTCAAAAACTTGACACACTCAACCACATGTTTCGACCTTAAATCCATTATCATACACGGACGGGAGATCTACATCTACCATCCCGCCCGTCAATCCTTATGATTCCAACATAAGTAAAGACAAGCAACTCCTATGTCTCGCGAGTGACAGGAAATCACTCGACTTGTAACGGACCTGAAGCAATGCCCTATCGATCCTTTCATACTAGTGTTGCAAGTCATACGTATTAGAAATGTGCAGCTAAGGTATTCAATCAACTCCTTGAAATGTAAATGCACAAGCATAGGGAATTCATAGATGCATAAACTTTAAAGGTTAGGTTATGCTCCGGGGCTTGCCTTCTTGCGCTAGCTGGGGGTTAGCCTCCGGGTCGTTTGTTCCTTCGCCGGCACCGTTCTCCGGGGTGCCTTCACCGTCGGCGGGGATGAGGTGGTAGAAGCCGTCAAGAATAGCGCCTTCTACATGAGATGCATAACTTATAGCGGCTGCCTATTGATTCCAAAACTAAGGCCTTGAAGGCCATATTCACCTAGACATGCTTAAGTACTACTTTCTTCTTCAAATAAAATTAGAGGAGGGGTGTGGGAAAATTTTTACACATCTTAGATGGTGATTGTGTACATATATAAAAGAATTTCTATTTATTATTTTATAGATTGGGTGCTGTTCTGAAATTTTGAACCTTTCCATGTTTTATTTTAATTAATTATCAAAAAGGTTTATTCTTTTATATAACTCAATTCCACCTTAATTTTCTTCTCATTTTTGTTTCTCAATTTCTGTTCGTCCTTTTATCTATAAACTTTATGACAGCTACTGGAGTATAAGAGTTAGGGTCACTCCAAAATTTAGCTAAATCTGAGCTACACAGAATTTATTAAAAATAGTTCAAACTGCCGCCTGCAGAAATGAAATAATTTCATATAAAATTGAAAATACATTCAAATCAGGTAATTTTCCTACCAGAGCTTGTCATGAGTACAAGGAAGGCTCTGGCCAAGTGGTGGCTCAAAATAACCCTTGGTCAGTCCTCAATAAATTTCTATCCAAAAACACATATCTATTTATTTGCTAGTCTAAACAGAGCAAAAATTAAGTTTTGCATTTTTAACAGATGTGCTAACAAGTTTTTAGGCCTCTGGAGAAAAATGGTGATTTTTAGCTGCACAGATTATTTTTAATAATTTCTGGACTACAAAAAGACAGAAAACACAATTTAATTCATAACTGAAGCTACAGTCCATATTTTTAGGTCCCCTTTGGACACAAGGTGTCCAAAGTCACTGCAAACAATCTCACGAATCCAGGAAGTATTTTTGTGCATTTTTCTGATTTTTGTACGATTTTTAGCGGATTTTACAAGATTCGGGAAAAAAATAGATCTAGGTTTAAGAATCTTTTTACGCTGGAGACCCTAGAACTTTTAAAACTTCGCGAACAAGTCCCTGACTTTTACACTGGGAACCCTGGAAAAACGAAGACGATGAACATATGCCCTCGGCTCGTCGCCGGAGTTGCGCCGGCCAAACGACGGCGAGCTAGGGTCGGGGAAGTGGGGGAGAAGAACCAGGGGCTCACCACGAGTCGATTGGTGGCGGTTGGGAGGCCGGGGGAAGCTCGGAGTTCGCCGGTGACGTGCGGTGGCGGTGCGGCCACCGCGAGCTCGATTCCGGCGAGGGTAGTGGGTCTCATCGGGGTTGGAGGGGTCCTAGAGCACCAGTGGAACTCGGGGAAGCTGTTGGCGTGCTCGGTTGACCTCGGGGAAGGCTCGAAGTAGCGTCTCGACGTGAGGGTGCTCCGGTGGCCGAAAAATGGAGATTTGGGGGAAATCTCGATTTCTCGCCTGAGAAGCGATGATAGCTCGAGAGGAGTGGGGGAAAAGGAGGCTAGTGAAGAGGTCTAGCTCCGTGCACAAAGAATTTGGGAATGGTGGAGAGTGTAGGGCGAATTTCGTCCTGAAGCTCAGCTCGGTCCGTGCGGCGCGAGGTTGAAGACGATGGAGCGAGGCGCGAGGAGAGGGAGAAGGACTGGGCACTGGCTGCGGGAAGGGAAGAGGATGCTCAGTGAAGCGTTTGGGGTGCTTGGGCACGCTAGAGAGGCACTGTGCTGCCTCGGGAGCGTGCGCACGCACGGCTCGGCGCGAGCAGACCGCCATGAGTGCGGCGCGAGCTCGGGCAGCGCGTGAGCGACTTGACTGGGCGAGGGGGATCCTTGCGTGACGCTGGGGGATCCTCTACAGGGCTTCTTGGCACGGAGCGGGACGGAATCGCGGCCTGTGGGACGGCGCAGCACGGCGCGCGCGGCTGCGGCTAGTGGCCGAGCGAGCTCGCCCTGATGGCGCTCGCGCGGCGCGAGGCAAGGTGGCCTGTCGACGGTGATGTGAAGGCTCGGGAAGGGTTGGACAAACGCAAGACGACACGCGCCACCCGACGCCGTGGCTCGGCCAGCTCGGCGCGGCCTCCGCCGCTCGCCGGCCACGTGGCGGCCGACTCCCGGCCGGAGCAGGGCCGCGCCAGGGCGACTGTTGGCGCCCGTGGAGCTCCTTTTGCCCTTTTGAAATTTCTCCAAAAATTTGAACTGAACATAAAAAGTGAGAAAATAAAAGTTGGAGTTTGAGAGGTGGGACACAACTTTGTTTTTGGGGTGAACTTGAAATTTCAAATTTTTCGAGCTCAAACAACCCAAATTCAAAAAGGTGTTCAGAACTGTTTTTCGAGTTTTTGAGGGGCTAAACTGCAAAATTTTCAAAAGTTCCAAACAGTGACTAGGCCTTATTTGTGATGACAAACAACTTTTATTTTTGGAGATTTTCAAGTTTAGTACAAACTTCTTGAGATTTCAGTTGGGTGTCATACAACCTTGTTTTTGAATTTCAATTTGAATTTTTGATGGATTTTTGAATCCTAACACCATTATTTCCCTTTTTGCACTTGTTTTAAATGTACTTTTAATACTTTGACATCTTTAATACTTTGACATCAGAGATGTCACAGCCTACCCCCCTTAAAAGGAATCTCGTCCCGAGATTCGATTAAACATAGGAATAAGGCGGGAAAAGTACCTTTGGCTTAAGAAAGAATGTCGGGGTAATTCTTCTTAAGATAGTCTTCGGTTTCCCACGTGGCTTCATCTTCGGAGTGATGACTCCACTGAATTTTGTACATTTTAACTCCTTTCCTTCGTGTTTGTCTCTCTTTCTCATCGAGGATTTTAATGGGATGCTCATCATAGGAGAGATCCGGTTCAACCGAGAGTTTTCTTCCGCTTCCTTTACAAGGTCAGGGCCATAGGTATACCTCTCGCCTGCCTGGGACCAACACAACAGGGTCCGACATCTTCTACCATATAAGGCTTCGAAAGGTGCCATTTTAAGACTCGCTTGGTAGCTGTTGTTATAGGAGAATTCGGCCAGAGATAAACATTTCTCCCAATTCTTCCCATAATGGATAACACAAGCTCGAAGCATATCCTCAAGTATTTGATTTACTCTTTCCGACTGCCCGTCGGTTTGAGGGTGATATGCTGAACTACGGATCAGTTTAGTGCCTAGGATAGTTGCAATTGTTCCCAAAAGCGTGCTACGAACTGAGTACCACGATCTGAAATTATCGTCTTGGGTACCCCATGTAGACAGACGATCTGTTCCAAATAAATCTCAGCGTACCTCTTAGCGGTATAAATGGCATTGACCGGAATAAAATGTGCGGTTTTGGTAAGGCGATCCACAATTACCCAAATAGAGTCATGCCCCTGAGGGGTTCTGGGAAGTCCAACAATGAAGTCCATGCTTATATCTTCCCACTTCCATGAGGGAATAGGTAGAGGTTGAAGCGTACCTGCTACCTTCAAGTGGCTAGCCTTAACCCGCTGACACGTGTCAGATTCCGACACATACGTGGCAATTTCTCGCTTCATCCGAGTCCACCAAAAGTTTTGTTTCAAATCTTGGTACATTTTGGTGCTACCGGGATGGATAGAAAATTTAGAGAAATGGGCCTCCTCCATAACCTTACTTCGGAGTTCCGTGTTTTTGGGCACCACGATGCGATGTCCAAACCACATCACTCCCTGCCCATCTAACCGGAAACACTTGTATTTTTCTTTCACCTTCTCCTTTGACAATTTCCTTTTAAGTATTTTAATCTTCGCGTCATTTAATTGGGCTTCAACAATCTGATCGTGCAAGGTTGGTTCAACAGAGATATGGTTGAAGTACCCATGTGGAACAATCTCTAAGTTGAGCCTTGCCATTTCATGGCACAAGGTGTCAGCGTAGGACTCCACGGAAAGACAATGACAATGAGCCTTGCGGCTTAGTGCATCCACAACCACATTTGCCTTGCCGGGGTGATAACGCACACTAAGGTCATAGTCCTTTGCTAACTCCAACCATCTTCGCTGCCTCATATTCAAATGTGCCTGAGTGAAGACATATTTGAGGCTCTTGTGGTCGGTGTATATGTTGCATGGAACACCCATCAGATAGTGTCTCCACATCTTGAGAGCATGAATAACCGCTGCTAACTCAAGATCATGCGTGGGGTAGTTTTGCTCATGAGGCCGAAGTGCTCGAGAAGCATAAGCAATGACTCGGTTCTCTTGCATGAGGACACAGCCAAGTCCGGTGCCTGATGCATCACAATAGACATCATAGGGCTTGGTGCAATCGGGCTGAGCTAAAACTGGGGCTGAAGTTAAATGTTTTCTCAAAGTGTGGAAAGCTTCATCGCATTTGTCATTCCACTCAAATTTGACTCCCTTCTTTAAGAGTTCGGTCATGGGTTTCGCAATCCGAGAGAAGTCCGGAATAAAACGGCGATAATAACCGGCTAAACCCAGAAAACTCCGAATTTCGTGGACAGAGGTAGGTGGTTGCCAATCCAGCACCTCTTGCACTTTGGTTGGATCCACGGATATACCATCCTTGGAAACCGTGTGACCTAAGAATTTCACGCTCTCTAGCCAGAATTCACATTTGGAGAACTTGGCGTAGAGCTGGTGGTCTCTCAACCTTTGAAGAACAATTGGAAGGTGCTCGGCATGCTCTTCCTCATTCTTGGAATATATAAGGATGTCGTCAATGAAAACCACCATGAACTTGTCTAGTTCAGACATGAAAACCGAATTCATGAGGTACATGAAGTAGGCTGGGGCATTGGTGAGTCCAAAAGACATAACCAAAAATTCATAAAGCCCGTAACGAGTAGAAAAGGCAGTCTTTGGAATGTCGCAAGGCCGGATTTTTATTTGGTGATAGCCAGAGCGAAGGTCAATCTTGGAGAACACTCTGGCGCCAGCTAGTTGGTCAAACAGGACATCACTACGGGGGAGTGGGTACTTGTTTTTAATAGTCACCGCATTGAGAGGCCGGTAATCGATACACAACCTCAAAGAATGGTCCTTCTTCTTCACAAAGATAGCGGGACATCCCCAAGGGGACACACTTGGACGTATGAAACCCTTGTCTAGCAGTTCTTGGAGTTGAATTTTTAATTCAGCCATTTCATTGGGTGGCATTCTATATGGTCTCTTTGATATAGGTGCTGTGCCAGGTTGGAGTTCAATCACAAATTCAATGTCCCTATCCGGCGGCATCCCAGGTAAGTCATCCGAAAAAACATCGGCATACTCACATACCACCGGAATGTCCTTTAGTTACGTTTCTACCATTGTGTAAGCACAAGCATTGACACAATTCCGTTGTGGCAGATATAGCACACTAGGACCATGTGTAGGCGAGTTTATTTCAACAACTCGTTCCGCAACATCTAGCACAACCTTATGTTGAGTCATCCAATTGGCTCCCAACACAATGTCAATCCCTTCCATACCAAGCAGAATTAAATCAGTAGGAAATATTTTACTTCCCAGCCTAATTGGAACTCTTCGGGAGACTTGGTTGGATGCTATTTTACCTCCCGCAGTTGATATCACATATGATGATTTGGTATGGTAAGATTTTAACCCACATTTTGCATAAAATCTTGTGCTTATAAAACTATGTGTTGCCCCGGAATCAAACAATATCACAGCAGGTTGAGTGTGGATAGGGAAGGTACCAGTCATGTCTGGGGCTCCCTCGGGTAGGTCGGCCAAAGTGGTGTAGTTAAGCCTTCGTTGTCGGACCTGCACACACTGCTGCTGTTTGCCCTTGTTTTGCTGATTCCCTGGGCGCTGGTTTTGTTGCTTGTTCTGCGGGCAGTCCTTGATAAAGTGACTGTTACTGCCACACTTGAAGCATTGATAGCCGGCTGCAGGGCGAGCTGGCTGTTGAGCATTCTGCCTTGGCGCCGGTTGCTGCTGCGGCGGTGGAGGGAAACAGGGCGCATTAGGCTGTGGTGTCCTAGCAACCCATCCACCTCCCTGAGGTGCCCTGGACTGTCCTTGCGGTGCAGCCGGGGGAACCAAACGGAATCTCTGCGGCTACGCGCTCGAGGGTCCAGCGGGAGCTTTCCTCTTCTTCTCCGCCTTGTGCACCGTGTTGGCGTCTTCTTGGGCGATGGCGAGGTTCACAAGATCGCCATATGTGGCAGCACGGGTGGTGGCCAATTGAGCTTTTAACTTGGTATTGAGGCCACGTCAAAACCTCTCCAACTTCTTCTCGTCAGAATCGGCGTGATGACCCGCGTACGGGCACAGACCATTGAAGGCCTGGGCGTATTGGAGCACCGTGCGGGTACCCTGGGTCAGAGCCAGAAATTCGTTCAACTTCCGCTCTACCAAGCCGGCAGGAATATGATGAGCCTTGAACGCTGTCTTGAACTCATCCCATTCAACCACATGACCCTCTTGCTGCAGGGCCAAGTAATTCTCCCACCATAGGAAAGCGGGGCCGCGGAGTTGCTGCGCCGCGAAAACTACCTTGCGGCTGGAAGTGCAAGGCGTGGTCAAGATGGTGAACTTGGACTCGATGGCTCGAATCCACATATCGGCCTTCAGGGGCTCATCGGCTCTTGAGAATATCGGCGGGTGTGTAGCCAGAAAATCCTCATATTGGGCCACTTGAGGCTGAGGAGCCTGTTGACCTCCCTGCTATAGCATCTGCTATTGCATCATTTGTTGCTGATGCTGCAGGTTCTGTAGGATTTCCGTTTGCGTAGCATACAACTGTTGCCACGTCGGAGGTTGCTGCGGTGGCGGAGGTGGTGGCGGCTGTTGCTGCCCCTCTAGCCCTTGCTGGTTAGCATTGGAGCCACTAGCGTCATGACCGCTGCGGGTGATTACCATCTGCAGTAGGTACTTGTATTAGCCACACTTCATAAGCTTGCATAATGATGACAAGATAGAACGTGGCAATATAATGAAGTTTACTGCGTAAGAACGACATATCAACAAGCAGTTCGGAAGAAAAATCATATCTCCCAACAGGAAGCAAGTCAAATTCTCCAATTCGGTCAGTAGCTCGAAAATTTCATGCTCTACAACTTTCATGTTTGGCTCATATTCAAATTCGGACTGGAACTAAGCCGAAAAATTCAATCCTCAGCTCTCTGCGTTTGCTGTTTTACAGCAGGCCGAGCTGCAGTGTTTTGGTTGCCATTTTTACTTCGCTTAACCAATGGGGTTGAATTTTGGTGAACATTTCGTTTGACAAATTCCAAACAACTTTGTAGTTCACATCACAGCCCAGAATGAATGGAACCCATCAATAATTAAAACAAGGTTAGCTGCAGAATGTTTTCCACACAGCCATTACAACCTTCACCAAGTTTTGGATCACAACCACACCATTAAATTACATTGTCTCAAAAGATTAAAAGGGGAGCTCAACTCCATCTAGCCTATTACAACATGAAGCCAAAATTTAGGCTAAGCGGAGGAGTAATCTTGCTACTACCACTTCTAAAAGTCATCTAGGTTGTTAGCGGTAGCCTCGCTGCCCATAGGTGATGGTGGAGCTGGTAGGGCGGCATGTCATCCTCGGTATCCATGTCGGAATCGGGGGCCTCTCCTTCCCCTTGCTCTCCTTCTTGCTCAAGAAGGTGCTGAGCATCATGGGCGGCTAACATAGCATTAGCATGCTCCAAAGTACCGTGTACCTCCTCAAGCTCTTCTCTTGTTTGTGCTAGCTCATTTTGGACATTGTTGTGCGCGATGTGGAGGTCATTCAATTGCCTCTCCAAATCAGCAATCATGGCGTCTCTGGTGCTCACCTCAATGGACAATGAGGTCCTCTCAACCCCAATGTCACGGGCACGGGCAGACATGTCCATGGCAAGGTTGAGCATCTCGCTCTGCGACCGTCCTAAAAGTGCCTGCAAGCGGTGGTAAGCTCGGATCCACCTCATCATAAGCGCAGCTGCAGCGACGGGATTCTCCGCCATCCTCAAAGGGGAGCTAAGATAGCGTCTCATCCAATGGGGATCATCCGGCTGAGTCGGTGGGAACAACCCAAGCAACTGGTGCTCCACCAATTTCTGGTTCTGAGCACAAAAAGAACTAATGCCATTCAAGGCAGCTAGTTCACAAGTCGTCTCCATGTGGTGTCCATGAGCTTCCACACTCCAAGTGGGGGAGCTAGGACATGGTGGATGGCGATATACCACCAAACGCACACGAGAACGGGTCACACCACGGTCTCGGATGAGGTTCTCTCATATTGTGGCGGGGTAGGGTAGTCGAGCGCCTGCAAAACTGACCACAGAATGCTAGGAAACCTTCCCATCCTAGGCAGTCTGAAAAGGAAACCTCGTTGGGGTAGCTGGCCAAGTCAGCGTGAGCGTCCATTCTGAACCCAAAAGAAAAGGGCAAGGGTGAGAACAGGTTAGCGCCAAGAAAACAAAACAGATTCTGGACAGTTTAGTAAAAATTATAAAACTCGAAATCTACCAGCTCAAAAATTCCCAAAGTTGGCCAAGACATTGCTTAAGTAATTTCAAACTAGTTTCATGTTGGAGATTTGAGCAGAAACTGTCGTTAAGATGGTGTAAAATTCAATTTTATCTCACTGTTCACAGATATTTCCAGCAGACAGGGGGTTACCATTTTAAACATAACTCCAGTTCTACTGAACCATTTTCGTTGAAATTTCTACAGCATAAACTTCATAACATTTATGAAAACCTTCATGTTGAACACTTTCATTTGACAACGTTTTCAGTTTCGAATTGATGGTGCAAACAGATTGGTTTCAGCAGAATTTCGGTTTGTTGTTCGAATTTCGATGGCTGGTCGATTGGTCACGCATTAAGGTTCAATATTATTTTAGTGAAATGCAAGGCATGAGCGGCCTTTTCGTTCTCACCAACACACATGCCAATAAACTTTTGGCCTATAAAGTTAGTGCCGGTGGCTAGACAATATCCCTCACTCCCTATATTAACTAGCCGAACTTTTCTAACCGTTCAACATACGGAATCGTGGTTAGTGTACCTGCAGAAAATTCCATTCCAGAGCATATATAATCAACCTTTCGTGCCAGCACTCACGAAAGCGTCTCCATACATTACCACCCACTATAGAGTGGCACCCGAACGTTTAACATTGAACGGGCAATGTTCATATGTCACCAAGGCAACATATTGACAATTTCATACGCTCATGAATAGCGTATTGACTTTGTGCCGCCATCATATTTGCATATGATGCCGTGGTACGCTACAGCAATCACCGTACCTTGCGCCCACCAAGCTATTCTATTTTCATACGCCATCACAGCGTATTGACTATGTGCCGCCACTATATTTTCATATAGTGCCGTGGTACGTTACAGTAATCGCCGTACCTTGCGCCCACCATGCTACTATATTTTCATACGCCATCACAGCGTATTGACTATGTGCCGCCACTTTATTTTCATATAGTGCCGTGGTATGTTACAACAATCGTCGTACCTTGCGCCCACCATGCTTCTATTTTCATACGCCATCACAACGTATTGACTATGTGCCGCCACTATATTTTCATATAGTGCCGTGGTACGTTACAGCAATCGCGTACCTTGCGCCCACCATTGCGTACAGTAAATGACAGAATGAAATGTGCTGGAAGTCAGTATAATATATTATTGCCACCTATCATATCGTGATCCCTTAACCCACATAGGCTTCACGCTCTAGGTAACATCCTTAACGGTCCTAAGAATAACCTTCCTTCGCAAAGCGCGGCGGAAGTACGAGTGGCAAATTTTATTTCAAAATGTTTATTTAAGGTTTGTTGCTCTCTCCGGTGCGCTGTTTCGGCTCTGATACCAGCTGTGGCGGACCACTCCGAAATTATTCCAAGTTAAGTACCCCGGGACCACTAATCGAGTAGTCAGGCATTTAATCCGGAATAAGCTGGAGCGCCGTCGGATTAAACCCGATTTAACCACGTACTTTTCTCGATCGGAACAACAGCACGCCCACACGAAGGTGAGTTCCAGAGATTACAACATTCCACAATTTAACATACATAAACAGTATCTCAAGTTATTACAACCAAGTTCGAATTTAAATCAGAGTATCAAACTCAAGCAGCGGAAATAAATAGTTCATTGCAGCGGAAATAAATAAACTAACAACGATACAACGTAACACCATGATGAAGCCTGCCACGGTGCTACTTCCTCCCGTTCCTCGGCAGGAGGACGGAACCCACTCGATGTGCCATCCAGGGGGAACCTGGGTAGGCCAAGTCATGGCATCGACTGCCACATCCAACACTGTACTGTAAATAAAAGCCACAAGCAAGGCTGAGTATACTAATACTCAGCAAGGCTTACCCGTCGGGTGAAACTACATCACCGACATCTAGACATGAGAGGATTTTGGCTGGGGTTGGTTGGCCAAAAAGCAACTAAGGTAGATCCTTACTTCATGGTTTTAGCATCATATTCTAGTAGATTTAACCATTCTAGATTAGCATCCTCTCTAAGCATACAAGTGGTGCAATACAATTTATTTCATACAACATGTTCATCAATCTCATAGTTTCCACTTGTTACTCAATGCAACAAGGCGGTCAAGCAGTCTCATTAACCGCGAAGAAGCGGACAGTTCGAACCGAATTTTGCTACCTGGCCAGGGGAAACCCAACACACATGGATAATGCTTGCTATAAAAGGTACAAGCACTTCCCAACCTTCCCATCGATCCACAATTCGGATCCGAATCCACCTTCCTTAGGATAGAGGTTTACTGCTTCACTCACAGTCTCACGCATATATCCACAAGTGTACGGCAGGGAACAAAGTTTCCAAGGAGAGATGGCTATCGGCCCTAGCTGCTTCAATCTGTACCGGGCTTACCGATTCCCATTATCGCATGCATGTGGTTACGTTCAAAAAACTTGACACACTCAACCACACGTGTCGACCTTAATCCATTTATCATACACGGACGGGAGATCTACATCTACCATCCGCCCGTCAATCCTTATGATTCCAACATAAGTAAAGACAAGCAACTCCTATGTCTCGCGAGTGACAGGAAATCACTCGACTGTAACGGACCTAAAGCAATGCCCTATCGATCCTTTCATACTAGTGTTGCAAGTCATAGGTATTAGAAATGTGCAGCTAAAGTATTCAATCAACTCCTTGAAACGTAAATGCACAAGCATAGGGATTCATAGATGCATAAACTTTAAAGGTTAGGTTATGCTCCGGGGCTTGCCTTCTTGCGCTAGCTGGGGTTAGCCTCCGGGTCGATTGTTCCTTCGCCGGCACCGTTCTCCGGGGTGCCTTCACCGTCGGTGGGGATGATGGTGGTAGAAGCCGTTCGGAATAGCGCCTTCTACATGAGATGCATAACTTATAGCGGCTGCCTATTGATTCCAAAACTAAGGCCTTGAAGGCCATATTCACCTAGACATGCTTAAGTACTACTTTCTTCTTCAAATAAAATTAGAGGAGGGGTGTGGGAAAAATTTTTACACATCTTAGATGGTGATTGTGTACATATATAAAAGAATTTCTATTTATTATTTTGTAGATTGGGGTGCTGTCTGAAATTTTGAACCTTTCCATGTTTTATTTTAATTAATTATCAAAAAGGTTTATTCTTTTTATAACTCAATTCCACCTTAATTTTCTTCTCACATTTTTGTTTCTCAATTTCTGTTCGTCCTTTTTATCTATAAACTTTATGACAGCTACTGGGTATAAGAGTTAGGTCACTACAAAATTTAGCTAAATCTGAGCTACACAAAATTTTATTAAAATAGTTCAAACTCTTGCCTACAGAAATGAAATAATTTCAAATAAAATTGAAAATACATTCAAATCAGGAAATTTTCCTACCAGAGCTTGTCATGAGTACAAGGAAGGCTCTGGCCAAGTGGTGGCTCAAAATGACCCTTGGTCAGTCCTCAATAAATTTCTATCCAAAACACATATCTATTTATTGCAGTCTATACAGAGCAAAAATTACGTTTTGCACTTTTAACAGATGTGCTAACATTTTTTAGGCCTCTGGAGAAAAATGGTGATTTTTAGCTGCACAGATTATTTTTAATAATTTCTGTACTACAAAAGACAGAAAACACAATTAATTCATAACTGAAGCTACAGTCCATATTTTTATGGTCCCCTTTGGACACAAGGTGTCCAAAGTCACTATAAAAAACATATCCAAAGCTCAGCCCTAGCGGAGCTCTGGATTTGAAATGGTGCACAAGTTTCTAAATTCACAATTTGAATTTTAATTCAAAATTGGTTCACCAAAAGTATATACATGCTTAAATGAGATTGGAGTTTACAATCTCACGAATCCAGGAAGTATTTTTGTGGATTTTTTCTCATTTTTGTACGAGTTTTAGCGGATTTTACAAGATTCGGGAAAAAAAATAGATCTAGTTTAAGAATCTTTTTTACGCTGGAGACCTAAGAACTTTTAAAACTTCGCGAACAAGTCCGCTGACGTTTACACTGGGAACCCTGGAAAAACGAACGAGACGATGAACATATGCCTCCGGCTCGTCGCCGTAGTGGCGCCGGCCAAAGCGACGGCGAGCTCAGGGTCGGGGAAGTGTGGGGAGAAGGAACCAAGGCTCACCCACAGTCGATTGGTGGCGCGTTGGGAGGCCGGGGAACTCGGAGTTCGCCGGCGACGTGCCGGTGGCGGTGCGGCCGCCGCGAGCTCGATTCCGCGAGGGTAGTGGGTCTCATCGGGGTTGAGGTCCTAGCACCAGTGGAACTCGGGAAAGCTGTTGGGTGCTCGGTTGAACCTCGGGAAGCTCGAGTAGGCGTCTCGACGTGAGGGTGCTCCGGTGGCGAGACAATGGGAGATTTGGGGGAAATCTCGATTTCTCGCCGGAGAAGCAATGATAGCTCGAGAGGAGTGGGGGAAAAGGAGGCTAGTGAAGAGGTCTAGCTCCGTGCGCAAGGAATTTGGGAATGGTGGAGAGTGTAGGACGAATTTCGTCCCGAAGCTCAGCTCGGTCCGTGCGGCGCGAGGTTGAAGACGATGGAGCGAGGCGCGAGGAGAGGGAGAAGGACTGGGCACTGGCTGGGGGAAGGAAGAGGATGCTCAGTGAAGCGTTTGGGGTGCTTGGGCACGCTAGAGAGGCACTGTGCTGCCTCGGGAGCGTGCGCACGCACGGCTCGGCGCGAGCAGACCGCCATGAGTGTGGCGCGAGCTCGGGCAGCGCGCGAGCGACTTGACTGGGCGAGGGGATCCTTGCGTGACGCTGGGGGATCCTCTACAGGGCTTCTTGGCACGGAGCGGGACAGAATCGCGGCCTGCGGGACGGCGCAGCGCGCGCGCGCGCCGCGGCTGCGGCCAGT